>JADRCH010000100.1:3152314-3259995 GCA_019843965.1 Rhynchomys soricoides | reverse complement strand
GTCCTTGCTGGAGTGGGTGTGTCCTTGCTGGAGTAGGTGTGTCCTTGTTGGAGTAGGTGTGTCCTTGCTGGAGGAAGTGTGTTGCTAGGGGTGGGCTGTGAGGTTCCAAAAGTCCATGCCAGTGTCTTACTCTGTGCCTGCTGCTTGTAGATCAGGATGTAAGGCTCTCAGCTATTGCTCCAGAGCCATGCCTGTTTGCCCTCCACAGTGATGATCATGGACTAACCCTCTGAAACTGTAAGCAAGCCCCCAATTAAGTGCTCTCTTTTCTGAGAGCTGCCTTGGCCATGGTGTCTCCTTACAGCACTAGGACAGTAACAGTTATTAGTAACACACATGTGCTGGGCAGATTTCTGAGTTCGAGGCCAGCCTGGTCTGCAGAGTGAGTTCCAGGACAGCCAGGGCTACACAGAGAAACCCTATTTCGAAAAACCAAAAAAAAAAAAAAAGAAGGACGCCTTTATTTTGGCTTATGGTTCCAGAGGAGCAGTGTTTTATTTGGGGTTTATATTGCTATGATAAAACTCTGTGACTTTTGGAGTAAAGTTTGTTCCATATCACAGTCCATCGTTGAAGGAACTCAAGACAGGTCCTTGGAGGCAGGACGTGATGCAGATACCATGGAGGAGTGCTGCTCACTGGCTCACTCCAGTGGCTTGTTCAACCTGTTTCTGTATCGCACCGGGACCACCTGCCTGGGGCGGCACTGCCCAAAATGTGCTGGGCTCTCCCGCATTAATCATCAATCAGAAAAATGTACCACAGGTCTGTCTGGTTGGGGTATCCTCTCCTTTGAGGTTCCCTGCTCCGAAACGATTACAGCTCATGTCAAGCTGGCATAAAACCAGCCGGTATAGCTAGGGTCTGCAGTGGTGGAGACAGCGTGGTATCACAAGACTAACATAGCAGCTGGAGCTAGCTGGAAGCAGAGAGCTGAGGCCTCAACATTCTAAACTGCACATAGGAAGCAGAGGGAGCAAATTCAAAGTGAAGTTGGTCTTCCTACTACTCCCAATAAAGCTACACCTCTCAAACCTCCCAAACAGCGCCATCAACGGGGGATCAAGGATCAAACACCCAGGACCATTGGGACAATTTTTCAAACCACCACAGATGTAAGCCCGCCCACCCTCTACCCGCAACTGAGTCCCTGCATTCTCATCAATCCGCTTTCTAGGCTTTGCTTGTTCACATCAAGGCCATAAACAGAGACCTGCCTGATTCTATCTGTTTATCTGTCAGGTCTGTCTATGCTCGTGCAGAATTGAAGGATTTTTCCCTCTCGCGTTGTGAATTTTCTCTGTGGGAGCTCGTACTGTGCCGTTCTCTATTATTTTATTGGAACCCCCAATAAAGAGTTTCAGGCTCTCTGGATGGAGAAATGGGACCCCTTAGCCGGGCAGTGGTGGCGCACTCGGGAGGCAGAGGCAGGCGGATTTCCTAAAAGACGAGGGACTGGAGAGGTGGCCATGCAGGTAACATCATTTTGCTGCTCCTCCAGGGGCCTTGGGTTTGGTTTCTAGCACCCTGGACAGGCAGCTGGTAACCATGCTTAACTCCAGGTCAGCAGATCCAGCGCCCTCTTCTGGCCTTTTTGGGTACCTCCACTTACATGGCATACACACACACACACACACACACACACACACACACTACAAGAATAAAAATCTTTTATTAAGAGAACTCCTCATGCTCCTGACGATGGCACTATGAAAGCTGTGCAGCTCTATCCTCACTGCTGCTACCCAGAATCTGTATCAAACTACCAGGCATGGTGGCATGTTCTTGGAATCCCAGTTCTGGGGGGGCAGAATCAAGAGGCTCTCTGGGGCTTGATAGCCAGCCAGTCTACCCTAATCAGCGAGCCCCAGGTCAGTGAAAGACCCTATCCCTGTCTCAAAGTAGGTAGACAGTGTTCCTACGGATGACATCTAAGACTGTCTTCTTTTTTTTCCAACACACACACACACACACACACACACGTACAATTAAACACACATGAACATGTGTACGTGAACACACATGCACACATGCCTAGGGGGAAAAAATGGAAAAGATCATATATCATGGGCAAGTTGCTTTTCATACCAGGGACAAGGTTTGCTTAATACATGCAAACTGAGGGGCAGCTCTATGGCTCAGTGGGTGAAGATACTTGCTGCACAAGACTGACCACTGGACTTCCGTCTCCAGGACTTACATGGTGAACGGAGAGAGCAGAGCACCAACTCTCAAGTCCTCTGACCTCTACAATGCGCAGTGGCATGTGCACTCTCTCCTCACATACATCACCTTCACATGGACACATACAAAAACAAATAAGTAGATGAAGATAGAACTATCTGATGACCCAGCAAAAGATTCGAAAATCTACCCCAAGTTCCTTTTGGAAGGTGGACTTGTCGTATGTAATGGGCCTTTAAAGGATTTATTCTTAGCTGGGCAGTGGTGGCACACGTCTTTAATCCTAGCACTCGGGAGGCAGAGACAGGTGGATTTCTGAGTTCGAGGCCAGCCTGGTCTACAGAGTGAGTTCCAGGACAACCAGGGCTACACAGAGAAACCCTGTCTCGAAAAACCAAAAAAAAAAAAAGATTTATTTTTTATTATTTTATGTGTATGAGTATTTTGCCTGTAATTATAAATGCACTTTGAGTTTGAATCCCCAGAGAGGCAGAAAGATGGCATCAGGCATCAGATCCCTAGTGACTAGAGTTACAGACAGTTGTAAGCCACCCTGTGAGTGGGTGCCAGGAATCAAGCGAGGGTCCTCTGCACGGGCTGTGTTCTTAACCAGAGCCATCTCTCCAGTGTCCCGGGCCTGATACCCCAGAGATCCTTAAAATAAATAACCATCTTCATTGTTCTGTTTGCTGTAGCAAGGGCTATCGACCCAGCCTAGGTGTTCATCAGCTCAAGAGTGGTTAGGGAGGGTGTGGCAGATAGACACAATAGAATCGTGCTCAGTTGTAAAGAAAACAAGAACTGTGAAAACGGCAAGAACATGGAAGGATCTGGAGATGATTGTACTGAGTAAAGCAGCCCAAACTCACACAGATAGCACAGTAGTGGAGGAGAAGGTTGTGAGGTAGGCAAAAGGAGAAAGGGCCCTGGGGGTGGGCAGGTGGGGGGGGGGAAGGGGGGAGGGGAAGGGGGGAAGCTCGGGGAAGAGGATGAACAGAAACAAACTATGTTTCAAAATGCCCTAGTGAAGCCCAGTCCTTTACACTCGAACAACAACAAGAACAGAAAGCTTCTTAAATGTTTTTGTTTTGTTTTTCGAGACAGGGTTTCTCTGTGTAGCCCTGGCTGTCCTGGAACTCACTCTGTAGACCAGGCTGGCCTCGAACTCAGAAACCCACCTGCCTCTGCCTCCCAAGCGCTGGGATCAAAGTCGTGCGCCACCACTGCCCGGCATTCTTAAATGCTTTTAAAAGGCACGGGAATAAAAGCTAAAACACAGAGTGCGAAGGTTAGCTTAGTTCACGGTTGGTTTTGTGAGCTCCGCTGAGGTCGTAACACTAGTACATCCTTTTGTGCTGACTGGAAATGCCACGGTGGCATTGCTCAGCAGGGTCTCGTCTGGATGCCCCATGAGGATCAGAGTGTCTGTCAAGTGCTCTCCTGATGCTCCTCTTCTGACTGCGCATCTCCCCATGTGTTCCGCGCCCTCAGAACAAACGGCTGGAGGAAGTAAAGCGAGAAGAGAGAGAGTTGCTGGAGGCACAGTCCATCCCCCTGAGAAACTACCTGATGACTTACGTGATGCCTACACTCATGCAGGGCCTCAATGAGTGCTGTAAGGTGCGACCCGAGGACCCCGTGGACTTTCTGGTAAGATTTCTTTAAAACAATTTTTAAAAAAGTTTTATTTAGTTTACGTATACAGTTATTTTACCTTCATGTGTGTGTGGTGCCTACAGAGGGCAGAGGAGGGGGTTGGCATCCCTGGAACTGGAGTTAAGGACATCTGTGAGCACATGGGGGTGGGGGTGGGGCTGAGGATTAAACCCAGGTCCTCTGCAAGAGAACCAACTGCTTTTAACCTCTGGGCCATCTCTATAGCTTCAGGATTTTTTGTTGTTTGTTTGTTTGTTTTTCTGAGACAGGGTTTCTCTGTGTAGCCCTGGCTGACCTGGAACTCACTCTGTAGACCAGGCTGGCCTCAAACTCAGAAATCCACCTGCCTCTGCCTCCCAAGTGCTGGGATTAAAGGCGTGAGCCACCACTACCCAGCTTTTTTTTGTTTTGTTTTGTTTTTTGTTTTTTGTTGTTTTTTTAGCTTCAGGATTTTATTTTAATATCAAATTGAAAATGAAGCATGACTGAAATGTAACAGAACTGGCTGAGTTTGAGGAAATGCACATCTCGTTGCTCAGGAAACAACTTCTAATATGCTCATGGTTTACAGTAAGACTTCTTCTTTCTCCTCTTTTGAGTACGTATCTAAATGTATCCTTTGAGAACTTCATCTCTATGATCAGTTCTGATCCCACTTTCCCCTCTTAGCCTCAGGCTCCTCTGGACCACCATTCCCCCCACACCCTTTACCAACTTCATGTCGTTTGTTTGCTTTAATAATCCACCGGAGTCTGTGCCTAGTGCTTTCCAATAGGCAGGGGCAACCACTGAGGACCACATCCCTAAAGAAGACGGGCAGTGGTGGCACATGCTTTTAATCCCAGCACTTGGGAGGCAGAGACAGGTGGATTTCTGAGTTTGAGGCCAGCCTGGTCTACAGAGTGAGTTCCAGGATAGCCAGGGCTACACAGAGAAACCCTGTTTCGAAAAACCAAAAAAAAACAAAAAAACAAAACCTGATGCTCCCTCCTCTAGCCCCTCAATGGGCGGTTCTCCTACCTGTGCTTGTCTATTGTTATCTAAGTTCTTTCATCTTTTATTTGAAAGGAAAGACTAGGTATATGTTAAAATGGTAAACCCAGATAGCACAAATCCGTGGCATTTAAAAGTATTGTTAGTTGCTGACTTTTGGCTGGGAAATTGGCTCACTGGGTAGAACACTTGCTACTCAAGGGTGAGGACTTGAGTTCAAAGCCCAGAAACTATATAAAGCTGGATGCTATAGCCTGTGTTTGTAGTCCTAGTACTCCTGTGGTGAGATGAGGGGCACAGATGGGGGAATCCCTGGAAGCTCACAGGCCAGCTAGCTTGATGCACAACCACAGAGGGCCTGTCTCAGGCAAGGTGTGGAGGTTAAGACCCGACACCTGAGCTTGTCTTCTGTTTGTCACATGCACACTGTGATACAGATGTGCCCTGCTGCCCACACATGCGCGCGCGCGCGCGCGCGCACACACACACACACACACACACACACACAGGAGAAAATAAATTGTTTTCTTTCTATTGTAGGCAGAGTATCTCTTCAAGAACAATCCTGAAATGCAGTAAAGACTCATCAGTCGGGCCACAGAGCTTCAGAAGGGGAGCTCAAGTTAAACTTTTAATTTGAAAAACTGCTTTTAAAACTGCTTTCCTACCTTTTTTGGGGGGGGGAGGGGTAGTGAGGGAGGAATCCTAATAAAGTAGAATCATTAGAAAACTACATTGCAATGAATAACTACTATTCCATTGAAACAGTATTTGAGAAGTACACAGGTGAGGCATACTTGCATCTCTCTCTGATCAATGGCTTCATATTACTATATGTCAGTCACAAGTCTGCACAGAACACATTTGTAGTAACTTAAGTTACAACATGAAGTTATATGCTCCGACAGCGTCAGAAATGAAAGAAATTAGCACGGCCCACGCTTGTTGCATCCCACAACATCAGGTGTGATTGGATCCTGCAAGGTTGCTCTTGAGGATAGGGCCAGGATTCTAGCCACTAAATCAGAGAACTGAAGAGCTTGTGGTGGGAAATGTATGGGTTGAGGTAAATAACACTAACCCTGATTACTACGAACTGCCGAATATGTACTGCTAATTAATTTCTCAGTATTGTCATGAGTTGTGATTTTTCTCCATAAAAACATGAAAAAAAAATCGGGTAAAATCTCTAGCATTATTCTGAAGAAATTGGTTTCCTTTATTGGTTAAGCCGGTTAGTTTTAATGTGCGGGCAGAGGGGGAAGGGGAGGGACAGAGCGAGAGCATGCAGTAGTGGTTGTGCACGCCTTTGATCCCAGTGCTCAGGAGCCAGAGGCAGGCAGATCTCTCTGAGCACAATAGCAAAAGTAGGTCCCACCCAAGAAAGCAGGAGCTAAGAGTCTTTGCTAAAACCCCAAAGGTAGCTGTGGCTCTTGCTTGCTTGTTAGAGTGCTTGCCTAGCAAGCACAAAACCCAGAGTTCTGTCCCCACTGATGGCATGTAAGGGTGCAGGTCCGGGTTCATTTTCTCTGCCAATTGTTAATGGAAAGTCGGGGAAGAAGTGAGTGGAAGTCTCTGGGAAGCCACCATAGGATATCTTGGGGTTCTTAGTCTCATTGATAAAAGAATTTAAGAAGAGCCTCAAATGGAAGCTTGAAGATAAGAATTTAAAAAGAAAATCTCCAGAGCAGGCAAGCTGTAAATCTCCTAGCTTCCATGAGGGAGGGGGGAGGGGAGCCATGCCATCCAGCTGCCATGAGAAGGGGGGGGAGCCATGCCATCCAGCTGCTGTGAGGGGTGGGGGGAGTCATGCCATTTGAGATAAGATAGCGCGGAGGCCAGCCAACTGGAGACACGTGATGGGAGGAAGCTTTATAAGGAAGCCCTAAGTACCAGGGACCTCAAGAAGCTTCCTTGAGCTATGGGAAGGAACAGGAATAGTTGGGCCTTTCTAATGACTACTCAGAATAGAATGGTGAGCCTACCCCACCAAACCTCGTAAGCAGTGTGCCCAGGCTGGACATTATAGGAAGGAAAAATACATTATCTTAAGATGAAGCCATCATACTAGGGATGGTTCCTTCTTCTGAGGATGGCCCAATAACTCGTACCTTCACCTGCCGAACTGCATTAACTCTTAAGTAGCGAGACAAGGCCATAGCCACACCCAGAAGTGTATTCCAATCTATCGCATAAAACTAGCAGTGGTGTTCCACACCTGTAATGCCAACAACTGAGGAGGTGGAGGCAGGAGGATCAGAAACTAAGGGCTAGCCAGCTTCATGGGAGCCTGTCTTACAAACCAAACAACACTCCACCAAAATCCCAAAGGTTACTGTCAATTTTATTAAATTATTGCCTTGGTCTAGAATCCCTTGCCCTGCACATTTGGCATCAGAAATGCACATGGGCAACACAGAAGCAGAGGGTCATCATCAGGGTAGGGGATCCATAGCCACACTTCCGGGCCAGGCTCTGTACCGGGCTCTAACACATTTAAGTCCTCGCAACGATGTTTAATGGGTAGTTCTCCCACGAAGCGGTGGGGCAACGGGCACCGAACAGCCCTAGGTCCCAGGCATCCCCCGCGCTTGGGCAGCACCGCACGTGGCGCCTGCTTGGGCCGCGCCCCCTTCTCATCGCTGCCACGGCCGCGTCACTCTCATTCGCGAGGATGGCTTCGCCAAGCGAATGAACTACTGCCTGTCGCTCGGAGCCTCCCGCACCAATCCCACGCACCATCACGAAAGCATGAGATCACCGGAGGAAAAGCCCTGGTTCACTGCGAGAACTACATTTCCCGCCGGGCCGTGCGGCGCCGTGCAGCGAGTGCGCAGGCGTGCGCTCTGTGTGCGTGGCGGCGTCAGCGGTTCTAGAACGTTGCTGTGGTAGCGCTCGGGCGCCATGTTAGGACGAAGGGGAAGGAGGCGAAGCGCTTAAAGCGGCGGGGCGCGGGTGCAGGACTGGGTTGGCCCCGGGGCTGAGGCAGGCTGCCGTCCCTCCCGCCTCGGTGGATCATGCCCAGGGCGGCAGCAGTCGCGGGGGGGAAGTGACTGGGCGGTGCCGGCGCCGGAGACGATGCCGTTGTAAGTGATTGGCGTGCTGAGTGAGGCGCACGCCGGCCGGGCCCCGGGGGTGGCGGAGGGGGGAGGGGAGGCGCACGGGCGCCCTGGGCCGCGGCTTCCGGCTCCTCGGGCGCGGGTCCCCGCAAGATCCCAAAGCGGAACGGCGGCCAGCGCGGACTGGCGGGCTGTGGTTCCCGGGTTCCTTCCTGTCCCGTTTTCACCATGGCGCCGTCCAACCCCCTAGTTCCCCACTTCCGCTTCCCTCCTCGGAGCGGGTGAGGAACCCGGGGCCAGGAGCAGGCCTCGCTGGCGGGCCGGGGGCTGCTCTGGAACGCCGGGCTGCGGGCGGCGCCTTCCCTGCTTTGTTGTGACTAGGCAACCTGGGCTTGGGCGCACTACCTGATCTCTCCAGCTCTCGGGTCACTTCTGTTGTGACTCCCGAGTGTACGCTTTGAGCTAATTCACTTAGGCCTTCTAATGCCCCTAGGTCTACTTTATACACTACCGTGATTCGTTTTTTACTTGATCTCTTCCCCCCCTCTCCCCTTTTCTCCTAAGAAAGATTTGGAATCCCATTGTTGGGATTCAAAAGTAGATGAGAGCTTTGTATTCCGCTGAACATATCTTGGCGTAAAGGCAAGTTAATTTTGGACATAGCCTTAATATGAAAGCTCGCGGATTGTATTTAATAATTCAAAAATGGATTTCATGCGCTCTTCTTTCTCAAACGCTAGCTTGCTAGCTTCACTCGACCCTGATGTTTAGTCCAGAGACATGTCAGCTGTATTTCTGTAGTGAGAACATTTGTTGGGCTTAATTAACCACAGTATACAGATGTAAAATTCATAAAGTTCCCGTTGACTCATTCTTCTTGGAACAAGGATAAAGGGGCACGAGAGTAGAGTCTAAATAGATGTTTGGTGTTTTTCAGTGGGATTCGGATAGATGTGAATGAATGGGTGTTGTCACATGATAACCTTGTACTAGCTCATCCAGACTGTTCTTTCCGATATATCAGTGCAGGGAAGACTTGAGATTAGAAATGGTGTTAGCTGGTGTCTGGGAGTGAGGGTGGGAGGCAGAGTGCAGGTTTCCATTGCACCTTTTATTTTGGCACACATCTGAAAGTGGACCGGGTGAGCACCTGGCATGTCCAGGTCTATGATTGAAGTTCTTCAGTCTGCTATTTACTTTAGATGTAAAAAACGGAGCCAAGACAGATTGACATGCACATGACCCTTTTTTGTGTTTCATGGGATTTGAACTCTACAGCCAGATTCTCTCTCTCTCTCTCTCTTTCTTTTCTTCTTCTTCCTCTGACTTGCACACATGTACTTTGACACACACAGTGACACACTCTCACTCCCTCACACAATAAGAAAGTTCGGAAACATCTGGCTGTCTTCACAAATAAGCTTTAACAAAAGGTGAATTTTTTGTTTGTTTGTTTTTCAGAGACAGGGTTTCTCTGTATAGCCCTGGCTGTCCTGGAACTCACTCTGTAGAGCAGGCTGGCCTGGAACTCAGAAATCCGCCTGCCTCTGCCTCCCGAGTGCTGGGATTAAAGGCGTGCGCCACCACTGCCCGGCATATAGCCAATTTCTTACAAGTTGTCCTGTCTTAATCCAGAGTGCACTAGGAATCTTAAACAATCCAGGGAAACCAAAGACTGCCTGGTTCAGGAGGACAGGCCTTCCTCATTAATTTGGTTTTTGAGGGCCCTGTAACTGAGCCTTTCTCTCCATGACATTCCTTGTTTTTTCTGTGTTCCAGCATCACTTGCCATGATTTTAACCTTTGATCTTTTGAGTTGAGATTTCCTAGATATTTTGTGTTTGATATCCAGTGTGGTTTTTTGGTGTGCTTGTTAAATTTGGACATGTAAGTTGGGGTTGAAGCATAGACAGCTCAGGAGAATGATCAGAATGGATCGAATCATTGCAAAACATTCTCAAAGGTATATGTTTTGTATATAATTACACACATAATTTGGAAAATGCTGGTACTTTTTGATTGCCATAGTGGTGAAACTTAGAAAAGTTATGGAGGAAGCAAAAGCTTTTTAAAAATACATGAAATTTCTGCATTCTCCATTAAGAGCGTTTCTCACATAAGTGCTGTTGATATCTAACCCTGGTAATTTCAGGGGGCCTTCCCTGTCTTCTTGGGTGTGTAATAGTACCTCTGACCTGCTTAGTGGGTGTCAGCAGCTTTACCCCAGGAACTTCTCACAGTGGCAAACAAAGAGATGTCTCCAGACTTTTCCAGATGTACCCTGAGGGGCAGAGTTGGTTGGTTTAAGAACCACCTCATTAATGCAAAGTATATATCATTATGGGCATTTTATTCTATATGCCATCAGCTAGTGTCCATATCATTCTTTATACCAGTCCCAGTGATTAGCGTCTGTGGGACTCAGAATGTTGTTGAAGCTGTTGGAAGAACTATTGAGAGAGACTTGGAAGTTCTTGGACTGTAGAAAAAAGAAGGGCTCTTAGCATTGTGAGAGTGGGGTGAGATACAATGCAGCTGTGGCTTACTATGCTCTGCTAGTGCATCTGGGAAGGTTCTGGGCATTACTGAGATCCTTTGAACAGGGTTTAGAGCTTCTGTTGGTTTTGCTCTTGACATTTGCACTGATAGTGTGAAGGCAGTGGTGAGGAATGCCTTAGGAATCCCACGGTGCAGGCACTTAATGCACACCTATAATCTCAGCTCTCGAAGTGGAGGGGAGGGTCTTTGGTCTGAGTACAACTTAAGCTACATGATAAAAGATCCTGTCTCAAAGTCAGGAGACAGCAGTTATTATTAACAAACATTGTAGGTTTTAAAAATATATAAAATAATGGTTTGTTGTGCTGTTGTCATGCGTGTGTATTCATACTGCTCTCACAGACACCCTTCTCCATCTCTTGTCCCTTCCTCTCTTCTCCTGCCTCAGAGTCTGCTGTCTCCCTTTCTTCCTCCCCCTTTCCCTCCCTCCCTCTTCTCTCCCTCTCTTCCTCTCTCCCCCTCCCTTCCCTTTCCCTCCTTCCTCTCTCCCTCTCTTTCCCCCTCCCTTCCCTTTTCCCTCCCTCCCTCCCTCCCTCCTTTCTTCCTTCTTCCTTCCTTCCTTCCTTCCCCCCTCTCTCTCTCTCTCTCTCTCTCTCTCTCTCTCTCTTCCTTTCACAGGGCCTCTCTTTGTAGCCTTGGCTGGCCTTGAACTCCGAGATCTGCCTGCCTCTGCCTCCCTGAGTGTTCAGATTAAAGGCGTGTGCCACTATTTTTAATAAGCTCTTTTTTTTTTTGAGACAGGGTCTTGCTACCATTCAGACTGGCCTCTCACTTGTGCTCCAGTCTTTTAAGGCTGGAATTAGTGGCATCTCTCAGAGTTGGGTGGAAAAGTTTTTGAATGCCAGCTTTAGCAGGGAGGTATGTGGCTAGTGGAGGGTCTGAGCAGGAATTGCCTGGCAGTAATAAGGTCCTGAGTTCAATCCCTAGTAGTTCAAAGAAAGAAAAGTGCTACTTTTATAAAAGCCTGACCCTGGAAATTGCCTTTTTAGTGTGGTGTGGCAGGAGAATGGAGGATAGTGTTGAGGAAGAGCACTGTGTGTGAGTTGACGTAAACTTACACTATTTTCAAGGGACTTGTTGAGTATTTAACATTGGACTCTTAAACTCAGGAATAAGTGAGGCTGTCACCTCAAGGAAAACACCTTGGCAGGATTTGTTATGGCCAGTAAATAGCCAGAGCTTTATCATGAACCAGGCTTTGGGAAGTTTGTTTCTTCTGTTGTGTCTGCTTCTCACAGGAAAGATGCTTTGGGTAAGTGATACCAGAATGCTGCTGTAAAGACCTGTTAATTTTTTGAAAATATGTGTAATTAAGTGAACCCTTACTTTGTAAATTAGAAAACGGATATCATGCCAGGTTTTATTCATGTGCATCAACCAAAACAATTTACTGAAGTAGGTTGAATGCAGAGGCAGATAGGAGAATCCAGCCATATTTTGCTTAGCAGGAATTAAGATGTACAGAAATAAATGTACTTTATTTTTACTAGTTAGAGAAAGGTTTTTTTTTTTGGTTTTTTCAAGACAGGGTTTTTCTGTGTAGCCCTGGCTGTCTTGGAACTCACTTTGTAGACCAGGCTGGCCTTGAACTCAGAAATCTGCCTGTTTTAATCCCAAGTGCTTTAATGCCAAGTGCTGGGATTAAAGACATGTGCCACCACTGCCCGGCTGAGAAAGGATTTTTTTGAAACTCCTATTTCATAGGTTCGTTATGTTTAGGGCTTCTTCTTATATAAACAAATGCTTCAGTTCTCACCTGTAATTTTGCAGTATCCTAAACGTTGGTGGGCGGAGCCCATGAAAAGTGGTGTGGATTTTAAGAGAGGGTTGGAAGGCGAAGGTAAAGGTCGGACTGTTCCTGTGCTGCCCTGGAGTAGGCTGAGGTCTGAGCCGCTGCTGCTGCTGGCCCTTTTTTTTTGGTTTGTTTGTTTATTAAACATTGAACAGGATGGATATAATATGCAGAGTAGTTTTTGGTACTCAGTAAAGACTGCAACTTCAGTCACTTCATTTCAGGTATCACTTAAAAACAAGGCAATATTAAGAGCAAACATAGACTAATGGAAGAACGGGGTAAAGAAAAGGTATTATTAGGTAATCTTGAGAAAAATAATTTCTGAATTGGAGGACACGTGTGGGTGAGGGTGCACACATCTATGCACATTCTTGGGGAGGCCAGAGATTGTCATTGAATGTCTTCCTCTCTTGCTCTCCACTTTGCTTTTTAAGACAGCAAATCTGAATCTGGAGTCCATGAAATAAGCTTCGACTGAGCTCTAGGGATTCATTTATGCCGCCTCCTTTTCCAAAAGGGCTGGGGTGACAGATACTTCAAGCTGGAGTTAACTTTTAAGAGGGGTGCTAGGGATTTGAACTCTGATCTTCATGAGTGTGTGTCAGGCACTTGACTGAGACATCTTCCCAGCTCCAAGATTGGAGGTTAATGTTGTGGGTGTATTGCTTGCTGATCTATGTGCTGATTATGGTTTCTGGAGTGCTGTTTTCTATTAAGCATATTTATGAGCATGTTTGATTCCTTCTGCCTGAACACCTTCATCTTTTTTTACTTAAGGCAAAAATATGTTTCTGGCTTAATAACGTAACTTAAAATTTTTTGGTTCAGCAAAACATTTCATACTTGGTAAGTCAACTTTATGCTATCAGTACATTTAAATTTTACCTTTATTTGCCTCTAGGCAAGTTTTAAAAATCTACTTTTCATGAAAATAAGATCATTTGTATGCTTAGCTAATTCTCATTTCTTTGCGCCTTTAGTTCTTTATGTTCACTGTACACAACAGCTTTTAACTAACTGTACAGTATCAGCTTATAATGTACAAAGCAGTGACATAGACTGTATTAGTTTCTGTCCTTGTTTTTTGTCTATTTGACAGAAGCTGAAGTTACCAGGGAAAATAACCTCAGTTGAGAAAATGAATCATATTGTCTATAGGCAAGTCTGTAGGGTATTTTCTTGATTAATGATTGCTATGGGAGGGCCCAACCCACTGGGGCGGTGCCGAGGTTGGGTAGGTGGTCCTGGGTTGTATAAGAAATCCGACTGAGCAAGCTGTGGAGAGCAAGCCAGTAAGCCGATGTTCCCTCAGGCTCCTGCTTGAGTTCCTGCCCTGACTTCTTCATCATGGATCCTAAAGTGTAAGCTGAATTAAACCCTTTCTTCCTTCAAGTTACTTTGGTCATGGTGCTTTATAACATCTAATACTAAGGCAGTTCCCCTTAAAATTGGCTAAGTTGGTTCCCTTGGTAGTTTTTCTAAAGGTTGTTTACTTGTGTGTCTATGGGTGGAAGGGTTGACTGTTGTGTGTGTTGTGTGAGTGGTGGGTGTATGCCACAGTGGACATGAAGGTCCGAGAAGAACCAGTGAGTTCTTACCTGTGTGTCCTGTGGATTGAACGTAGGTTATCCGGCCTTGGCAACAGGCGCCTTTACCTATTGAACTCTCTTGACAGTCTCGTGCTTGATCATTTTGAAGGTATGGAATGGTAGATTGGTACCTAGTGAGCTCTGGGTTCCATATGGGGTTCTCATCCTAGTATTAATATTCCATATTATAGTGTTGGGAACCGTGTTTGGTTTCCTAGTTTGTTTTAAAGATTTATTTATTTATATGAGTATACTGTTGCTGTCTTCAGACACCAGGAGAAGGCATCAGATCCTATTATAGATGGTTTTGAGCCACCATGTGGTTGCTAGGAATTGAACTCAGGACCTCTAGAAGAACAATCAGTGCTCTTAAGCACTGAGCCATCTCTCCAGCCCTATATCCTAGTTGTTTATAGGGTCAGTTGGTTGGTTAGGGGCTTGTTATGCATTGCATGCAGGCTGGTTACAAACTGGCAGGGATGTGCCAGGATTCCAAACTTGTCCAAGTATTTTTAAAACTTAGCTTTGGGGCAGGTGAGTGATGGCTCAGCAGATAAAGTATATCCAAGTTTAATCCCTGGAACCCAAGTAAAGATGGAAGGAGCTCATCAAGTCCATAGGGCTTTGTGTTCACCACACGTGAGCTGTGGCATGCTCTCTCAGATCTCCTACACATAAAAGGATGATAACAAATAAGACAAAGCTTAAAACGTGATCTCCCCCCACCCCCTGGGCTGTCCTGGAACTCAAATCTGTAGACCAGGCTGGTCCTGAACTCACAGAGATCGTCCTGCCTCTCAGCTAAAAACCTGTTTTTGAAGGGCTAGGGATGATATGGCTCAGTGGAGGAGTTCCCCCAGCATTACAGAGGGGGGAAATTTACTGTATGTGGAACATTTACTTACTATATTACTGTAATAGATACAGTGTAAATAATACTATGTACAGGGGAACCCAGCATCTCTGTTATTTTATTGTTTTTGGGAAAGGTCTTGGTGGATCTAGGAGGCTTTAGGGGAACAACAGGAGCTGAATATGATCAAAATACATTGTATGGGGTTCTCAAAGAATTTATTTACTATTACTTTTTCTTAGATGGTATTTCACTGTATAGTCCTGACTGTTCTGGAACTCTCTATGTAGGATAGGTTGGCTTTGAACTCTAAGATCTGCCTGTCTTTGCTTCTGGATTGCTGGGATTAAGAGCATGTGTTGCTACCATGCCCAGCACATTCTATATTTAGAAAAGACAAGAGAAAGATTTTATTGTTGCTCAGTCTGGCCTAAGCACTTCTTGCTTCAAGTGATTCTCCTGAGCAGCTGGGGGTGCATTAATAATAGTATGTAGCTTTTAAAAAGTAGCTAGCTTTAGTGGCTGCAGGCTCTGATAGAAGCAGCTTGGGCCCAGCATGTGAAGGCAGAGGGTCTGTCAGGGTGGGAAGTGGTGGCATAAGCTGTGGCAACGTTGGATGTTACAGTTAGCAAAGAGGGTGAGTATTGGCGTTCTTTTCTTTGCATAAAGGATGGGGATCCGGCCCTTACGATGGTGCCACCTGGATTCAGGGTTAGACTTCCCTCAATTAAACCTTGTTGGAAACATCATCCTTGATGCAGAAGTGTGTTTCCATGATGATTCTAAATTTATTCAAATTGTTAATGAAGGTTAACTATCACATAGGCCTACGTTGTATAGTGTTTTCATTTGTGGGAATTGAAAGATTTGAGGAAGAGAGTTTGTTAGATACCTTTTCAGAGCTGTCTTTCAAATTTGGTTTTTTTTCTAGATTGTATCCATAAGCCATTTTATATTTTATGACAGTTTTTACAGTTTTATGGTTAAGAAATAGGTTCTAGGTATTTGATTGTAGTAAGTATTATGGTTTTTGACAGTGTTTATGTAGCCCAGGCTGGCTTTAAACTCTGATCCTTTTTCCTAAGCCTCCCAATGCTGGCATTACAGGCATGAGTCACCACAAGAAACATTTAAATTGTACTGCTTGGAATTAATATTAGTGTTGTCAATTGAATGTATCTTTGGTTTTTCTGATGCACTCCAGGGTCCATTAATCTTTAAGGTGTCCTTGGAAAGTTTGATGCAGGAGTATTCCCCTTCTCTTTCAATTTGTAGCAGAGGGGCGGACAGTTAGAACACCTTAGGAGGTAGAGAGATAAGAGCACTTGCTGCTCTTGAAGAGGACCCAGGTTTGGTTCCCAGTACCCGTATATCCACTCAGACCATTTGGAACTCCAGTTGTGAGGTAGTCAACATTCTTCTGACTCCCTAGACACACACATGGTACGCGCACACACGCACGCACGCACACACACACGCACACACAGGCAAAACAACAGACAGTTAAATAAATGCAACTTTATTAAAACAAACACCCTTAAGAAGACAGGGAGAGTGACCCAGTCTTTGACGGAACAACATATGTTCTTTTCCTTCCATAGTCAACCTAGAATTGGCAGTTTGGTTTTGGGCTTCATCATACTTTGCGTATTTAACCCTTGGATGAGACCTATTACATCATTTGTTTGATCCATGGCCACTTACTAAATACTGGATGGATGACCCATCTTTTCATAAATTTTTAATATTGTAGCCAGGCATGCTGTCTGTTTTTGTAGTCTCAGCACCCAGCAGGCTGAGGCAGAAGGATTTGATTATTCCAGGCCAGCCTGAGTTTAAAACAGAAAAGTAGCTGTGTTCTAAACAACTAGCATGATTGACATAGAACAAGTGACTGGTTAATTAGTCATATTTAGAATCTGAGGTTAGCCCCTTGTTGCTAAGTTATTGTTTAATGCTTTTTCTTTTTTCCTTTTTTCTTTTTTTTTTTTTTTTTTTTGGTTTTTCAAGACAGGGTTTCTCTGTGTAGCCCTGGCTGTCCTGGAACTCACTCTGTAGACCAGGCTGGCCTTGAACTCAGAAACCCTCCTGCCTCTGCCTCCCAAGTGCTGGGATTAAAGGTGTGCCCCACCACTGCCTGCCTTAAAAAGTTTTAAAATTAGATTTATTTATATGTTTGCAGGCACATGTGCCCCATACATTGCTTAGATCTACGATTCTAGGGATTGTGGGAATTGGTGTAGGGTCCTCAGGTTTGGTGGCAAGTGTCCTTTACCTTCTGAGCTGTCTTTTTAGTTATTTTTGTTTGGCTTGAGAAATATTGTCTCACTCTGTAGCCTAGGTTAACCCTCAACTGTAGGTTTTCCTGCCTCAGCCTTCCAAGTACCAGGATTGTAGTATTGTGTCACTTTCTTTACCTTCTGCTGCTCTTTTAAGCTAGGAGTATGGAGCATTCCATCATGCTCTGGTTTTAGAATTGCATAAAGGCACACATTTGTGCAAGATATTAGCTTCTGTTTCCCATCTCCCAAGATAGCTTTTCTGTATTACATCGGAGCTCCAAACTCATGACCATTCTCCTGCATCAGCCTCTAGAGTGCTGGGATTCTAAGCCTAGAGTCACCATGCCCAGCTTGTTTAAAAATGTGTTGTAGATTAGGTCAGTCTGATCTACCTGGTCTTTTAAAAAGTGTTGCTGATGCTCTGTGTTTGCGGTCAGAAGCTTTGAGAGATGGGTAGCTTGAGCTGAGGCTGTTAGGCTAAGTGACTTTAAAAAGTTGGTTTGCAAATAGGGCCACACTTCATTCACTTTAAAAGGATAAACCAAACTTACTTCTGCTGGGACCTGTAAGAGCAGTGTCCCTGCTCCCGCACTCACTCACCCACCCACCCACCCACCCACCCACTCACTCATTCATATTCATTCTCTCTCTCCCTCTCCCTCTCCCTCTCCTCTTCTCTCTCCTTTTCTCCCCCCCCCTCCCCCCGAGACAGGGTTTCTCTGTGTAGCCCTGACTGTCCTGGAACTCACTCTGTAGACCAGGCTGACCTCGAACTCAGAAATTTGCCTGCCTCTGCCTCCCAGGGGTTAAAGGTGTGCGCCACCACTGCCTGGCTCTCTCTCTCTCTTTCTTGAGACATCTATCCTAGGCTTTGCTTACCTGATTTTGCAGTATAGACTAGGCTGGCCTTGAACTTACTGCTAACTTCCTACCTGAACCTCTTCAGTGCTAGGATCACAGTCTACATTTTTATACTCAATGCTGTGTTCGTTTTTCTGTCTGTGCCAAATACCTAAGGAAAATACAGTTCTAAGGAGGAAGACTAGGTTTTGCTTCTCTGTCTCCTCAGGTTCTGCTTCGTGCTCAGCTGGCCACACTGCTGAGGGTCTGAGGAGAGGCTGAGCATCATGACAGGGCCACTTACATTAGGGGAACGTGAAGCCAAGCTCATTCTTTCCTGTTTTGGGGGCAGAGTTTTACATAGCCAGGCAACCTTGAACTTCCACATAGTGAGGATGACCTTGAACTGTTGCTCTTTCTGTCTGCACTCCAAGTATTAGACTGCAGGCAGGCATGTATCATAGGCCCAGCAACGTAGAGTAATGTCAGGAAAAACATGTTCTGGACCGCAGTGGATGTGGCCTGATGTTTTCAGAGATGGAAGAGACCCTGCTGTGAGCAGCTCAGTGACATGTATGGTGTGGACATAGCATGTAGTCTTCATCCTTAGAGTTTCCGTTCAGTTTGTCCGAAATTGAGGTGTATGTTTCTGTTTTGTAAGAAACTGAATAGTAGCAAAAAGATGTCTTAGTGCGCTTTTAGCACTGTGTGACTTGTTTGTGTTCCTCTTTTAGCACTGTGTGACTTGTTCGTGTTCCTCTTGCTCTCTCTCTGTTCTGTACCCAGTGTCTCCTGCATATTTGTTCTGTCTCTGAGCTCTCTATTTAATTTCTAATGCTAAATGGAAAGGGTGACTTTTCTGTTTAAAGTATAAGGACAGTGTTTCTAGTTGGAACGTTTTGGATGCTCCACCCGAGCACCACAGTGTTCAGACCATGCATTTGCTTTTATTTCATCGAGAGGAGGGCGTTCCACCCTATACAATGCTCTTGATGCGTGTGCTTCCTCCACCGGTGCAGCTTCCTTCTCTGTTCATTCTGAAGACTCTCTTGTTTCTCCTGCCTTCATCTCCCGTGTTCCCCTAGGAGTGCTGGGGTCACAGCTGGCATATCACTGTACCCTGCTGTGGGTTCTGGGGATTGAACTCACACCTATAAGGGAAGTACTCTACAGGCTGCCACCTCCCAGTCTTTATTATGCATGTTCCTACTTGAATTAGATGATTTGTGTGTGCTTGTATGTACACATGTGTATGTGTACATTACAGATATGTGTTGTATATGCTTTTGAATTAGATGAGCTATATGTGTGTTTGTGTACATGTGGATATATGCATAACATACATATTTTAGTAGCTAGATGACTACATTTTGAGTTGAAGTAAATTAAAAAAACCTGCGCATGATTTATCTCCCCATCATTTTAGCATGGAGACTAATGTGGACATAACCCCCCCCCCCAATTAGGATGAACAATTATTTTTACCCTTTTTTGATTTTTTTTTTTTTTTTTTTAAAGACATGGTCTTTTGTAGCCCAGGCTGGCCTTATTTAATGGAGGAGTAACCTTGAATCCTTGATCTACTTCAATTCTGAGGTTATAGGCGTGTACCACATATCTTGCTCTAGATTAAAGAGCTTTGTGTGGGTTTATAAATCTAAACCCATCTCCTGGTACACTGATATGGTGACCTTGATAGGAGCATTCCAAGCTTTTGTGGTGTATCTGATGATAAAAGATTTGAAGGGTGGATGGGAATGTCGGACTGGGAAAGCTACAGTGAGTGATTTGCAGCTTGCTGATAATCTAAACTGAAGTGATGGGTAGGGAGTTTCTAACAGCCAGGGTGAAGAAAGTGAAGAAGGCAGGACGTAGTTTCTTTGCTTATATAACAGGCAGAGATGGAGTGTGCTTAAAGTCACTGGGTGTGATTTCAGGCAGAGATGGAGTGTGCTTAAAGTCACTGGGTGTGATTTCAGGCAGAGATGGAGTGTGCCTAAAGTCACTGGGTGTGACTTCAGCGCGCACCTGTGAAAGTGCTGTACTGTACTGGACAAGCCTAGCTTAGACTTGGTTTTGTTTTTACCTTAACGTTAAAACCTCTTATGAGAGCTGGGCACTATAGCACATTCTCATCCTGGCATACCCGATCTGAAGCAGGAGGGTGAAAAGTTACAGCTTATCATGGGCTACATGGGAAAATCTTGTCTCAAGCAAAACAAAACAATGTTATTTATGATCACACCTGCATACTGGCACAGTCATGGAGTACTGTAGTTGGAGAATCTCAGTGGAGCGGTGAGTGTCAAGAAGGCCCAGTTGTGCTGGACCATAGGTAAGTGTGTAGGGTTGACAGTCTTAGAATTGGGAGGGTGGTGAGACAGTGTCTTACGAAGTAGCTATCTCAGCCTAAGTGCTTGAGTTAGAGTCGTGGCTTAGTTATGTGGTTTCTAGGCTATCTGTTTCATATCAGTTTTGAAAACACATAGTACTTAAGACATGAATTCAGTTAGATGAACCATATCTAAGTTGTAGATACGGTATAATTTTTTTTTTAAGATTTATTTATTTTATGTATATGAGCACACTGTAGCTGTAGCTGTCGCTGTCTTCAGACACACCAGAAGAGGGCATCGGATCCCATTACAGATGGTTGTGAGCCACCATGTGGTTGCTGGGAATTGAACTCAGGACCTCTGGAAGAGCAGTCAGTGTTCTTAACCGCTGAGCCATTTCTCCAGCCTGATACTGTATGATTTTGAAAAAATCTTTAGGTTTTTACATTTAAGAAAACACTTCGTGTTCTTATGGATTCCTGACTTTTGAAAGGAACAGCATAGTCCAGCAAGCTGCACAGTTGAGAAGAACAGGTTGAAGAGACTGGAGAGGAGTTCATTGATTGGTGCAGGAGATAGCTCAGATTCTTATTTATTCAATAAATGTGATTCTAGTTAGAATAAAAGCTGATACAACACATAAATATACCAGGGCTCAGTGATTCGAAGGCACACAGCTAGCTAAGTGGCTCCTCAGTGACAGGCAGAGATGAGCTTCCTGGCACGCTTGCATCTGTGTTGGTATAAGAAGACAGAAGCGGAGCCCAGCGAGTCTGCAGAGAAGTAGCCAGGCCTTACTGTGGAGTGTGTATCAGATGCAGCCCTTTCTAAAAATGTCTTAGAAACTTAGTATGGGTATAGCTCTTTCCCTTAAAATGGGATTAGTCTGTACTCTTTGCCCCATTACATCTGTCGTCCACTGAGTCCCATGTTAAGTTTCACTTACTGTCTTCTGTCAAAAGTAGCATTTGCTTTTCTTTTCTTGAGCTAGGGTTTCGCAGGCAGTCTTGTCTCTGCCTTCTGAATGCTGGGATACTGTACACCAGGTGCCCAGCTGAGACACATTCTTTTTTCCTGTAGTGTTTATCAGGGGCTTTAGAAATAACAGTCCAAAAAGACTCATTGTTAAATTTGTAAAAGGTTTATTTTCTGTATTGCATTCTATCTAGCAGTGCGTTCTGTGCTTTTTCTGGTAGTGTGTTGATCTGGGTTCTACAATTTTTTTTTTGGTGTTTAAGTGATGTTAAAGTTTCTGGAGGAGGAGAAATAATTTATTGATATATTTTCTTTCAAAGTATCTAGGGATATATTTTGTTGTGAAGCAAAATGTCTTTTCAAAGTAAAAATTTGGAGCGTAGCACAGTGATCCATGCCTGTAGTCCTAGCATTCTGGGGTGGAGACAAGAGGGCAGCACTGGCCAGCCTGGGTTACACTACAGCTCCTGACTGAAAAGAAAGTCCAAGTGTGGGTAGCATAGCACGGCGCAGCTCTGTGAAAGTGCCTTTTTCTAATGGGCCTGGTCTCGTCATCATGTTGATTAGTTTCAAATTGTAGATTTTTTTTTTTTGGCAGTAAAGAAAGTTTATCCAATTCCATTTTTAGTCCAGTTACAACGCAGGGATCACAGCAAACGCAGCCGCCACAGAGGCACTATGGCATTACCTCTCCTATCAGCTTAGCAGCCCCCAAGGAGACTGACTGCCTACTCACACAGAAACTCATCGAGACGCTGAAGCCCTTTGGGGTTTTTGAAGAAGAAGAGGAACTGCAGCGCAGGTAAGGAGATGCATGTGAACCGTGGGCTTTAGGATGCTTATAGTTGATGAATTTTGAGGCGTTTTCCACTCACTCAGTAGATCAGCTTACTCTGAATCTTTATACTCTGAGAACGAACTTGTTTTCTATAAAGAGTTCTGTTGCTATACATGTGATTTCTTTGGGGGTGGGGGTTGCACAGGTCAGTTTTGGTTAGGGCTTAAACATTGCACATTGTAGGCAAGTGTTCTACTACAGAGCTACCCTTAGCTCAGTGAAATTTGTTTTTGATGGGGGCTGGAGATGGCTCAGAGATGAAGTGCACTGGCTGCTCTTACTGTGGACCTAGGTTTAATTTCCAGTACTTACCTAGTGGTTTTCACACATCTGTAACTGCAGTTTCAGGGGATCCAGTGCCCTCTTCTGGCCTCTATGCCCAAAGCATGCATGCAGATGTATATGAAGGAAAAACACATGAATAAAATTTAAAAAAAATTCTGGTAGCTCTTGGTTATAATGCAGGAGAAAGGGGGAATGCTTCAACCAGTGTACAAGCACCAATGCAAGGCCACTGTTAACTTTCTGATCTCTTACAAAATGTGAATTTTGAGGCTAGGTGTGGTGGCCCACACCTTTAATCCCAGCACTGGAGAAGCAAAGGTCAGCACATTCCTGTGATTTCAAGGGCAGCCTAGGTTGCATAGTTAAGCCCTATTCCGTAAACAAACAAAGAAAGTCTAATTTGGTAGCACATGCCTATAATCCCAGCACTTGGGAGGCAGAGAGAGGATTGTGAGTTCTAGGCCATCCTGGGCCATGTCTGTCCAAAAACAAGAAAAGTAAAACTTAGAAGCCACTTATTTATAATTTATTTATAATTTAATTTGTAGTGAGTAATAACTAATTGCTTTATCAACAGGATTTTAATTTTGGGAAAATTAAATAACCTGGTGAAAGAATGGATACGAGAAATCAGTGAAAGCAAGGTAAGGCGATACCACAGAAGCCAGGTGCTGTCGGCTTGGTTGGTTTTACCTGACTGGACTCAAGTCTTTTGTGGGTTGTTTGTTTTTGAGATAGGGTTTTGCTGTGAGTTGTCCTGGAGCACACTATGTAGATCAGGCTGACCTCAGACTCACAGAGGTCCCCTGGCCTCTGCCTCCTGAGTGCTGGGACTAAAGGAATGTGCAGCACAACCAGCCAGGACTGAAACATCGTCAAATGTGCCATTCTTACTTGTAAGTTTCCACATTGCTTGTTATTTTGAACGAAGCCAACTGAAATCAGTGAATTTTCAAAAAAAAAGTACTCTCTGGTTACAATATTTCAAACAGTATTTCAGAGTTGGACCCAGTAATTGTGAACTATTGCTCATTTTTCTAAGGATTACTTCAGGAAGGATTCCCCTGATTAAGGTGGATAAACCATCACTTGGCAGTCTCACCACTTGGAAGGTGGAGGCTGGAGGATTACGATCTGAGGTTAGCCTGGGCTGTGTTGTAAGACCCATGACTCTCATAAAAAATGAAAGTGGTTTATTATATATTTTTTGAATGTTCCAGCTCTGTATTCAGTATCTACTGTACCTGAGAATCTTGACTGTCTTTAAAAAAGTTCTGGAATAATTTGTTTCGTTTTTTATTGTTCTATTTTTAAGTTTATAGGTGTTTTGCCTACGGGTAATACCTGTACACCATGTTTCTGGTGCTTGAAAGGTCAGAACAGGGCATCAGATCCCCTGGAACTGCAGTTACAGATTTTGTAAGCTGCCATGTGGTTGTGGGTGGGAACTAAACTTTTGTCTTCTAGAAGAGCAGCCAGTGCTCTTAACCACCAAGCCGTCTCCAGTTCCCTTGTGTTGTCTTGTGTTGTCCCTCTTCTTCCTCCCCCCTTTGTTTTTTGGATACTTTTTTTCCGTTTCAGTTTTAGACACTCAAGCAAACAACCTTATTTAGTTGTGATATTCTCTGAGTTCATGGCACTTCACTGTACTCATTCACACAGCCTGTAAAGAAAAGGTTTCAGAGCTGTGTGGAGTGTATGTGACCCATCCTTTAATAGTTCCATAAGTCGCAGTGGTTTTTCTGCTGTGATAGAAAATGCTTAGTTTATATGCAGCTGAAAAACTGACAAAGAACCAAGGGAAGGAAGACTCACAGGGCAGGAGACAGTAGCAGCTTAAGGGGGAGGTAAGTGATTTGCTTTTAGTGAATTGATAATGTTCTTAGAATATCTTTATAGGTTTTAAACATCTGGTTAAAAATTGAACAACTGGAGCACAAAAAAAAAATTGAACAAATGGCACTCTTAATGTCCCACATGTTACTTATTAACAGATTTTTTTGATAGAAAAATTGGAAGGTAAGTTTTATGGGCTGAGCAAGAAGTGTCCAAACTTTAGTGTTTTTAGTTACTGAAGTTGGTACTAGTCTGGTGAAGGAAACGGTTTATTGGAAGATCTTTTTTCTTAGATGTTTAAAGACCCTAGTCAAGTAGACAAAGCCACAACTGGTTTATGTCTTGACAAAGGGTTTTTCTTTCTCTTTTTCTTTTTTTGGTTTTTCAACACAGGGTTTCTCTGTATAGCCCTGACTGTCCTGGAACTCACTCTGTAGACCAGTCTGGCCTTGAACTCAGAAATCTACCTGCCTCTGCTTTCCAAGTGCTAGGATTAAAGGCATGTGCCACCGCTGCCCGGCTTGACAAAGGGTTTTAATATGTGGTTAGCTAGATAGATAGACAGACAGATAGATAGATAGTATTTAGGTGGGCCTTGGACCTTCTTGGTTCTGGGAGTACAGCTGTTATGATTGATTGGTTGATTGATTGATTATGTGAGACCAGGCCTTCCTTGTCTTTTGAGACAGAGTTTCATGTAACCCAGACTGCCTTTTGGCTCCTGCCTCAAGATGCTGGGATTACAAGGATGTGTACCACTCTGCTGTCATGGGCAGTTGGGTTCTTCCCTCCCCTGACTGGAGGCCCTGAGATGTTTCTTGAACCAGTGCGTCTTTGTTTCTTTGGTGTTTTCTTAAGTGGGTAGAACAGAGACTTTGTATTTAACGTTTTCATCCATGTGCATCATTAGACTTCACCATCACCTTACCTGCCCCTCTTGGCTGTCGGTCGTCTTCACCGGTTTGCTTTCATGTCATCTCTGAGTCTGTCTGAATTGCACAGATGAGACACAATATGTAATTTTGTTTGCCTGAGTTTGGCTGGTTTTTGCTTAACATGATCTTTGCTTCTATCCATTTTCATTCAAAAGACTAATTATATACATATTTTAGGATTTATTTTTGTCTGTTTTGCCTGCATGTGTGTCTATGTACCATATGCATATTTGTGGTTGAAAGTCGAGTTAGAAATGATTGTGAGCCACTATGTTGAGTGGTAGGAACAGAACCCATGGCCCCTTTGCAAGAGCAGTCATTGCTCTTAAAATCTGAGGCATTTCTCTAGTCCCTCTAATTTTATTCTTTATGTCTGAATGTACTGCACTCTGAACATACGCCATATTTCCATGTTTCCTTAATCCTGGCTATTGTGGGTAGTTGTAAACAGGTGTGCAAATACCTGTGCTGTATGATGGTGCCTCCTCTGGATGTCTACATACTGGGCCATTCTGTGAAAGGCAGATGAAGGACCCACCTTAAATTCAAACCCATCTTAGTGTCCCGTGTTCCCGCCAGGTACTGTTGCTGTCACCTGGACTCTGCCTGTAGGCCACTGACACTGAAACAAGTTGCACACTGGAGAAGAAAGGCCTGCTTAGTAGAAACGAAGTTTAAAGCCAATAACTCTTAGAATTCTTCTACCAGTGTTCCATTTCATGAAGACTGAGGGCTAGTAGTTTTTATGTTACCTATATAGTGTTCTTGCTTATCTTGTTATTCATAAAGCTAGGTAAAATTTTCCCCCATGTGGTTACTATCCATAAGAGAGCCTGTGAGGCCAGTCCCAGAACTGCTCATTTTGGTTCAAGAACACAGATTTGTGATGAGAGAAGGCTGCAGCTGTGTGGGTTTATCTCTGCGTCCTCTGCTGTGTTCTGTTGGTCTGCGTATTACTCCTTTGTGTCAGTTCCATGGTTTTGCTCCTGGCTCTAATACAACTTTGAAATTAGGTCTTGTTCTTTCCATCCCTTTCCTGGGTAGGATCACTTAGGCTAGGTGTGGTTTTTATGCCTCCATAGGAGTTTTGTTGTTTTTAGTTCTGTGAAGAGTATACACAATTTTCATGGAGATTACATTGACTCTGGAGCTCACTTTCAGTAAGTAGTGTAGATGTCTTCACAGTATTCCATCCAGCCCATGAGCCTGGGAAGTCATTTTTAGTGTTTCACTGAACCAGTAATTCTATTGTTTTTTGAGACATGCTCTCTGTAGATAGGCTAGGCTGCCCTCAGATCTATACTGATCCTCAATCTCAGTCTGCCAAGTGCTGGGGGTACAGTTTTATACCACCATGCCTGATTTGAACTAATAACTCTTAACTTATTCAAATGTTGGCGTGGTCTTTTGTTGTTGTTGTTTGTTTGTTTGTTTATTAATAAGACAAGATCGTCTGTGGAGTCCAGTCTGGTCTTGTACTCTGGTGATCTGTGTTTGCTTAGCTCTCTGAGAGCTGGCATTGTGAATGTTGGGCCACTGTACCTGGCGAATCAGTGATTTTTGATACAGCTTCCCTCTCACCCCCCCTCAGGTTTAAGAAAAACTATTTGGCTTAACAGAATGAATGCTCATTGCTCTCTTGTTTGGTTTGTGTTCTTTGAATAATGTGGTTCTGTAGTGAGTGGCAACTTGATGAAAATGGGGCCTTGTAAGGCAAGGCCTGTGCTTGGTTCCATCCATTGACTGATATCACTGCGCTAGCCTGGTAGCCCAGGCTGACATAGAACCCAAGTCAGTCTTCCTGTGAGTACTTTTGGATCTCACAATTCTTTTTATTTCAAACTTTTATTACATTTACTTACTTTGTGGGTGTAGAGGTCAGAGGACAGTTTGCTCCAGTCACTTCCTTCTACCATATGGATTCTGGAATTTAGTTACCCAGATTGCCATGCCTAGTTTTAAGTGTTTTTATATATCTACAGAGTGATCTTGATAAACCTATTTTTATGTATGTATGTAAGTGTGTATGTATGGTGTGGTTTTTGGTTTTTTTTTTTTTTGCTTGTTTTTTTTTGTTTTTTGAGATAGGGTTTCTCTGTGCAGCCCTGGCTGTCTTGGCACTTACTCTGTAGTTTTAGTCTGACCTCAAACTCACAGAGAGCTGCCTGCTCTTCCTTGCAAGTGCTAGGATGAAAGGCATGCATCACCACTGCCTGGCATGTACTTACGTTTTGAGATGGGAATTCTTAATAGGCAGGCTGGCCTCAAGGTCCGTATATAAAGGTGAGGATGACCTTGAGTGTGGATCCTCCTTCCACCACCTCCCTGGTGTAGAGGATTACAAATGTGTGCCACTGTCCCAGTTTTCTGTGGTGCTGAGGACCAGCTTAGGACTTGATGCACACTCAGAGGCTCTGCCACCTGAGTCACATCCCTGCTGCTGCCTCATTAACATTCTTATAATTCCAGTTCTTGGAATTAATAAAACAAAAACCAGAAAGACCCTCCCCACAAATTAACAAATAACTACTGAGAAATAAGTTGTTCTGTCATTTCAGTTGTTTTCCCTGCTTTACTAACTAACAATCATTGTTTTTGTTTGACAGAATCTTCCCCAATCTGTAATTGAAAATGTTGGAGGAAAAATTTTTACATTTGGATCTTACAGACTAGGAGTACATACAAAAGGTAGGTAATAGTTTGCTTATTTTGAGCTAGTAGAGCTAGAATTTCTTTAAGATTTTGACAGTTTTTAATGAATTATATGTGAGCTTTAGTTAGCATGGAAGTGAATCCTTAAGGAATCTTAATTCTTTAAGATCGGACAGGGCTTCTATACCTGATGTCTGTAATGCAGTACAGTAATAAGCTCAGTTTACCAGTGGAGAAAGGCATGTTTTCTGTATCAAACAGGACTTGGCTGGTTTCCTGCATTGGAAAGTGTGGGTGTAGAGCAGCTTCCACTGTGGTCTATGGACAGTTCTCCATAGATTCCTTCTTTCTTTCTGAAGAGTATCACTGATGTGAGAAGAAAGTGTCAAAGCTCTAAGAAAGTTTTGTCATTTTCTTGTCCTCAATTTCTTTATTCCAGATAGATTGTAAAATAAAGCTTAGCAAAAACTGAACCAGTGTGTCCGTAGGTACTAGTGATCACATTGAATGTTTTTAAAAAAGAGTAACTCTTTCTTCTTAAAAAAATATATATTTTTATTGCCTATATATGGATTTTCTTATGCCTGTATGTATGTATATGTACCACATATATGACAGGTACCTGCAGAAGCCAGAAGAGGGCATTGAATTTGCTGGATCAGAAATTTAGAGGACTGGTCTGAGCTGCCATGTGGGTGCTAGAAACTAACCGTTAGTACAGCCAGTGTTCTTAGCTGATGAGCCACCTCACCGGCCCCCAATAGCTAAGTTCTTAATCATCATTATCTTTTATATGTCTTAAAGCAATTTATCCCCCCAAACAGGGTTTCTCTGTGTAGTCCAAGCTGTCCTTGAACTCAGAGATTCACCTGCCTCAGCTTCAAAGGTGTATACCACCACCACCACTACCACCACCATGCTTGATTTCACTTTCACAAATATGAGCCAGAGTCTTGAGAGAGGCAGGCAGAACCAGTGTATACAGCTCAGATAGAAGAGGTCAGACTCATAAACAGTGGCCAACTGTACATTGTAAGCTATCTCTTCAGATAGGACTACGTATGCCTTGGCACTCTGTCTTGTTGCTTATGTAGTATGTTTACTTTTGATACGTGTTTTGTGCCTTGTGCCCTGCAGGTCACTTTTTGAGTAGGATGCCTAGTCTTGTACATTGGCCTGATTCTGTTGACATCTCTATTCAAGCTTTAGTTTTAATACTTTGAGCAGAGAAGCACTGAGCACCATTGACAAGGACATAAAAGAAAACTGTTTGTTTAATGATGAAATCGAGACCATAGTGCTGTCCAGGAACGTCCTTGCTCACCCTTGTTTTGACTTGTTTATAGAGTACATTTTAAATACAGTATGTCTGAAGGAAATCATGCCCATTAGTTAGCAGTACATTTCCCCACTGGCTGGTTGTGTTTGTCAGAGGGACAAAGTTCTAGAAAGCTTGCCAATATCTTGTCAAAGAAATCTTATACTGTTGTTGATAAGGCATAAGACAATTTGCGTGTACTGCTGTGTGATGGTTGATTTCCTTTTTTAAGGTGCTGATATTGATGCATTGTGTGTTGCACCAAGACATGTTGATCGAAGTGATTTTTTCACCTCATTCTATGATAAATTGAAATTACAAGAAGAAGTGAAAGATTTACGAGTATGTACATACTGGGCAAGGGCGGGAGAGTTACATGCCACTTAGTCTCCTGAGAAAAGTATTTGTAGGTAGAAGAATCATTTAATTGAGCTGTCATATTTGCCAGGCAATTTGAAACACTCAGCATGCATTTGTCTTTGTATTTTACAATAAAACTAGAATGATAAACCTGTAAACTCTTTAAAAATTGGGAAATAGAAGCAAACACAATGAATAAGTACCCTGAACAGCCCATTTCCTATGATAGAAGTGGGGGATGGATGGGAATTGTGCTAAATTATGTTGAATTTCAAGTGTCATATTTTAAAAGGTAGCAACAATAGCCCCGTAGCTTACCTGTAACCGTGGCTCTTGGGAAGTAGAGGCCAGAGGAACAGAAGTTCAGGGTATTCTCAGCGGTGTGGTTGGTTTGAGGCCAGTCTGGTCTAATTGAGACCCTGGCTCAGACAAACTAAGTAAAAGGTAGTGGAAGCATTTAACATGGACTTATGGTGGCGCTTCAGGGACTAAACTTGTTCTCTTTCTCACAGGCTGTTGAAGAGGCATTTGTACCAGTTATCAAACTCTGTTTTGATGGAATAGAGGTAAGGCCTAGTCCTAGTGGGCTATCTGGGATGTTGGTTGATTTAGATACAAATTTGATTACCAGTACGACTTTGTGAGTTGGTTAATACCAACAATTTTTTTTTTTTGTCTCGGAAATGGGTGTCTGTTCCTTGTAGAGCATGTGTATTATAGGTAGGTTCTTTCTTTTCTAACTCCAAGTGGAAATGCCAATAAAGGACTTAGGCCTGGACGTTTCTGTGAAATAGTTCTGTGGTATTTTCTTCCTGTGTGGTACTTTGTGTTCTAGTTCAGGTAATGAGTATGCAGTCTGTTTTTGCAGGTTGCCTTTTTGTTGAGGTTAATTTGTTTAAAAGATAGGGGCAGTGTGAGCTGACAGCTTTAAGTAGTTTGATACAGTTAATGCCCCACCCCACCTAGTTTTTTTGGAGCACAGAGCGTTGTTGCCACAGAACTGATTCTTAGTTACTTTTACTGTAAAAGTAATGCTGTTGTAATGATAATTTTGTTGATTTTAAAACTCGAGATACTGAAAGAATAACTTGCTGTTGTCTTTTTTAAAAATATAGTTGCAGAGGTAGTTTTTAGAATTGCTATATAAGATACCTAAATTAGGAAAGATTGAACTGTTGGTTTTAATAAGTAGCCAAAAATGTTAAATTTGGTTAAGAATTAAATTTGCATAGTTTTTTACTTAAGCCAGTGTTTAAACATAAAGATATCTATAATTAAAATATAAGATGACTACTGTTTTTGCTCTCTGTTTATGTGAAAATAAGTATGTGAGGTCCTTTCTGAGCTCATGTGAGTGTATCTGTCTCATGTTTACCCCTTCAAGTATGCAGCCAGCTTCCAGCTCCTACAGATGCTAAACCAGAACTTATAAGTTCAGTGTATACATGTAGCATACACTTAATGGTTGAAATGACCTGTACTATTTGTTAGGTTTTATTTCATATCACCACTGCCATGCTTTATTTAGCCTCTGTTGTTTAATATGCCTGTGTATACATCATGGGCTTCTTGTGAGGCTGTTGTAGCCATTGAGAGGTTCATGGTCGATGAGAAGGCTTTAAGAGTTTTTTTTTTTTTTTTTAAGTAGAAAATGCCATAAAAAAGTAGTTTGACAAATATGGAATGTTAGATTTTATTTTTGTTTTAGATTGATATTTTGTTTGCAAGATTAGCACTGCAGACTATTCCAGAAGATTTGGACCTACGAGATGACAGTCTGCTAAAAAACCTAGATATAAGATGCATAAGAAGCCTTAATGGTATGTAAACCTGCTTCCTTTTGTGAAGTCAGAGAGCTTTTTGTCAAATAGTAAATAAGAGTTTTTAAAATGTTTGCTTTGTGATGAAGGTTCTTGTAGCCAGTGTCAACGCATAATGGAGATAATAAAACCTCCTTTGCCCTGGAAAGACTGCAGAGCCATGGCTGGCAGTTGATTTGCTCACTGATGTCCTTACACTTTCCCTGTTATTAATGGTCTATTAGATCCTTAAAAAGACTCACATTTATAATGTTGTTAGTGATTGAGCCTTTATTTGTAACCCTCATTAATTTGCATTTGATAGTTGCTTTATAATCTTACCAGACAAATGAAAAGGGTTTTCTCTTTAAAAAAATGTTAATTTCGCTCATTACCAGTGCTTTGGGACAACTTTTGGAAGCTTAGGTGGACTAACTCCTCAGAGAATATCTACAGGAAAAAGTCATGAGCTGTGAGTTTGAGATTAGGCAAACTGCTAAGTGTGTTCGCTGTGGTCTAGGATTGTGCTTGGGACAGGAAAGAACTACCTGGTGTCACGCCTCTTAAACGCTATTGAAGTCACATAGTCATTCTACCAATAAGGTTTTAATTTAAGGATAGTCTTAGAAAATTGATGATGACACTGTCGTATCACCTGAGGCTTAATGTGTGTTTCTCTCACTCCCGTTCCTCAGGTTGCAGGGTAACCGATGAGATTTTACATCTAGTACCAAACATTGACAACTTCAGGTTAACTCTGAGAGCCATCAAACTGTGGGCCAAACGTGAGTTCAGAATTTGTTGGCTAGCTTATTAAAAACATTTAAGCTCTTCATCAACACTAACTTAATCTTTTTGCTTTTCCCTTATCAACAGGGCACAACATCTATTCCAATATATTAGGTTTCCTCGGTGGTGTTTCCTGGGCTATGCTAGTAGCAAGAACTTGCCAGCTTTACCCAAATGCAATAGCATCCACTCTTGTACATAAATTTTTCTTGGTATTTTCTAAATGGTATGTTTTTAGATTATATTACAATAAAATTGATTGTAGACACTGAAGTTTAGTCTTATTTCTGTGACATTTCCACAGCTGGTTTCAGATTCCAATTTTAGTTTGTGGGCCGAGGGTGTAGCTCAGTGGTAGACTGCTTGCCTGGCATGCACAAGGCCTCGAGTTTAGTCACCAGTCCCGCCAAAAACCCGACCAGTTTTAGTTCAAGATACAGCTACCGTGTTGGGAGGAGACATTGTGTGTGAAAAGGCAAACTAAACTCCATTTCTTTTCCCTAGTTCTGCCAGGGTCATAGGCAGATAAAAGCTATGCTGCCTGTGTGAGCCTACCCACCAAATAAACTCTGAACTTAGCTACTGTAATGTGTGCTGCCTTCTGCTCTGTTAATGGGTGGATAGAACTCGCACACATCTCCTTTCGTTTTGATTGCTGCTATCCATAGGCTGTTGGTTGGAGATTGCATTTTACCTTCAGCTGGTCATTAACTTGGCAAAACCTTAAAGGTGTCACTTTTATAAGAATTTTGTTAAAAATATGTTTAGTGACTGAAAAATAAATGTAGTCACTGGATTTTTGAGACTTATTATCTCAGCCCAAGAGAGATCCATTAAAGTCTCCTAGTCAAGATAGGCATATTGATGAGTTTTGATGTAAGAAAAGTCCAAGACACTGCCAATTTGTGGTAGTTACTGTGACTCTAAGAGTTGGGGTTTTAGTCAAATTATTTTAAAGAGATTTGTCTTTCATATTGCCAACACCTTCCTTTCTTCATGTGAAGAAAGAAATGTTCGTTTGTAGTCATTTGGTAACAGGTTCCATGGATTTAATTTATAGCTTTTTCCAGTCTAGTTCTGCCTTTGTCAGAGAGAGAGAGGTGTGGTAAGGTTAGACTCAGAACTTCTCTTAAGGCGATCCACGAACATTTCTAGTAGGCCAGCTTGATTTATACTAAACAAAAGAGACATTTTTCATCTTTGATCTTTATGCCTGATGGAAGTAGTATTAATACATTTTATAGCATGACTGTATTATATGTAGTAATCATGGGAAGCATTGTCCTTGTTAACTTTTACAGTTACTTCTAGCACCTTGACTATAGTTGTTAGTAACTTCCCATATGTCCGTTGATGGAACTAGTGTGAAGACAGGAGTTTTTTCTTTAAATGGGACTAGCCTTGATAGAGGTCGAGGTGAACACACGATGTCTCGAGGTGGCACTTCTTTATTATCAGTTCTTCGGCAGGGCAGATGTTTGACATGAGTTTGAGAAAGCTATCATGATTTAATTTCATAGAAGAATATTACGTGAACAAAGGAATGAGAGGCTGTGGTGTATATGCCAAGTGAGTGAAGCAGGGTTGCATTCACAAATGCTGTATGTTTAACAGAAACGTGTAGATGCTAATGTCCAATAGTCTTATCAAGTGCTACAATCTTTTTGAACAGGGAATGGCCAAATCCAGTGCTATTGAAACAGCCTGAAGAATGCAATCTTAATTTGCCTGTGTGGGACCCAAGGGTTAGTGTATTATTTTTTCCCCTACAAATTCACACTGTTCAATAACAAAAGTCACCTGCATAAGCAAGGAGGCCGCCTGCCAAGTTCTTACATATGAGTGGATACACCCATATTTCACTTGTTGTAGATGACCTGCTCTCTAATTGTCCTCCGGTGTGAGAAGTGTAATGCTGTACCCTGTAAACCATATTTAATTGTACACAGTTGATACAGATTTCACTAACAACTTATTCCATATAGCACTGTCTTGTAAGTCAAAGTTGTATGGGTGTTTGTGCTTTTTAAAAAAAAAATAAAAGGATACTAAAAATCCCTGTATATTTTTTTATTTGATCTAAGTATTTTGTTAAATTGGCTTGTTTTAGAAAGCTCTTGCATAGTGTTTGTATGTAGCATATGGCTCCTAAGGAGGATTGTAAAGTCTGGTTTAGGTGTTAGAGGTGCAGAAATGTGTTGAGGAAGATCACCCGTTTTGTTGAAAAGTTACAGATAGTATTTGCTGCTTAGACTTTTTAGGTGTTAGTAACATTAGCTTTATTAATTGATAAAAGGAGTTCATTGGAATCGAAACTTTCCAGGTTTTTTGAGATCATACAGTTTTAAAATTTGTTATTTATTATAAAATCAAAATCTTTTAAGGCCTTTTGGGCTCTGCCCAAACCTGTGTGCTTTCAAGTTGCCTAAGCCTCAGGCATTTAAGGGAGGGTGTAAGCTGCAGTTCCCTTTGTGGGGATGAACCACCTAGTGTACATATGAGCAGTCACTACCTCACCTGTTGTCCCACTGTCCCTGAGCTGTTCTGCCTCTTAATAAGCTTGCATGATAGCTGAAGGTTGGAAGGACAGTCCCATCTTATTTAGTGTGAGTTTTATATGAGCACTTAAAAGTGTAATTTTGCAGGCGCACTCATTTATGCTGCCAAATACAGAAGAGCAGTAGCTTTGCAACTACAGTTTTCTGTTTTGCTTTGTTTTTGCCAGCAGGTACATGCAGTCAGGTTGCAAGGTAGTATAATACCATCATCATGGGAACAGACTGTTGACTAGATCTTTCAATCTGTAAAAAAATTCTATAAAACAGTCTCTTGACATGTGTTTTATTTCTCAACTCCAGCTATGAATGAAGTAAAGTGTAATCATTGGTTCAGTTTAACAAGGGGTAAGAGTCCCAGTATCTGTTGTGTGTGTACCTGAAGGAACTGACTGGCTGTTGTTGTGTGTAGGTAAACCCCAGTGACAGGTACCACCTCATGCCCATAATCACACCAGCATACCCACAGCAGAACTCCACCTACAACGTGTCCGTTTCAACCCGGGTGGTCATGGCGGAGGAGTTTAAGCAAGGTGAGTGCTTCTGCTTCCACTCTACCTCATACAAAGAGGGTCTGCCTACTGTTGCCGGCCCACCCAGCAGTCAGCTAGCCGTGCAATTTAACTGAATTGCCAGACTGGGTTTGCTCTTGATTATGTACTGGAGAGTAAATCAGCAGTGTTGAAGCAGTTTACTCTGACAGTATGTTGGAGAAGGACACAGCATGTAAAGACTTGGACATTATGGCTTGGTTCAGGGCTGCCAGAGCCTTCTAACACCAGAGCCGATGCCATGCCGTCTCCCTGAGGTTACTCAAGGGATATACAAGCTTTTCACACTCCTAGGAAAAGAACGTGGAGTGTGGTTGGGGCCAAAACTCTGCCTTTGAGAAGATCCTTGACTTTGGGCCCCAATTTATTGTAAATTTAACGGTATTACTAGTTGTCGTAATTCTTCAAAGACCAGGATGGCTGAAGACGTCAGGTAGGAAAGGCTGTGTACTGTCTCCAGCTTTAAAATTGACTTCTCTTCACAAGGAAGGTGTTGAATGGGAAAGACTTCTTGACCATTTAGAGATAGCGGTAACTTGATTTTAAAAGGCAGAAACATTATATGGGGAACTATAATTCTTCAGGTAACTACTATGCTTCACTTTAGCCTTCCTGTGAGCATGGCATTTTATTGATAATGGCACTTTACCAGAAATGTGGTTCTCAGCAAATTCTCCAGTGCTTTTGCAATATGTGTAAGAATGTACTCTAAGGTTGTAAAGTAAAACTTCCATTTATTTGCTAATGTTTAGGACTATAGTGAATGCATGTGGTATGTTTAAAATTATTTAAAATTCTAGATTGTTAGGTTGAAACATACAAATATTCTAATATGTTTTTAATTTAGGTCTTGCTATCACTGATGAAATTTTGCTGAGTAAGGCAGAGTGGTCCAAACTTTTTGAAGCTCCAAACTTCTTTCAAAAGTACAAGTATGTATTTTAAGGCATGTCAGCCATGTTGCTCTTAAGTAGTGGTTTAACAGTGGCTTATGTGATATTTCCTCTTGCCAGAGAAGTGAACAAGCCCCTCTCCGGTGCCTGTAGAATTTTCCTTACTGTCAAAAAGGACTTAGCATTTTTAGTGATCTGTTATTTTTCCTTCATCAGTACAGTGTGTTAGCCTAACATTTTTGTTGCTTGATTGACTAGCAGTCCTACTGTGTGTCAGCAGCCATAGTTCTTCTAGGTCTGTCACTTATGACCAGGATAGTGTCTGCACCTTAGCAGGCGGGTGAGTGCTTAAAAAGTTGAGGTTTTCTCTCAAGAAACTTCTATGTTTAGTTCTGAAAGCTTACTGGGATGGTTTAGAACATGCACAGACCTGATGAAATGTCGGTGTGTGGCTGATTACATGTTTTCAATAATTAGTAGCACATTTCCCCCTTCAAAAATATGTCTGCAAATAGTTTTCTAACAATTTAAGTGGGTATAATTTTTATTAATGTCTTTAATATAATGCTTTACTATTTTAGAGGTTAAAAGCCTCCTGAATTGTGTTGAAAAATGTAAGTTACAATAAATCTTAAAAAAAGAACAAAAACCAAATATGGACTCGAGCTTTATTTGCCCTGGGCTGAAAATTAAGCAAAGTCCCACTTAAATTTTTGCTTTAATGCTTGACACTTTCCTGACCATTTTTATGTTGGACTGTGTTTTGTTACAATAATTTAACCAAAACTATTTTATACTTTTCCCAAATTAAAAGTAAGAATGATGACCTTCATGATGTCTCCGTGTTTTGTTTCTGTATCTTGCATGAAATGCAGTGATGGAGTCAGTTTACCTGTTGTGTTCCGGGAACGCTGTGTTGTCAGAGTCGGAGCAGCGTAGTACTGCAATGCTTGTGGTGACACCCATCTCTAGACCTGTCACTCATCGGCACATCATTCTGTTTCTTTAATGTTGAGGAAATAACTGATGATCATTAGTAATCATATGTGCCAACACCTGAAAAATACCATACTTGAGACATTGTTAAACCAAAAGAATAAGACCTCAAAAGATAGATACCAGCTTTTCTCAGTTGCCGAGTTTCAAACATGAGCACTTCTCTTCCTGTCTCATATCCGTTATTTACAAGAGCTGGAGAAAGATGGATTTCTGCTTCATTAGCTTGGGCATGAAGGAAGGTGAATGCTAGCCTTGACCACAAATGCTTTTACACTCAGCACTGCCAGAACTGTGAGAGGCACACGTTGGTGGGTCTTCATCACACCCGAGTCTTTGGTGTAGCACCTGTAAGGTCTTGGCTGGCAAGAGGGCTAATAATACTTTTCCTGACACCTGAGACAGTCATCTTATTTTAAAACAAAAAAAACCAAAAAAACGAGGAGGAGGCTGTAGCAGCAAGTTTGTTCCACAAAAAATTTAAACCCAAGTACCCTGGAGAATGTACGAGCCAACTGCTCTGTATGCATGCCCATCAAAACACAGTAAGGACTGCATTGATTGGGCTTACAAAGCAGGTAGATTGGAGCAGTTTAAACAATGGGTTTCCATGTGAAACACCAGTTACACTGTAGCCTGAAGTGGCATTCTTAATTTGCTGTAATCAAGACCTACAAGAATTGAGGCTGCTGACACACAGATCGGGTTTGTGTGAAGCATGCCTTGAAAAGTTACCTTTTCTTTACTTAGGATTTTATTTTTAAATAGTGTGAAATACTCCTGCTATTCTTGGAAGAAAGGGAGACCGTAGGAGATATTTAATTCATCTTAAATGTAAACTCATCTACTTTCAAACAGTGGGGTGGGAGTTTGCTTGAAGAGAGGAATGGCACTGTATTTTAAATTTGTAAAGTTTCAAATGAATACTCTTTGTATTTTAATACTTGTGGCTTGTTAAGTAACAATAAACCATGGGCATTAGGAAATGTGGCTAGTGGTCATCTTAGGCATTATCTTTCACTAAGGTCGGGGAGAAGTGTACTTGGAAAGTAAGTGTAATGATGGATGTGTAAAAATTATCCTTAACAATTGCTCATAAAGTCTCGAGTTTACTTGGACACACGTAATCTCACCACTTCTGGGAGGGAGGCAAAGGCAGAAGGACCAAGAATTCGAGGTCAGCCTGAGCTATATAGCAAGTTCAGAATCAGCTTGGAATACATGAACATCCCCTGCCCCCAACAGAAAACCATCAGCAACACACCTTTAGTGAACTGTAATTCTTGCTTAGGAATTTAAAGAGAATTATAAGGATTTTGACTAAGAGATAGGTTTTTCTTTCAGTGCTTGGTATCTGAGCTGTCATCTACCCAGGTAAAGTACTGAGATGAAATGGCCAAGAAATCTACTTACAGAATGCTTTTTGGTAAATGACTATAACAACTTAAGTATTCTTAGACCTTTTTATTAGGAAAACACTCGAGGTATGTTCTTAGCTTGAACATTTTTGCATAACCTTTAATTCATTTAATATCTGTGTCTATATAAAAATCTTTAATTCATTTAATATCTGTATCTATATAAAAATCTTAGGGAGGTAATAACAGTGGCGTTAAACCTAGATTTTCCTCGGACTTTGGGGCTGGTTGGTGCCCGGCAGGCGTCAGGAGTTCACAGTTTGAGGGAGTACAAAATAGTCCAGAAACGCTCTGCTCTGGGAGGTTCCTTAGATCTTTGAATTGGATAACAGCTCTTGTATTTTTAAAATGCAGAGTTGGGACTAGAAGGATACTCAGCAGTTAGGAACACTGGCTAGTCTTCCAGAAGACCTGAGATCAATTGCCAGGACCCATAATGGCTGTTTACGACCAACTGTAACTCCAGTTCTAGGGAATCTGTCGCCCTCTTCTGGCCTTTGTGGGCACTTAATGTGCATGGTGCACAGACATAGGCAAAATACCCATACATATAAAATAAAAGTAAAATACAAGAAAATGCAGATTTTTTAAAGAAAACCAATTGGGGACTTTTGGTTTCTTGGAGAAGTTAGTGCTTTCTATTAAATTGTGCTAAATATTTGCAGCTTTTTAAAACTAGTTGACTTTATATCAAGTTTATTAAAATATAGCTACATATAAATTTATCCCATAAACCTTGATATGAGATATTTATAGGTAAATATATATGTGTGTCTAAGTATATAGAGAAGAAACTTTACCCCCTCCATTGGGATGTCCTGAATAGTCAAGTTGAACTATAGCCTTCAAAAATTTGAATTGCCAACAAACTTATGTTCCAATGGATTGTATACTTTTGTATTTGTAAACAAAGTGTTGTGCATTATTTAATCTTTTGATGAAGATCCAGGTGTTCAAAAAGAGTATTAATTTCCAGGCGAGTGAGGGGAAAGTGACTTTACTGTTGCTGGGTATGGGGATGCTGGCCTGTAATGCCAGCACATGGGAGGTGGAGGTAAGAGGATCAAGTGCCTGTCCAGCCTGAGTCATCAGTCCATTTTAACTGTACTAAGATAGGAAAAGCTGTGCTGGGTGACCCTTAGGCAGCTCGACACTTGTGAGGTTCTGTGCGCATGTCTGCTCTGAGAGCTGCTACATCTCGACAGCTTGCATCTTCTCTCTCTCCCCTCTTTTAATGAGTCAGTAACCCAGAAATGTGATTAAGCATGTCAGGATTTTGCTTGACTTGTATGATTTCTAGTTTGAGTTTCTTTGTACACAAAATGCATGAACTTTTGAGTGCTTTTATGTGACTCTTTGACTGTATTTGGCTTGTTTGAACTAATGCTGACCAAATGAGAAAGGAAGAACTCATTTCTGTGGCTGTGGATAACATGGCCCCAAAGCTGGGCATACTTAATGTTTCTGTAGTTGCACCTCATTTCTGTGTGTCTTGGGCTTTTGGTTTTTGTCTCTACTTTATAAATTTCTGTTAATTTAGTTAATTTTTGACAGTGCTTTTCCACAAAGACAAATACCGTTCTCTTGTCCAGATGGCATTTAATCTCTAGAGCTGGGTGTAGGGTTACAAAGTTGTGAAGAGTTTGAATTACCGTTTTCATAGGTGCGCTCACTGTGGTTGGTAGTTGTGTCTGATTCTCAAGCTTGTTTGCTTTTGACTGGCAACATTACTTGGAAGATGTAAAAGAACAACAGAAGGTTCTCGGACTTTTCAGACTAGATTATGTTGGCTTCTTCCTGTCTAGTGGCCACTAGGTAATAATGTCAGTTTGCTTTTGAGGTAAAGCTTCTTATATAAAATTCAGCTTGCAGTATTTAGAAAAGATACAGAGTGATTTATTCTGTTATTAGTTTAAGAAAAAAGAATTGTCTAATAATTCAGTAATAATAGTTAAGACTTTCAAAAGTCATAAGAATAGGTTCTTGCCCATAGTGATATTTTAAGTGTGGTTTAAGTTCTGAGTAGAAATCACTTACTTTACTCACGACAGTAGTGCTTTATACCATTTGTTTGGGTTGGTGGCTGATGAATACCATATGATATTACTAGAAGTCTAATGTGCTTGATATTTTGGAAGTCAACTTCTGTAGTATGTATATTAATGATTATTTTTGTGTCAAGAGCCCTGTTTTTTGGTTTCCATTAAAACATTTTTCTTTTGATTAAAAAAAAAAAAAAGATTGTTTTTCCGTGAGCATCTTTATTTATTTTCTAGGTAGAACACTCTGTTGGAGTGTTGAGCAAACTTACCATGTAATGTTTTCTCAACTTGGAAAATTCAGCTAATCTTTTGGGAATTATTCATAGTTGTTATAGAAAATCCAACTTACCAATAGTGAAACCATGGAATTTAGCTTACATAATTTTATGTGCACACTGACTGGAAACCCCCTTGTTTAATCAATGTTGGTCTGTAAGTGTGAAGAACCTTATTACATTATGGTTATAAGATCCAGCACAAAGCACATAAATAAAGTAAATAGCATGTTGTCTTTATCTTCAAAGGCATTATATTGTACTTCTAGCAAGTGCGCCCACGGAAAAGCAGCGTCTGGAATGGTGAGTAGTCAGAGGAGGCTTTCCCCGAAATGACTCAGATAGACAGCTCAACACAAAGGTGTGGGAGGCAGCTGCTGCTCAAGGAGAGACTACGGCTCACTTCTTGACAGTGTTTAACATTGCTTAGCTTAGCTTGCTGACATTTATGCCTGACATATTTCTCATAACTTTTCTGTTTGGATAAAGTTACCTAGTTCTCTTTTTTCATTCAGTTTGTCATTTTTTGGTAGATCCTAACTAAGTCTCATAGTTTTATCTTTGGTGGAATAGCCTTGGTATATGTATTTTATATATAATATTTTTATTACCTTTTTTATGTGAAAGCTTGCTTTGCATATGAATTTTCATTGAATCATTAATATTAATGACATTTGTCTAGGGTGGGCTTGGTGGAATCAAAAATCCGCATCCTGGTTGGAAGCTTGGAGAAGAATGAGTTTATTACACTGGCTCATGTGAACCCCCAGTCATTCCCAGCCCCCAAAGAAAGCCCTGACAGGTAAGCATGTATCCCACGCCCTACCCTTTCACCTTGTGTGGCTGTGTTATAGGCACTCTAAGGTTGGCTTTGGAGACAGGTTATGGCCCAGACCAGCCTGGAACTTGTGATCCTGATGTCTCAGCCTGGATTTTTCTGAGCTTACAGGTATATGCAACCATTTCCTTCTGGAGGGAGACTATATCTGGCTTTGGTTTTTGCTGATGATGTATCTGCAGCTTACTGTTCGTTTAATTTTATTCAGGTTCTCGTCTGTTTTATAAGGATCCACAGAGAAGCTCTTGATTATATATCTGAAGTTGTTTGATTTTTAACTTGCTGACTTTTCTGTGATAACTTTCACCAGGAAGTGTAGTGTGCCTTAGTTTCTCACTATTCCCTGGTTTACCAGTTTTGGGTAGATCTTAAGTTTTTTCCTATTAATTTAGCTTTTATATCTGTGTTTTCCATCATCGGAAACATTGAATAATTTCTTGAGAAGAATTAGCACTGTAGTAGATTTGTTTTCTTCTGTAATAGTCCTTGATAATGAGGTCTCTGTTATCTGATATTAGGTATTGATGATTAGGTACTGATGATTAGGTACTGATATTCTGTCGAACTGTCCTACCACAGTTTTGAGTATTTCTAACATTCTTTCAGTTTTACACAGTAGTTGTAGGCTGTTCTACCAAGCTTCTATCTTTACTCTTTATTTTAAGGGAATATATTTTGATCTACACTTGCAAATATCTGATTCAGGGTGGAATGTGGACCATTGCAGAGACTGGTAAATGGAAAGTAGGCTAAACTTTTTGCTTAGGGTCTTAGAAGTTAGTTGGTGCTTTTGTTGTTGCTCGTTTACAGTATGAGTGATAAACTTCGAAGAAAAGATGGTCAGGAAGTAGACGTTAAGGGTCATTGAGTTTGCTATTGAGTTTGAGTATTCTAGTGAAATAGACTGAAGTTTTTTCCTTTGAATCATTTAAAGGAATTACTTGAATTTGCTTTTTGAGATAAGGTCTTGTATATAAGCCAGCCTGGCCTCAAACTGGTACTCCTCCTGCCTCAGTCTCCAAAGAGCTGGCTGGGATTACAGGCATTTTTTAACCACACAGGGCTATTGAGAAAGTACAAATTTGATATTTTTGAGATGGGGTCATACTGTGCAGCTCTGCCTATCCTGAAACTCACTGTGTAGACTAAGCTGGCCTGAAGCTCACTGAGATCTACCTGCCTCTGCCTCCCAAGTGCTATGTTTAAAGGTATGCACCACTATGCCCAGCGAAAATACAGACTTTATATATAGAAATTATACATATGTAACACTTTTCCTAAAAGCATTATGCTCTTCCCCCGCCCCCTTACTATTTGGAACACATTTAACAAGTATTAGAGCCATGAATACTTTGGATTCATCAGTACAAACACAGAAAATGTAAATCTGTTGTTTGGGAAGTTTGTATACTCGTGGCCTAGATGACAGGAATGGGGAGGGTAGGCATCTTTTGATGGGGTTTGGACTGGAGCTTATTTACTTAGACATTTGAATTACATTTTCCGCATACCTCCCCTAGGCCATCAACACATCATCAACAGCCATGCTCTCCTGAATCCTAACGGCCTGTGGTAATGTTCTTTGCAGGGAAGAATTTCGCACAATGTGGGTGATTGGGTTAGTGTTTAAAAAAACTGAAAACTCTGAAAATCTCAGTGTCGACCTCACCTATGATATCCAGTCTTTCACAGACACAGGTATGTCTTTACTGGAATAATGAAGTCGTTGATGTTCCTCGATGTACATAGTTAGTAGTGCTTTTTGTAGTAATTGAGTACTGAACAATAATCATCAGAGGAAGCTTTGTGTATTCAGTAGTGTTTAAATAACTTCTCTGTGTTGAGACATGTCTTAAACTTAGGTGGGACCATTTGGAATTTGATTTGTCCATAATTTGAGACATACAACCTATTTCAATTATCTTGAAGCTTAGAGATTGAAGCTGAAATTTTGGTAACTTAAAGACATTTAACTTATGGTAAAGATAGGCCAAGAGAGATTATTAGCTCATACAGGGAGCAGGGCAGTTATGTCTATATGTTGGATGAACTTGGATTCATAGATAAAGGTGAGATATTTTAGTTGAAAGCTTTAAAGTGGTACAGTGAGTTGTCAAAATCTTTGTGATTCATGTGTAGATGTACACAGCAGTTCAAGGGATTTGTGGGTCTTACAGGGATGCGGTGCATTGTCCTAAAGCACTAATTCTGTTTAAAACATCTTCCCGATCACACTTTAAAACATGTTAATTTAGCATTTTTACTTTTCTCACTGAGTTTTCCTTCATGAAAATTGATTTAACACTTTATAAAAATTTAACCTACTTAACTGAAAAAGAAGGGAAATGGAGATAATTTATTTAAACGTCACTTTGACACCAGTTAATTGAATGTAGTGAGGAGAGAGGTAATACTCTCTTTTCTGCTGTTTTGCCTTCTGGAGTTTGGGTTACACCAGACCCAATGCTCCCCTGCTCTGCCCTGCCTGGGAAGTGATGAGCCTTGTTCCCAGCAAAGCCACATTCTACATGCCGTCAGTCACTGACTAGTCTGCATGTGTGACGTAGTATATGGAAGGCCACTGGTGGGAGAGGGTGTGGAAGCTGATGAAGGAAGGCCCGGGAAGACAGAACTGATTGAAGTCCTATTTTATTACTGTTAAGGGGGAAGTTACTGGGTTCTGTGATGGGACTCCTGTCAAGACCCATCTGAGAGACACTCAGACCTCTTCCTATGTAGTAGAATTTACAATGTAAGTTTTCAGATTGGCTGTTTGTATAAAGTATCCTGACTATTAAGGTTTGTGAGACACCATGGATCTAGTGTCAAACTGCCATGCTTACATAGTGACTCTCCAGTTCATGCAGAAGGAAAGGCCAAGTTCCGCTTGTAATTTATGGTATGTCTTCCTTCATTATAATATTACTGCTCATTTGTCTGTTTGTGTGTTTCTGGACTAGAAAGGCAGTAAAGTTAGGGGGTGTCTCCAGCAGGGTCCGGAGCAAAGTTTAGCAAGCAGTACTTGTTACTCAGACACAGCAGGTACAAGACAAATACCTACTTGGGTTTAGGGCTTTCTTTTAAAACTGGTTTATGAGGATTTATTTTATACGTGATGGGTATTTTGCATACATGTACATACTTGGACTGTGTGTGTGCCTGATGACCACACACAAAGACCAGAAGAGAGTGTCTGAGCGCCTGAAACTGGAGTTACAGATGGTTATAGGTTGATGCTGAGTAGGCACTGAGACTTGGCAAGCCATCTCTCTAGTGCCAGAGTGTTCTCTAGCTAAGTCTTGGTGGCAATCTTAGGAAAGCTCTGTGTTAGGAGTTTAGAGGTCTGTGGGTCTGACCTTGACCATGACTTCTTCTCCCTTGGCTGCTGTGGTTCCTGCTCAGGGTGTGTGGGGTTTGGGGTTTTTTCTTTCCTGAAATACTGTTGGACCCAGGTGCTTACTTTGCACTAAAGTCATTTAGGGTTTTGTAGCTTAGATTGTCCTAGGACTGACTCTGTGGCTTAGGCTCTGTCGGTTGGCAGCTGGGTTCTGTTTTCCTTTCTTCCTAGTCCTTATGATCACCTGACTGTGTGTGTTACTCTGTCCTCTCCTCTGGATTCTGCAGCTTTCCTGCTGTGTTTCCAGTGCAACAGTTCTACAGTTGTTCAACCAGGATTTTTGTATGGCTTGTTTTTTTAAAAGTAGCGCAGACTGCCCCTGGACTTACTATGAAGGTTAAGATTACCTTCAACTTGTTCTCTGTCTTCATGACTAGTTGTTGGGTTTTTACAGGTGTTGTACAATAGAACCTCACTTAAATATTCCCATTTTGAGGTACTGTGATCTAAATAATTTGCACTTACTGGTAGCATCTTCTTTTTGAGCCACAATGTTATTTTTCATAATAGAAAATATAGAATAGAAAGAATATAGAGAGTTTTACACTTAAAAATCTTTTTTTATGGTTTTGGGTTTTTTATATTAATGTATTATGTAGCTCTCTGGCTGTCCTGGAACTGTGTCGATCAGGCTGGCCTTGAACTCAAAGGGATCTGTCTACCTTTGCCTCCATAGTGCTGGGATTAAAGCAGTGTGCCACCACACCCTGTCTTGTCTGTCTGTCTCTCTCATTTTATATTTATATATATATATACACATATACATATACATAGTGTATATGTAGAAGTGTGTTTGTGGGGTCCAAGTGCTCATGGGAAGGTGTTCGATCCCCTGGAGTTGGAGTTACAGGCAATTGTGAGTTGCTTTACCTGGGTTCTGGGATCCAGACTCAGGCCTTCTGCACAAACAACACTGGCTCTTATTAACAGCCAAGTGCCTCCAGCTGTTCTTGGCTTGGGAGGGAGGGTGGCATCTTCAGGTGTGGCTTCTCGATGTTTGCCCTCACTGTGTGGCAGGAGGCCCTGTTTTCCAGGATTAAAGTCTTAGACTTTGTGGGTGATGGAGAGAGGTACAGATGTACAGAGTACTTTGAATTCTGACATTTCCTAAACAGTTATTCTTTTATTTTATTTAATGCTTTTTATTGCTCCTAGAGAGTTAGTGTGGTAAAGGAGTGAATGTGCATCTGCTCCTTATTGCATTGCGTCAGACTAGGGCAGGTGGTGGGAAAGGTTCCCCACTTCCATTGCTTCCATGACTTTCTTCTGGATGAAGTTAAACTCAAACCGTTTCTCTTCCTTGTAACAACGTCTGCTTGTGTAGTTTATAGGCAAGCAATAAACAGCAAGATGTTTGAGTTGGATATGAAGATTGCAGCCATGCATGTGAAGAGAAAGCAGCTCCATCAGCTGCTGCCTAGTCACGTGCTTCAGAAGAGGAAGAAGGTAAGTCAGAAAGGAAGCTTATTTGTGCTTTGTGCATCGTGCCGGCTGGTGTTTTAGAACTCACGTCCTGTCCTGTTAGGGATGGGTGCTGTTAACTGAGGACAGCATTTGACAGACTTGTCAGTTTGTAAGCTCTTGTTCTCAGCACTGTGCTTTTGTACTTGTCTCATGACTGGAAGGAGGGTAATGTGACACTTAACACCCTGAGTTTTTATATGCCACATTCTCTCAGGAAGAAAAACACTTTGAAAGTTTCACACAGGTGTCTAAACTTCTAAAGGAACAAAGTTGTCATTACATGTTCAAACTGTACTTTTAAGAAGGAAGATGTCTTCTTGTTTACTATAGAAGAATAGGTGTATTTTTAAAAATTAAGAGTGGGCTCTTGAGATGGTACAGCGGGCAGTCCGCTGTTGACCTGAGTTCAATCCCTCAGATCTACAGGATAGAGGAAGTGCCCCCTGTAGTTACTCTTCTGACCTCTACAGCCTTGCTGGAGGGGTGTGTGTCCGTGTCTCCCCCCCTTCTTTCTCATTAATTAACCAATCTAAAAAATAAAAGTTTAGAGTTAGTTATACAAGGGACTGGAGAGGAAGCTTGACTGTAGACTATTTGCCTAGCATGCACCAAAGTCCTGGGCTTAACCTTTAGCACTGTATAAAATGGGCCTGTAGTCCCAGGGTGTTGTGTGGAAGGTCGTCGCAGGAGAATTAGAAGTCAAGGTCATCCTCTGGTCCATATAGGATCTATGATGCCCACCCCTCACCCCCACAAATAAAAAAGAAAAATTGTTCCTGTGCCCTTCGTTGTGGCAAACCCCGTATTCCCAGCAGGTGGTGGGAAATAAGGGGAATTGCAAGGTGATGGTGCCTTACACTGTATGTACCAGATTCTGGGCCAGCCTGGGCTACATGACATGCTTTGTACAGTAAGTGTAAAGTAAGTAGTTACAAAGGAAATCACTCTCACTGGTCACCAGAGGTAAAGTATTGTCTTTTTCTGATGTTTATAGTTTGAGTAACAGAATTTTTAAACCTTCTTGTATTGACTGCATTGGTACATAGAAAGAGTTACTTGGACTTGTGCCTGGCACACAGTAAATAAATCATAAAGCTATCATCTGTTTTTAGTGCCAGGATCAGTTACTGCTTAGGGGTGGGAGGTACAGAGATACCTGGACATGATAGTTTCAGGTGACTGCTTGTCAGATGAGTCTGATTGTGTAACTCAGGCTGGCCTCCTGATTACTGAAGTATATATGTTCATCCCCACACCTGGCCTGATAAGGAAATGCCCATTGGAAGTTGCTTGAATAGGAGTTATGTCATCTTTGTTGGCTTTCAGCACTGCTGAGGCCCAAACTTAAGCTCCCCGCTGAGCATATGCAACCGTCACAGCCACATCACAGAGCATTGCAGTGTAAGTTACTGTAGTTAAACCTGGGAATCTGTTGTCAGCAGTGAATGCAAATAGGCTGTGTTCTTTTACGCGTGCAGTATGCGTGTTTAAAAACTCACAGCAGCTATTACCAGTTTCCAGAACCAGAGTTTTTTATTAGCCTTTAAAGTCTTGCTATTAGAAAAACCGTGTGCCTGATTGTTATATATCTCTAATTGTTATATATCTCTAATTGGGTTTTCCTGCTCATTTTTCTTATACTTTCAGACTATGTTTCCCTAAAAATAAATTGTAGGGAATGTTATTAACCGGGAATCTACTGTCCACAGTTTGGTCATCCAACAAAGTAACTGATCACATCTGTATCTGTGTATACAGGACTGCTGAGTGGGTATACTGTCTGTCACTCAGTTCAGATGTTCTTAATGACACACCACAGTTTTTTGACTTTGCTTTGTGCTTACAGTAGTTTGGTCATATCTACATCCTTGTTTGAAATAATATATATTGTTGCTTATTTCATTTTCTACTGTGCAAATAGGACCCTTAAGCTGCTGTGAAACCAACAGCTTGCAGCTACTTTGCTGTCTGTATCTGTACCTACTTCCACAGTAGGAAACCTGAAGTAGAGGCCAGTCTGAACTGACCATGTCCATGTGTCCCGTGCTCCCTCTAAAAGAGTATAGTGGCCGTTGTAGAGCTCTTTGATCTTTGCTGATAAAATCGCAATGGTTGGTAATAAATGATTTTTGTATGTTTGTGGCCTAGGTCTGTATTCCAAGTTAGCCTAAAGGTCAATATGTAACCCTGGTTGGGCCTCAAATTCAGAATCCTCCTGTCTCAGCCTGCTGAATGTCAGAATTAAATGTGGGTGCCACCATGTGTGGTAATGCTTTTTACTTACATAATTTCTATGTTCATTGTGGGATAACTAAAAATTTTGTACCTTACACTGGGTATGACATATGCCTGTAATTCCAAACTGCATGGGAGGAAATTGGGAGTTTGAGGCGAGAGGATTGCCTGAGCCCGGGGATTAAGGCAGATGTGGGCAACATGTGACCTTGCTTTTTTTTTTTTTTTTTTTTTTTTTTTTTGAGGCAGGATTCCTCTGGCTGTCCTGGATCTTATTCTGTAAACCAGGCTGTCCTTGGACTCAGAGATCCTCCTACCTCCATCTCTGGAGGGATGAGATTAAAGGTGTGCTTTATTATGCCCAGCCTTGTGACCTTTTCTGTAATAAGAATACTAAAAACAACGAAATCTTACGGTCCTGACAGAGGTGGTCGTCATTGTCCTGCTTACCGAGACTGCGCTGATGCACCAGAGTTTACAGTCTTCTCATAGAAGTTTCATGTACTGTGTAGATCAACATACATAGAGTGTTCACTTCTTATTTTTCATTCAGATACGTAGTTTAGAGGTACATGACCCCTCAATCTTTGCTTTTTATAGTCCTCGTTGCATGGAGGATTTTTATAACTTGTTTCTGAATGCTTTTCAATAGAAACCATAAATTTTGTCAATTTGAGTACATAAAGACATACATTAAACTTTTCTTGGTTGCAGCATTCAACAGAAGGAGTCAAGTTAACAGCTCTGAATGACAGCAGCCTTGACTTGTCTATGGACAGTGATAACAGCATGTCTGTGCCTTCACCCACTAGTGCTATGAAGACCAGTCCACTGAACAGTTCTGGCAGCTCTCAGGGGTAAGGACAGAGAGGCAGGGGGAGAGGAAGTGCTTGTTTGCCAAACAGTGGAGGCTTCTCTGCTTACAGTCTTATTTTATTCTAAGTCATTGTTTTGTAAATTTATTTGTATTAGTATTAGTTATGCAAGCTGATAAATGTCATTGGAGAGCATGGCCACCCGATCCTGTCCCCACCCCTTGTCCATCTCTTTTGATTGACTGTTTTTTTTAGTACCAGTTTTAACTCTTAGTTTTTGGACAGTGATTTTTAGATTTGTCCCTGCTGTCTATGATAATTCATTTTGGGAACCAGAATGCCTCGATTTATGAGTGATGTTGGTGCCTTCATCTGTCCAGGCTTACTCAGAGACAGACAGGAGGACTGCGTACCCTATGTCTAGAATCTGCTCATTTCCATGATTGTGGGAACCAATACTGATGGTAGAGAGGGTAAATGCTTGGACTAGGTGGTTTTAGAGAAAGGGAAGATTTTTTTTTCCTTTAGAAGAATTTACTGTTTTAAAACATAACAAAGCATCTTAAGAATTGCTAAAACGGATCTATATCCCATAAAAATTAGAACATGATGAGGCTGCATTTGCATTCAGCATTTATAGCTTAGTGCTGTCTGGCGCTTTTTTTCTGTGAGGTTTTACCACACAACCTTCTTTTCAGGGGGTCTTGTTGGGAGTTGTGAGGATTATACTGATTGCTGTTAGTAAGTCGACATGAAAACACTGACCTTTGGATAGGTTTTAGCTTAATAATAAGTTAAATATATTCTCACTGGCAGATCAAGTACTCATCTTACTGGCTGTAGTTAAAGTACAGAAGCGCTGCCTTAGTTTTGTCAGCTATGATTTTTATGTGACGTGTACCTCATAGAACGTTTGTGTCGTGTTGCTGTATGTATTTTATATGCTTTTTGATTGATATGAAAGCATGGGAAGTTAAAACCAAAGGAACACTTTACTTTATCTGTAGCACATGTCGTTAACATTTAGTTGTTCTGGTTGTCTTTAACATACAATTGACCCCGTCCCTTCCTTTTTCTATCCTTCTCTTTCTGTTTCTTGTCTTAGCAGAAACAGTCCTGCTCCAGCTGTGACTGCAGCATCTGTGACCAGCATCCAGGCTTCTGAGGTTTCTGTACCACAAGCAAATTCCAGTGAAAGCCCAGGGGGTAAGAAGTTGACTTGGCCACTCTCGTGAGCCTTTGCATTATAATTGGTTTTATACTTTATTTTAGAAAATGTGTTTGTTGGTTAAGTTGTTGTGGATTCAGTTTTTTAGTGCCTTTTAAAAATATTTCAATGAGTTTTATTTGTTTGTGTGTATCCCTGCTTGTCTGTATTTGCAGTCCGTGTGTGTAGTGCTCTCAGGTTGGAGGAGGGCATCAGAGCCCCTGGAATTGAGAGTTCACAGATGGTTGTTAATCTAATGCAGGTGCTAGGAAAAGTCCATGGTCTTAACCTCTGAGCCATCTCTCTCCAGCCCCCTTTGCTTTGTTTCTAAGGCAGAGTTTTAGGCTCAAACCTTCTGGCTTGCTGCCCTCTCCCCTTGTTTTCTGGGGTTACAGGTGTGCGCTTGGTACTTGTCTTTTAATAGCACTTAGTGTTTGCATATAAAGTTATCCATAAAGTGAATCAGGTAACTTGATGTTTGTAATTATTTTAATTTGTGTGTTCATATCTTTTCTGTTTAGGTCCATCGAGCGAAAGCATTCCTCAAACTGCCACACAGCCAGCCATTTCTCCACCACCAAAGCCTACAGTCTCCAGAGTTGTCTCCTCAACACGACTGGTAAACCCATCGCCTAGACCTTCAGGAAACGCACCAACAAAAGGACCTAATCCTATAGTAGGAGTCAAGAGAACGTCCTCACCCCATAAAGAAGAAAGTCCTAAGAAAACCAAAACAGAAGAGGTATATGTGCGTACTTACATCTATACATGAAAAGGTACAGGCGTGGCAGCCCGGCTCACCTGCTCCTGCGTCTAGTAGGAACACTTTCAGGAAGACCTGGGGCATCTGCAGTGCTTCATTGCAGTCCTGCTTCACTGTGGTAGTGTTTCTACCTCTCCTGCTCTGGGGATCTTCTGCAGCCAATTAACAGCACCTAGCTTACTACTCTTTAGTGGCTTTTATTTGTACTGATTCTTCACGGCTCTTTGGAGAATGTTTTGCCTTTAACTCAGTTTTATATTGTAATTCATATCAGAAGGTGACTGAGCGCTCGCTGCCTACTAGGAATTCCTAGGAGGGAACTTAGAGCTTGCTCTGCCTCTAAGCTGTAGCCCTAGTCCTCACTCAGGCTTTATTCTTGTGATGAACAGTTGCAAAGGCAGATTAGTTTAGGACCTCCAACTTTCAGGAAGCTTCCTGTGTGTTTAACACTTGCTGTCAAACCAGCATTGAGATGCAAGCAATGTTGGGGGAGTACTGGGCATCGTGTTGCAGGTTGTGAGTCTCTGGGTGGTTCGTGGTCACTGGGTGTGCCACACAAGCATTCCTGCTATGCTGCCTTCTGTTCCTTTAGTGCCAGTCTAAACATCCCAGGGTCTAGTTGTGCAGTCTGGAGTTATCTCATGTTTGCTTCAGTAGGATAGTCACCATTGCCTGGTGCCAGTCCCCGTCCACCTGTATTGTGATGAATTCTGCTCTAGAATTTGTTACTTAAGAACTTTCTTTGGATCAGAAAAAGAATCTAAGTTCTCTGGGGTATCCATTGCATTTTGATCAGTAATGATGAAATATTTCTAATCAGACACCTTTGTTTTAGATTGATTTTTGAAATATCTACAGTTAATGGAGTAACACTTTGTTGTTCACGATGCTAAACTAGAATGAAAATAGAGCCTATTTCACCCCGCCAGATAGGTTCTGAAAATTGATGTGTTTGCAGTGTAAACCTTTTGTTTTGGTTCTTGTTTTGTGCATGGTACTAGGGATATAATTCAAGGCCTTATGTATTTTTAGGCCAGTGTTCAACCACTGAATTATATCCCTAATCCCTTTGTGGTAGTTTTCATTTGATTCTCTTGCCTTAGTCTCCTGAGTGCTGAGTCCTGGCATTGATTTATTTTTTTTAGACAGCCATGTTTAAGACTCCTCCTGATAACTCTGCATCAGAGTCCTTCTAGGAACTGGATTTGGAAATGTTTTTGAGGCAGTCTCAAAAACAGTACTTGAAGCTGGCTTTAAATCTAGGGCCCTGCTTTTGCTTCTTTACCTCTGGAATTACAGTTGTGAACCACTGTGTCTGACAGAATTTAGATTTCTTTTTACCTTCATATCTGTAAGACTAAAGACTTCTCTGTCTGATCTCCTTACGATAAAGTGCTCCGTGAGCGCTTAGCGATGAGTGTCCCAGCACGTGGCTTGTCACTGTAGCTACAGTGATGCATGTGCTCATGGGTCTAGAACAGTCCTAGGAGTATAAAAGAGTTACAGTTAGTGTGGAAGGCACAACATAACTGTGTCAACAAAACATCTCATTAATGCCTTAATGTTTACACAGTATAGCGACAGTTCTTGTGAGCTCAGCCACTCTCTTTGCTCCCTCAGTTCAGTCTTTTTGTTTGTTTGGTAAGGTAAGGTAAGGTAAGGTCTTTTTAAAGTTTGGTCTGGAACTGAACTGGCTATGTGAACTCACAATGTGGTCCAGACCAGCTTCAAACTTGTGGCTTTCTCCTTCCTACTACTTACCTACCGGAGCCCTGTGAGTGCTGGGATCATACGCATGGTCCTCCAGCCCTCGTTTCTTCTTACTTCTGTCACTAAGTGCTTTTAGAACAAAATCCACTTGGTGTTATTGTTATTCCCTGGAATTGTATATCACTAGAATTTTAAGATCACGTCTATAAGAGAGATCATGAACAAAGTCAGATTAGCCTACTTGATAATATGACGTCCCTTTTCTCACTGTTTTCAAAATATCCTCTTGTTTAAACAAACATACATGATGCCAGTGTTAAAATTACTTGGTGTCTTTTAAATGTCCTTTAAAATACAGGCTTTTTCCTTTTTTCTTAGAATTTCACTGGCTCCTTGGAGCCAGTTAACCCAGTCATAGAACTTTCTAAAGTACAGGGGAGGGCACTGCTCACTTTGTGGGCTGGTGGTTATATACGTGCTCAATGTCTTGCAGTTACAAAACTAAATTCACTCAAAGGTGCTAAACCCGGCCTCTTGTGGTATTGACTTGAACAAGGGGTATAGTCTCCTTATGTGGATGATTTATTCTCTGTTGATGTATTGAACATGGCCACATATGTTGGACTCCCAGAACTCAGGGCAGGGAACTAGGAGGCCAGCATGGGCCTAATAGTGAGGAGCAAACAGAAACTCCAATCACATGTATACAGGAAGGCTTTAGATGCTGGGAGGTGGTTCAGTTCAGCTTATTGTACACTGTATCCTAGTAGCGAAAGCAAAGTTTGTTTATGGCTAAATTATATACGTATGTACTTTTAAAGTTTTCTTTTTAATTTCTGTGTATGTCATACTAATTGAACCTAGGGTCATTTGCATAGGTGAAGTACTAAGCCCTTAAAACTTTTGTATAGGGAACATGTAAATATGTGGAGAAGTAACAGGTGCACTATCCCGTGATTGTCACCTGGTCTCAGTGGACCTGACCAGTGTGTCTCCTTTACACCCCTTTCTTCACTAAAGTATACATGTGTATCTACAAATAAGGACATGTATCAGTCATAGCCGTGTATGTATCACAGTGGGATCAGTAATCCTAAAGTGTGACATTTAGTCAGTATTTGCATAGTTACCACAAACGTTTGTTTTTCTGAAAAACAAGGCCATTATTAAAATTAGTTTTTAGTAAATGGTTTACTTTTTAATTTTAAAGTTACCTGTAGTTTCTCTGCTTTTTAAAAACGTATTTAAAATATTAGGGACTAAGGAGATAGCATTGTCTGTGAAGTGCTTGCATAAGGACCAGTAACATGTAAAAAGCCAGATATGCTGCCACATGCTTGGGCTCCCAGTACCAGGAGGCAGATCCTCCTAATGGAGAGGAAAAGCAAGGTGGATAGTTCATGAGGAATTGACCCGGAAGTTAACCTCTGGCTTCTGTGTGCACACTTAGACACTTGCCACCTGCACAAACCCATGGATGCATTTCAAGTTCTCTAAGTTAATAACCCTGAGAACATAGTGCTGACGTGGTGTTTAGGACCCAAGAAGACCGTAGGCCCGGAATTCTTTGAGGATGGTGATGCTTTGCCAAGAAGAGCTCTGTCTTTATTTCTGGGGTCGTGCTTGGGAGAGTTAAGGCAATATGCTTTGTACACCCCCTGGTCGGGCACCGCAGCTTGCTTTACGCTCCACATCTCAGGGCTGTCTCATCAGGACCTCTCCTCTCCTTAGGAAAAAATGCTTCATGAACCTTTTGGTTTGGGGAATGTACTTTATGTGATGGGGATTACAAAAACAATTTTTATCATGTTTAAAATTTTTTGGTGCTCATTAAAGCTAAGTTAAAGTATTTAATCTCAAAAAGTCCCTTTAGAAGAGACTCTGATCTATTTTACTTCTTTATAGTTTTGAAAACTTTATAAAGCGTTAATTGGCAGATAATCTAAATTTTTCATTTTGGAGAATAAAGCTTTTTTTTTTAAAAACAGGATGAAACAAGTGAAGATGCTAACTGTCTTGCTTTGAGTGGACATGATAAAACAGAGACAAAGGTATACTAACTCAGCCCTTAGAATGTGCACGGGTAGAAGTGCGGGCGTGTAGAGATGCCTGGCAATGTGGTGCTGAATCGACGGGAGTGTGCGGGGTTCTCTTACCACTGTCTTTAAGAGACCTGTTGGTTTCTTCTTAGTGTTCATTCATGCCTAAGTCAGATAGGAGTAGTAAGGCAGTGTGCAGAACAGGAACTTCAAGTTCAGGAGAGAAGGTATGATGGTGTTGCATGGGATCTATGTGCCTGTGGTGACAGTACACGTCAGTGAGGGTCGGGAGACATGGGGCAAGAAGGGGAAGGAAGGAAGGATAACCATAAAGCAGTACTTGCCTGACACTTGGAGTTCAAGGCAGCCCTGAGACTCCAACCTCACTATTGGGTCTGACGGTAGGGTTGGGTTAGGAAAATCGTTTTCTGCAGGCTTTGGCTTGAGTGAGGTGGTCAGTGAGGGAGAGAGTGGTTCTGTTCAAACGGAAAGACTGAGAATGACTTAATTTTAGAAATTGAGATATGCCAGTGGCTTAACGTTCCCAATTTAGCCAAATTCCCACGAAGAATATTTTAATAAGTATTCTTTTGATGTCTTTCGAGCTGTGCATGTACGTGTATGCACCAGTGCCTTTACTTTCTATTTATAATGTACTTTGCAAACTCAGAAAATATGTTTACATTACATTATCTGCATAATGACTGCACTGGAAGGTTTATTTTTTAATCACACCTTACTAGTTGCTTATTGTCAGCAACTGTTTCCATTAAAAACAGGTTTGCACCTCCTTCTGCAGCATTGCACTATTGTAAATGTCTGCCATTCAGCTCTGCTTATTTAAGAACTTCATACATAGTCCAAATAGTCCCTGTGAAAAATTCCCCTTCTCTCGTTCTTACTGTTCACGTCTTGTTAACCCTTTGCAGTTTTGTAGGGAGAGCAGTGATGGCTCCTGTTTTCATTTTAGAACTAGGTTTTTATCTGTTTTCATTTGTTTTTTCACTGTGTGTTTTATATGCTACTTTATGGGAATCAAGCTGCAGCAGGGTGACACAGTTTACCCTGTGTTGACTGCTTCACTCTCCCGGGAATTGGGGCATTGATTGTTGGACAGAGGAGGGCAGGAGAGACCAGAAGGAAAGGACAGTTTACAGCTGTTTGCTACTTTAATTACAGATGTGGGGCAGTTCTTGTGCCTCTGAATAATTTTATTTACTAACATTATGCATTTCCCCCACACAGTTAAGGACTTTCTTTGAGTTTATGTTTTGTTAATTATTGTCTAGGTAACATTTTCTAAAGTGCCTTTGCATACCTTTAATTAGTACTTGTTAAAATATCCAAGTTAGTGCAATTTGGGAACTGTGAGATACTTTGGTCATGCCTTACAGTTTGTATCTGAAATGGAGAAATAACCTATCTAACAGGGCTTGATGACATGATGTGGTATAATGTAGGTACATCTCTCTCCACCCTCCTGTTGCGAATTTGTCTTCCTTATTAGCTACTACACCCATTTATGCTCTTTGACTATTATTTTTTTCTTGTTTTAAAAAGTGTCTCTTCCCTCTCCCCATCCTTTGTCTCTTAGGAACAAGTTGACATGGAGACAAGTGCGGTTCAATCAGAAACTGTTCCGGCATCGGCTTCTCTGTTGGCCTCTCAGGTACTAAGTGTAAAAAAAGCACGGAGAGTTTGGTCAGTGGTTTTGATATTAGAGTGGAGTATTGATTTCAAATGAAGCTTCATGCTAGACTATTAAAATTTTGTTTGTGGAAGTAGTTAACTTGAAGCCTGTATGTACGTTTTCTGTAGTTTAAAGTTAAAGGCAGCCAGACACTTGACTTGGAGCTGTTGCTCTGAGCTGTTAGCAAGCTCTGTCCAGCTCTGACTTGTGGCACACATTGACCTCTCAGCTGCTGGGGCTGAGACTATGCTGAGCTCTGTGTTAAGAGCTGGCAAAGGAAAAGGAGGCAGCTGTTGCTCCTCCCTTCCACTGCAAGTCCTTCAGATCCTCACTGTCGTGTGTGATGATGTAATGTTTGTTTATAGGTCAAAGGCTGACAGTGAAACAAGGGACAAACAATTGTTCCGGACCTGTTTCCAAGGCTCACAGAGATTCTCTTCGTACTTATTCTTCATTACGTAGCTTAGGCTCTCCTGAACTGTCTTTGGCTCCCTGATTGATGCTTTTATTTTTACGATGTGTTTCTGTTTCAGTTTAGTTTTTAGTACTGGTTTTAATTAGTTATTCACTAGACAGTAAATAACTCCTTAGGATAATCGAGTAGTGGTAGTGTTTGCCAAGACAGTCCCTTTTGCACACAAGCAGTCTTGTCTTACTAATTTGCAAACCTTCATCTTGTTTCTTGTTTTTCTTCTTGAATCCTTTTAAACTTAAAAAACCCCAAGTCTTTGTCAAACGTTGGCCCAAAAATCAGGGTCTCCTCATAGTACCTACTAACTAGAGTAACTGAGGTCTCCCTGAGCCAGCTACCATCCTTGGTACTTGGCTGTGGCTTGGAGTCTGTGTGCTCGTGGGAAACACACTCTTCCATAGTCTGCCGACACTACAGTGTTCTGCTCAGTTTCTGAAAGTTCTTGTTTGCTTTTAATCAGCTGCAGTGGATGAGAGAGAACAGTATGAGGAGTGGGCTTGTATTCCTACACAGCACACTTCCCGCTCTGCTGCCCTTTTCTGCAGTGTGTCCTTGATCACGTCCCCACAGCCACGGCGCCCCATTGGGGTTGCCTTTGAAAGTATTTTTTATGAGTAGAGTTTTCATTCGATTGAAAGGATTTGTGTAAATCGTTCAAACCACCTCAGCTACGCTGTTTTTAAAGAATGCGTCTGTGTCCTGTGATCTAGGGAGGGGCTTTACTGAGAAGGTGGTAGTGTCTAAATACAGCATTGCCACATAAGTGAAGTAATCACAGATAATTGGGAGCATCACCAACTTAGCATCAGAATAATCCTTGGTTAAAGGCCACAGGAAGAGGTAGATTGGCTTTGACTTAACTGTTGCTGAAGCTGGCTAAGAAGTGTGTGAGACTAATGAATGCTCTCAACTTCTATATGAGTGGAAACTTCTCATGAAACATTTTATCTCTGTGTTTTGGAATGTAAAATATGCTTTGTAATATAATTTGTAATACAATTTTTAAATTTCCTAAAAGTTGGGATAAATTATTGTTCAGTTGTGTAGTTAATTTTATAATTTATAGTATCAGAAAATAACTGCTAACTGCTGGTTCTGTGTATCAGGTGAATTTAAGCATTTCCTCCACATGAGGGCACTTCGACACCACTCCTTGTTAGAGCAGTTAGTATCTTAGCATTAACTGAATGCTGTTCTGTTAATAATATCTTTCTCTCTTTCCTTCTCTATTTTGTGAAACATATTTCTAAGATGTGTATTTGAAGTTATTAGAATAATTTTTGATAAATCGTGAAAAGATTTCATGCTATTTTGAAAATTTCTGCAAGTCTAGAATATATATACTAGTTATGTTTATTTGCACTACAGATTTTCCATTTAGAATTGCTGCTTTTTTTTTTTTTTTCTTTTTGCCTCATAATAAAGCTGCATCTCTCCTAGGAGTAAGGCTGTGGGAGGCGCATCCCATTGTAAGTCACAATGCTTTAAACTGTGGTGTGTTGTTTGCTTTCATTCTCAGAAAACATCCAGTACAGACCTTTCTGATATCCCTGCTCTCCCTGCAAATCCTATTCCTGTTATCAAGAATTCAATAAAACTGAGACTGAATCGGTAAAACCACCTCAGGGTCCATAAACAGTATCTGCCAACTCAACCCGTTGTCTTCAGATGCTTAAACAAAAGAAAGGAAGGAAGGAAGGAAGGAAGGAAGAGATTGGAGGGCCGAGACTAGACCTGACTGACAGTGGGTTTAGTTGATTGGTGACCCTCCCTTACTTGGGCTCATCAGCGCTTGATCAGAAGTCCAGGTTAGTATGCGAAGCCAGGAGTGCTATTATTATTGTGTTAGCAACAGTTGCATTAACTATTTCAGAAAAATTACTGCCTTTAAGAAGGAAACAAAACAACACCCTCAAGCTATGTTTGTATCCATAATTGACATCCGGATCGGGTTTATGTGTGATGCATTGTTTGGAAAATTGCAATACAAACCGGCATAAGAACTCCTTATCCTGATGATGCACTTTTATGGTTTTTTTTTTTTTAAATTAGAAAGTAGAACTAATCTTAGATTTTTCAGCTTAATGGATTTTCAATTTATTTTTTCCCAAAGAATTTTCTTTACAATTAGTCTTTAAATTGGATACCTTGTGCAGTGGTGTACCATTCTGCCTCAGAAAGGACAGGAGGACACCTAGCTCAGTCCTTAAGGGGATGCTGTAGCCCTTAGGGAGAATTGTCAATGCTAAGGTGTACTTTGGACACTGAAAGAAGAATTAGGCAAGGCGATACTTGGTTTTGATGAGGTTATGATTAAGAAGTATATATTCCTTTTATTTATAGAGTTGTTTTATAGTGCATACAAATCAGCAGTCAGCCAACAAGTGTGGTCTTTGAGCTTTCTCAAGCTCTGTTCTTTTGCCTTCAGTCTGTTAGTCTTGAAACCAACCGACAGTGCTTCTCCCCTCCCCCTTTTCTGCCTTTCCTTTTCCCCTTTTGCTTGTATGCACAAGGTAAGGCTTAATCCACAGAAACCAGAATGCCAGTATTTTCCTAAGCCGTGACATGTAACCGTGACCCTGTGGCTACATGACACAGAACACTAACATGGCTAGAACTCGAGAATGACTGAAAGCCATACCTGTGAAGCATCTCCGGAGGATGGCCATTTGATCTCTGAGAGGATTTTTGTACACTCCACAGAACTCCTGTTCCTGTCTTAGACAAATTGATTTTCAATTTTAAAAGTGGGCAAAAAGGCATTTTCTTCCAGATTTTTAAACTAATTTTTATTTTTAACCAGTTTATCAAAATTTGTCAGTGAATTTTACATACAGAAACATTTTAAAAATCATTTCTAGTAAGCACTTGACGTTTAGTCAGCTCTCCACTTTTGAATTTTTTTTTGTTCTATCAAAAATTAGAAACCTCCTTTAAAGACAATGATTTCTCATAATTAAGTAGCAGAATTCTTGTCCATCTTGTGACATCCGACGGATGCCAGATGTTGATAAAGTTACTCTTTGTTAATCTGGATAAAGCAGACCTGTAGCAGCAGATCTTTGTATGAGCATGGTTTTTGAATCCTTCATTTCGCTGCATTCTCACACATTTGTGCATTTTCATGTTCACTGCAATTACTTAAACTCTCCCTGTCCTTCTAAATTAATTTCCGCAGTTGGAGTAGAGTCTTTCCCCTAAGCTGTGCATTGATTGAGGCTTTCTCTACCACTTCCATTGTTTATACAGTGTTCTACTCCCCACCTCTTGCTCTGCAGTCACCTTACCCTTCCTCCCACCACTTGAGTAAAGAAGATGGCCCGCTAACAGGTGACATGTACCGGTGTCTTTGTGTGTAGCTTCAGAGTTAGATTGACATCACCAGGCACAGATTTAGTCTTGTCGTTCTGTTTACACATTGGGGGAAAATTCAGTTTAATAAACGTTCCATGTAACTGCATCCAAGTTTCACCAGGCTGGAGACGTGGATCTTTTCTGTGTAGTGACTTTTACTTCTAGTTTCCGTAACCTGGAGGTCAGACTGTTGCTTTCGCATGATGTGAGTAGTGTCTCATGACTGGGGTTTGCTTTGTTTTATAGTATCTGCACTCCTTGTATTTTTCAAGAGCTATTTTGTAAACAGATGATGTATTTCTCCATTGAAACACAATAAAAAGAAAAAAAAACGCACAAGTCCCACAGCTGGCTGGTTTCTTTTGACCCTCCCCTCTCCCCTTTCTGTGATCTAATCTAATTGGTTCTACTTATAAATGTGTAGTGTGTCCCAAAATGAAGATTGGAATTTAATGTGCTTCCATTTGGCAGGTTTGTTTTAGGTTAGCCTGTTTGTAACCCAGTACTAATATGTCTCACATGATAGCAGGCATTTGTTGTTCACACAAATGATCTTTGGGGAGGAAAGTCTGATTATAGCTATCACTAATTCACTTTGAGCAATTCCATTTTCTGCGGTAGTGTTCTGTCTAGACTACTGCACTGACTGGTGTTGACACAAGCTGGAGTTATCACAGAGAAAGGAGCCTCCCTTGCGGAAACGCCTCCATGAGATCCAGCTGTAAGGCAATTTCTCAATTAGTGATGGGGGGGGGGGGTTCTTGTGGGTGGTGCCATCCCTGGGCTAGTGGTCTTAGGTTCAGTAAGAAAGCCAGCTGAGCAAGCCAGGAGAAGCAAGCCAGTAAGCAGCATTCCTCCATGGCCCCTGCATCAGCTCCTGCTTCCTGACCTGCTTGAGTTCCAGTCCTGACTTCCTTTGGTGATGAACAGCAATGTGGAAGTGTAAGCCGAATAAACTCTCCTCTCCAACTTGCTTCTTGGCCATGATGTTTGTGCAGGAATAGGAGCCCTGACTGAGACAGCTACACACTGTACATTTCCTGGTATTGATGCATATGGCTCTTTCTTGCTGCTGGCTTTAAAATACTTTGCATTCCTCTCTGTCAGCAGGTGGCACTGTTGTTTTTCAGTAAGTTTATAATTGTATCTTACAGATAGCTTGAATCTTGCTTGTTTTACTGGATCAAATTCTGACATTTTTCTTAAACACTCACATTGCATAAAAAGAGAAGCGGGCTGTTTGTGTTGGTGATGGCCAACTTTAGGGATGATTATCTTAGTGTCTTGAGAGACCTCTTTATATAAAAGTCACTTCTCAGAGGGTTAGCAGCTATGCACATTCATCCCTTCTCTACAACTCCAAATGCTTAGAACCTTCATTGAGTACATGACTTCAGGGCTCCCTCTTACTGAAGTAGAGTGTAAGCAAAAGTACAAATACAGTAAAAATTTCTCAGGGCTCCACAAACACCACAAAAGATTGAGCTTGCTTGACTCCTACCCTGGTAGACAACTAGCCGTGGGACTGGATCGGGCTTCCTGAGATTTGTCGCCCGTGTAGCCCATAGGTATTTCCTACATCTTGCTGAATTAGTAAAACGATCATTGAAAATTGAGTGTTTGTGTCTCGGGTATAATTCTGGAATAAACTTTTATTTCTAATAAGCACCTCTGGTTTTTTTCTCTACACAGAAAAATATTTTAAAGGTCTGCATGTTAATTCTGGCTGCATTCAAGGTGGCAGCAAATGGTCAGCAACTCCCAGTAGTAACTGACACATGAGAGGACCACTCAGTATCCCTCGTATACACCGTAGGCTGACCTGCACAACCCTAGCATGCTTGCGTGCTGAATTGTTTTCTAAAGGCATTGCACAGGCATTTGGATCTCTTGCCTATTTTAATTCTGATAAAAATTAACAGCACTATGAAAATGAGCTGCCTTTTGGCCTGAATTGTATGCTTTGGCGTTTTTTGCCCTGTTTTTTTTTTTTTTTTTTAATTGTTAGCTTTCTTTATGCCCAAACCACAAATAGATGCTGTCTTGACTCAGACCTATGGTAAATGAGGTAGTGTTTTGTTCTGTTAAACTTCAGGTGTATCTAAGCGAGTTGTCTTTAATTCTGTGTAGTATTTTGTGGTTGTCAAACTAGTTTCCTCCTCTCTATCAATTTAGAAATTGTTGCTATCCCCCTAGAATTAACATTGGAAAGAAAAAGGGAAAGGATTAATGTCGTTTGGCAGGCTGAGGGCAGAACCTGGGTCTTCACCATGTGACAGGCAAGCACATGACTTGGAAACTCACAGCCCAGGCTACTATGATTTTGAAAGAAGGTACAAACTGCACCATTGTACATGATTAACAGTGATGGAGACTATCAGTCTTTTACAAAACCCTTTTTAAAAAACATCTTGTTGCAGTTCTTAACAACTCTGTTAGCTCCATGTGAATGCTGGCACATGTAATCCCAAGGCGTGGTGTTAGAACTGAATTCTTTTCTAGATGTGACTTCATTCGAGTGGGTGGGTTACTTTTCTGCCTGCCTTTGTTTCTCTTCCTTGGAGATCTGCCTGTGTCTCTCCTGATCTGGTTAATGTTCTAGTTGCTGAGCAAATGACACTGTTGAAATGAATTAAAGTTCACTTTTCCTTGTCTCAATCATAGGCTTTTTCCTGTTTTAAAAATTTATTATATGTAAGTACACTGTATATTTATGTAAGTACACTGTATATTTATATATTTAATGTATATACATACACTCTGTCTTCAGACACACCAGGAGAGGGCATCAGATCTTGTTACAGATGGTTGTGAGCCACCATGTGGTTGCTGGGATTTGAACTCAGGTCCTCTGGAAGAGCAGTCAGTGCTCTTAACTGGTGAGCCATCTGCCCAGTCCCTTCCTCTTTTTTTAAATGGTAGCATTTAATGAACCTTCCTGGGTTGCTGCAAGCCACCAGGACACAGGCAGCTCCAATATCTCCAATCTTCTCTAAAGCTATTGTGCTGAAGGATTTGACCTTCACAGTGACAGACTGCTTAGAGAGCTTTCCCTTCCCCAGAACCTTGGCATAGCCCTGTGGGAGCTCCAGGCCTGACCAGTGTTGACCGTTGGACAGGCTCTGGCTCCTCTTAAGTGATAATGCCTCACACCAACTTTTCCCAAAGTCACCTCGATGATACTTGTGGAAGTCGATCCTGTGGTTATGCATGCCTCCAGCATTCTGAGGCCTCCTGGGTGCTTATGTTGCTTGCTGATCTGATGTGGCCATGTCTTGGCTCCCAGGGGCCCCAGAATTTCCAGGTCTTCCTCTGGATGTTGTGGTGGCGGCATCAGAATGGAGAAGAGTAGGCACCAGAGAAGAGGTGGCAGGTGTGGGGCCGGCCCTGGGCCTGATCCTGAAAGGGTGTTAGAGCTGTGCCTTCAGACCACAGACACTCCAGTGTCAGTGACAACTACCTCTCGTTGTAGCCTCTGCATGTCATGTTCATGTAGGTGAGCGCATGTCTACAAAAGCTACAGCAGCCTGCATTGATCTCTTGCCTTAGCCCTCAGAATGCTGGGACCATGGTGTAGCAGCACACCTGGCTCAAACAGTGGTTTGTTTGATGAAGTTAGGGTGGCGCACTCACTTTAACTATGACTAGGGGTATTTATTTTTGAGGCAAGGCCTTCTGTGTAGACACGGTTGGCTTCAACATTGCCTCCGATTTCTTGCCTCATTTCATGAATGCTAGGAAGGATTGTAGGCGTGTACCACCATACTCAATTTAAGATCTTCACTGCTGCTTTCTTTAAATTTTGTGTGCGATCTTAAGTGTACATGTTGTGTGTATGGGTGCATGTTTACATGGGGCACAGTATCTATAGAGTTCAGAAAGCAGTGTTCAGGCGCCACTTTTCTCCTCCTACCATGGGTGCCAGGGATCACACTCAGATGTAATCGGGCTTATGTAGCAAGCACCTTTACCTCCTGAGCCGTTTTGTCCACCCCTGGCTTGGTAGGGTGGAAATGTGTTTAAAAAGTGGCAAAAGTAGCAATGTGTTTTAAAGTATATTTTTAGTTTTACTATTTTACTCTGCCAGTTAGCTTAGAATCTCTGTGCTTTTGTTTTTAAGTGGTAAGAATGACTATAAAATTGTGCTTTCTAGGTCCCAGAATTGATGAAGGAAAGCCCAAAGATGTGTTAGTTTTCAATTTACTGTGTGGCTTCTAAATAGAAGAAAACTATTTTGCCTGGGCTCAGGCCCCCATCAACACTTTGGTCTTCTACTCCCTTCCACTGGACACAGGCGGGCAATGCTGAGGCGCACAACAAATGGATTGATCTCAAAACATCCTGAATCCACTTGTAGAGTAGTAGCAGAATCATAAACCATCCTGTGGTTATCTGGATTCACTGAATAGTCCACTTCTTTCCTGTCCTTGTGAAGGAACTGGGCAGGAGAAAGCATTAACAGTAAACCTGACTTTTACCAACTGTAGGGAGGTCTTAGTTTGGGACTGGTTGTAGCCCGCATGCACCTGCTGTGGCCAAGGGGTCAGCTCTTGACATTCAGGACTTTGGAGAGTGTGCTCCATTTTAGGACATATCAGGGATAAATTTGTCATAGTAAATAGTTGGGTGAATGTGACCTGATTTTTACTTATTTATTTATATGTGTGTCTCTTAAAATATTTTACAACCCTCTTAGAAGCATTTCTCTTAATTAATTTATAAGATAGTTATTTTTGATCTAACAGATTTCGTGCTGAAAATAAGTAGCTTGAATAATTCAAACAGCCCTGTTTTGTAGGGCTCTTAACACTCCTGCAGACTTCCACCTCAGCCTTGTGTGTTCCATAGTGAGTGTCATGCAGTTATGGGACACTTTAGATCTTGAGGGTCTTGGGAGGGGCATTTGGTAGTTTTTGCTTCAAGGATGCCTGGAATGAAGTGGCAAAGGTGTTTCTGGGCTCCACAGTGAGTCTTGGCCACTTCTGCTTTCCTTTGTCTCTACATGATGTGGTATTTGGGGGTTGTTTCAGGTTTGGGGCATAAAGCAAGCTGGTCTGTCGTTTCAAGGTGGATGTCCCAGCTTTGTGCTTGTCTTGTAGACGCTGTCTCTCTTGGCACAACACCCTCTTCACAAACTTTCACACTGTGCGGTGCCTGGTGCTATGTGATTTCCAGAAATCTGGCATGAGAATCAGGCCTTGTTTGCGTTTTCTGACTGCAGTGGAGCTGTTAATAAAGAGATTGATGATAAAGTTGTCGAAGAGAGACAGTTGGGCAGAACTGCTCCCCATGAGTGACAGAGGGCATGCTCTGCCTTCACAGCCAAGAATGCTGCCCCCAGCCGAGAGCCGACCGTGCCTGGACACCATGCCAAGACTGTTGGAGCTTTGCCTTGCCTTTCAGTGTATTCTCATTTCCTGTCTCAGGTTCAGGAGTCATTTAGAACAAACACAGGCACTGGGACCCTCCCTCTGCAAAATAATTGTCATTTCTCATGAGTACTCAATAAGTCACCCTGATTTGACTTAGCAAAAATTGGGTTTTCATCTGAAAACACAAAAGCTAGTTTTTATAAAAAGCCTGCGTTTCTTCTAGACTTGTCCTTCAAGTCCTGTCTGCACAGGGGTCTTGCGTGTCACAGCAGTTCCAGTGTGACATGGCTTCTCGTGCTGTTGGAAGCTTAGGACTGCCAATCCCGTCTGCCTGCGAAGGGGGTTAGCCCTAGAATTTGGGAGCTGGGGACTGTTTTGTTTGCCTTGAATCCAGTACCCACTAGACATTGTCTCAAAGTTTATTTTACGTCAGCCAGGATACTACATACACAAATTTTGACTTTTAATATCGACTTTAAGGGTACAGTTATTTTCTGTTACCTTTTTGTTTGGGTTTTGCTTTTTTGAGTCAGGGTTTCATTGTAGCTAGCCTGGAACTCCCTGTATAGACCAGGCTGGCTTATAGATAGATGTTCTTAGCTCTATCTTCCAAGTGTCAGAGAACCTGTGTTGGGCCACTGTGCCTGTCTTGTCAGTAATTTTGTAAATTGCCCCATGTATATGCTTTGGCTTTGGTTTTGTTGAATGTAACCTTTTACTGGATTTTTCTGAAATCATTGTTGCGTTTATATTGTTGTATGACTCAAATGGGAGCAGCTTTTGTTTCTCAATACAAATTATTTTCTTTTTAAAAAGATTTCACTAGCCAAAACTCCCCTGGAACTCATATGCCTCAAATTTCATTGTTAAGTATAGTAACAAAGCCTTTCAGTACTTGCCTGGCATATATGAAGCCACCCGGCTTTTGATTTCTAGTCACCTCCCCAGTATGTAACTCTTATGTTCACCACCATGTAACTCCCACGGTCGTGATGGCTGAGAAGTAGAATCTAGTTAGCTGCTCAGGTCATTGTGCACACACAACGCTGCTCAGACACTGGCTCTGGCAGGCATCCATATTTTCTAATTGCCATCTCTGGGCAATAGTGGCCATTTCAAGGTTAGCCAGGATTTCACAAGGAAATTCTGACTCATCTCTAATAGGAAACGTTTCTCTGGTTTGTCACTGGTTGGTTTTCAAGACAGTTTTTCTGTAGGCCCAGCTGTCCTGGAATTCTGTAGACCAGGCTGGCCTTGAGCTCACAAAGATCCACCTGCCTCTGCCTCCCAGGTACCGAGATTAAAGGTGTGAGCCATTCACCACCCAGTCTTTTCTTTGCTTCTTGAAGATTTCTTGATGTGTAACGCAAGCTGGTCTTTAACTCTGGAAGATCCTGGCTTAGCCTTTGGACTTCGGAGGTTATAGGCACACACCAACCGTGGTGCACTCTGCATTTGGACTCTGTTTAACCTGAAGCTTGAAAGTGCCTAAGAGCTAGCCACAGTGGCACATGATTTCAATTCTAGTACTTGGGAAACAGAGGCAGGGGGATCTCTGTGGGTTTGATGCCAGCTTGGTCCATGTAGAGTTCCAGGACAGCCAGGGCTATTATGACAGCCAGGCTTTGCAGAGTTGGCTTTTGCAGTGGAATTTTGAACTATAGAAAGCCACTCTGTAGCAATTTGTGCTGCCTTAGGCATTTAGGGCGGCTGGAATTGTGAGCCCAACACCTCATGCATGGTTGGTACACAATCTACCATCCTGCTCCATAGATGGCTATCCTAGGGACATGGCCAAGGAGGACCCCCCACCCTGATAATGTGAAGCATCACAAGGCACCAAGGCCTCTGGAAAGATAGGCCCCTCATAGAACAGGTCTGTAGGCTTTGTGGCGTGTAAGGCCTGAGATGCCAGTGGTACTGAGGCTCGAGTGCCTGTTTTGAGGTGTGAGAACCGAACTGTGTAGGACCCCATTATCTGTCGCAGGTTTGGGACATGATAGAAAAATGCCAACAGAGCCACTCTAAGCTAGCTTGATTTGTTACCCAAGTTACAGTGAGCCAGCAAGCAGCCTTGCCTTAGGGATAGAAAGAACACCCATTTCCAAGTCCCAGTGTGCTCATGTGTTCAGTGTTAGCACTTGCTTGGTGTGTGGTCTGAGTCCCTGCTGCTTTCCCGTGGAGATGGTTATCCGTTAGTGGTGCCTGCCCGTGCTTATCACCCAGTGCTCCTTGACCTCAACAGCTGGAGGTTGTTAACTTTCTTTGTTGGGGTAGCTAAATGGTGGACGGTGATTTCATCTTGGTTGAAAGTAAAATGTTAACCGCTTGAGATTCTGTTGAGGATAAGACTTGTGTCATATTCCATCCAAATGCATGTTCCTGGACATTTCAGGTTATGTGTAGTTGGTATGCGCATCCCCACTGAAGGCTTCCCAGGTCATACTAGGAGGGGGAAAAGGAAGGTGGAGTAGTGCAGGTTAGCTCCTTCCCTGCAGATCCTAGACAAGAACTCGGGAAATCGGGGAGAGGGAAGCTTGGGAAGGGTACAGCCTGGGCATGGCGCCAAGATCATACCAGACTTAACCAGCCGCTCTAGCACCCAGGTATTTGTTCAGTGATGTGTTGGTAAACCTTTACCTTTTCAGTGAATTCCAGCCCGGCTCTAAGGTGGGCTGCATGCCGTTAAAGCTTCCACTGGTTTGAAGAAAAGTCCTGGCCTTCCAGGAAAGAAACATCCTGTACTGAGCCTAGTGACCACAGCGACCTGTTTAAGGCCTTACTTAGGTCATGAGTAACACAGGACATGTTCTTTTAGAGTTTTGTTTTTGGGCTTTATGTGAAATGGCATGTGGACAGGATGTGTTTAAAGGATCAGAGTGTTTTATTTTTTTCTTTTTGAGGGGGGAGTTCGGGTATAGACCTGATTTGGACTTATCAGAGGGCAGGCACAGAGGCAAGCTGCAGACAGCAGAGCTGCTTTTCCCACCCAGTTTCCAAAGCTGCTTTCCTGCTGTGAGACTTGGATAGGACCAGAGTAAGGAAAACATCTGGGGGCAGGCAAAGCCCTCTTTAATTATGGTGGGCTGGGAGCCTGGAAGTCTCCAACACGAGGCGTTCTCTCCTTAATGCCAAGACAAATGCTGTGTGCCACTTGTGAGGAGACGTTGGGCCTGCCTGCCTCTGCTGAAGGCTGGCACTGGGAACAGTCCTCCAAAATTACCACTGGTAGCTAGCTGCATTGTAGACTGTGTCTATTAGGTGTCAAGATGTAGGTCTCATGACTGGAAGATGGTGATGTTAGGGCTGTGCACACTTAGGGATGAGAACAGACTTCACAGTAGACTTGGCTGTGTACTTGCTCTCTGATAAGCCTGGTCTCAAGCTGTGGCTCTTTTCCTTGGAAGGCTGGGGCACTGACTTCACATCTAGCCTTACAGTGTCTCAAATGTGTATCTGATGTGTGAATACCCTGAAAGCTGTTACGTTACGGGGCATGGGTTGGGTAGGTGAGGAATTGGAAGGGCAGGTCTGGAATGGCTGTGGAGGGACCTCAGTAGTCCAATATTCTAGAAACATGAGGCCTTGGCCAGTCTGGAGTAAGCCAGTATACACCAGTTCATTTGGAGATTTGCATCTTAGCAATGTTCTGGGGAGGTGCTTAGGTGCTCACCAGCATCTAGACATGAATTTTGTGGTAGTTTCAATATGTCCCTTATAAAGCTGGCAAACTTATAATTAGGTGAGTTGCTTTTAAACAAATTTGGTGCTCTTGAGTCTGTTGTTGCTGATTTTTGTCTTGAATATGGAGGTGATACGCACCTATCATTTTAATACTTGAAAAGCAAAGAACTTCCCAGGTGTGAGGGTGCACACCTGGGCTCCCAGCAGAGGCTAGTAGGTGTCAATTTTGAGGCCAGCCTGGTAAAAGTGTTTCAAAAATCCCAAACAGAACAAGAGACCTAGGTCGGTGAGGAAGTGCTCCAGGTAAAGACACATGCCTCCAAGCTCAACAGCCGGAAGCTGGAGCACACATGGAGGAAAGAGAGAAGGCATGCGTACACAAAACACGCAGGTGCCCACAAACAACACACATGTTTTTAAACCAGAGAAGTAAAATAGAAACCACCCAGAGTCCTATGTCCGCTGCTTCTTACTGCTCTTCATGTTTCCTTTTGTATTTTTTCCCAAACATAATCAAGGTCATACTGTGTACATTTATGTTTTTCCTGTTATTATCTCTTGACTAGTAGCAATCGGAGGAAATCTTGGGTGTGCCTCCTTACTTTAGGATAACCATCTGGAGACTGACTTTAGACCTTGGAGAAAGATGGTGGGGCTTTGTGGACTCCAGGGGATGCAGAGAAGGCAAGGTGACGGTGAATTCTGAAGTTGAACAGCAGTGACAGGCAGGGCTGAAGCTTGTAATTCCAGTGAGCACAGTCATGCTTCCTGTGAGGAGTCCTCATCCCTCAATGGTTCCCTATCATGTGCTGGCATTTCTACAGCAAGCAAAGAACTCGCTGATGCATGGGAACAACTCCAAATGACAGCACATTAGCTATGACAACTCTGGTCAGAAGTAGTGGGTCAAGATTGAGTTGATGGTGTTCCAAAGAACAAGCTTCTCCTTTGGGTGAGGCTGCTTCTCTTGTGGACACAAATTGTGGAGAAGTCTTGGCTCTGCAAGGTGAGCCAAACTGGCTGTGGTCTTTGTCTCTTCACAATCGAGTTCTTGGAGAAGGATGGGTCAACTTGAACTGCACATGGATGGAGAGCATTGTGCCTCTGGAGGAGTTAACAAGTCCCGAGGTAGGGCAGCATTTGCTGGGGGTTGGGAGGAAGGAGCTTGGGACCGTGGAGGGACAGGGATGTATCATTTCTGGAGGCTGGGCTTGAGTCAGATGTAAAAATGGCAATATAATAATAACTGTCCAGAACGGCTTGGCTCCAGGCTCTTGCCATGTGTGCAGAGTCCCCTAAGCCTTGGGGAGCTGCAGGAAGTTGAGTCATTTTGGTAATAGGTTTTTGAGCCTCAAACAGCAGGGCCCTCTAGGACAGGGAGGTGATGGAAACACAGTGAAGGGATCCTATTGGAGGCTCTGAGAACAGCAACTAGGGGATGGGGTGTGGCCAAGACAGCCCAGCCAGGACTTGGCTCAAGCCCACAGTGCTCTTAGAACCCAAGAGAAAAGGAAGGGCACACACAGCAGTGTCCAAGGCTGGAGAGATGATTCCAGCCCAACGTCCTGTCAGAGGGTGAACTGGAGCACACGTCTGACTGCAGACTGGACACTTCCACTCTGCCATTTCTTCCTGGATCATTTGACTATACCCTATTCTGGAAATAGGCTATTGGCACCTCTGTCCTGACTAGCAAAGGTACACAAGGGAACAGTATGATGTAGTGGAGCCTGAGGGGTTAGCCTGTTTGATAGGACTCACACCTACAGAGTTCTCCCTTGGGAATATTTATTGATTTATTTATTTTGGTTTTTCGAGACAGGGTTTCTCTGTGTAGCCCTGGCCGTCCTGGAACTCACTCTGTAGACCAGGCTGGCCTCGAACTCAGAAATCCGCCTGCCTCTGCCTCCTAAGTGCTGGAATTAAAGGCATGCGCCACCACTGCCCGGCTATTTTTTAAGTTTTGCTGTGTGAGAGGTAGCACGTGCACATTGGAGGTCAGAGAGCAAGCGTCTCATGGGAGTTAGTTCTCTCCACCGTGTGGGGATTGAACTCAGGCCATTATGTTTGAGGGCAAATGCCTTCAAGCTGAGCCATCTATCTCACTGGCCCATGGGAAGCCTTTTTTTAGTCCTTGGCATCCATCATTAATAAATGCTGGGACCTGTACCCCTACGCCAGCATGGGGTTTAACATCTTGGTCTCTTTTCACTCAGACTCTGCTTCTTGCTTATTTTTCCCTGACCTGTTCTTGAAGGGTTTTCATTTTTGCAGGCCCACATTCATCTTAGTGACCCCCAAATCTTTGTACTCAGTGTGTCTGTGTGTGTGTGTGTGTGTGTGTGTGTGTGCGCGCGCGCGCATGCAGGAGCTTGACCAAATGACAGTGCCCATTTCCTTTCCCAGTGTGGCAGCTCACAGCCCGAACAGAAGACACTAGACATCCACCCAACTGGAGTGGGGGAAACACGGGGTTTCTGGTGGTGCTTGTCTGTCTGGTTCTAATTACAGCTTCTACTGAAGGCTCAAGGGGAGGGTACGTGGTGAACAATACGTAGCTCTGTCGGGAGGCAGTGGGCTGGGGGCGGGACAGGAGCAGGGCTGTCAGGAAGAGGAGAAATGAGGACAGGTCCTCGAAAACCTTTGCTGGGGAAGGACTGTAGATATCCACATTTCCATACCCAGTGTCCCCTGCTCATCAGGGCAGGAATGTGTGCCTCCTGCCTTCCCCCTGTCTCCATGCAACCATGCCACTCAGCAGTAGTGGGGTCCTGACCTGTGCCCTGACTAAGGTTGATTACCCAGGGCTTACCCAAGTCTAGCAACTTGGCCTGACAGCCTGTTATACATGCTTCTTAGGCTACCTTCTGTTCGCTATACTCAGCTTCTGCACCAGGACCAACATGTAGGCAGGGAGGAGAGCCTAACGTTAGCAGGGCCTGGCTTCTGCTGTGCTTACTTATCCAGATCCAAGCTCAGGTGCCTGGCATGAGTGGAGCGTGTAGGCTGAGCTTTTGTCCCAGCTCCTCTGCCCACCCCTGACCTTCAACCTCATAGACTTGCCTCTTCTGAGATGGTTGAGCTGTCTCAGGCTGGGTTATGTCATCTTTGCTCTCAAAGCACTCTGGCTGGGTTTTGGTACTTTCTGTGGATGGGGGGCAGTTCCTGGGAACTTGGGGAACTCTGTTTTATGTCTGTAGGAACCACGAGGTGACTGGACTAACGCCTACCATGCTGAGCGTCCTGGGTAACGGGAAATGTGCTAGGACTTCATATCCTAGACATGTTGGTGTGTTACGTGGATGATCTCTGGGTATTCTCCCAGCAAACCTTTGAAGCAAATAGTTCCTGTTGTAGATAGGAAGAAACGGGTCTAGAGAGGGTACTTAACAAGGTCTGTGCCTTCTGTCTGAGCCAGTTGCTAATGGTGGGACAGAACAGGACATCCAGCTCTGCCAAGGCACAGCCCAGCTCTCTGCAGCATGCCTTTCACTTCTCAAAACAACCCAGTGGGGAGTGAGTCACTACCTGGAGCCTAAGGATTCAGAGAAAGCCAAGTTAGCCTAAGGGCATCAGCCTGGAGCCATGGGACTAGGAATCAAACCTATGACTCTTAAGCCCAGAAGACCCAGTTCCTGGGTCTTGAAGTTTGAATACCAAAGAATCCTCAAAGCAGAAACCACTTGCTGTGGTGCCGGTCCAAGTTCTTGGGAAAAGGTTTGGTTCTTTTTTTTTTTTTTAAATTATTTCATTTATATGAGTATATTGTCGCTGTCTTCAGACACACCAGAAGAGAGCATCTGATCCCATTACAGATGGTTGTGAGCCACCATGTGGTTGCTGGGAATTGAGCTCAGGACCTTTTGAAGAACAGTCGGTGCTCTTAAACGCTGAGCCATCTCTCCAGCCCCCAGCCCCAAAGGTTCTTATTGCTGTTTATTGAACAGATCATGACAGGAAACCCAGCTGGTGGAGCCGGGCAGCTGGGAGGTTCTTACAGAGTTGAAGGGTGAACCCTTTCCACTCGCTTCCTCACGGTCTCCCAGTCCACCATCACCTGGCTAGGGCAGGTCCTGACTGAGAAAAGCAAGTTTGTAATCACGGCCAAAGGAAGCATAGCATACGCTGGCTCTAGAAAGCGGCTTCTGGGTTTCAACAAACTATTGTTGGCCTATAACTCATATTGATAAAACGGCCGAATATATTATCATTACCCTAATACCTCCTTAGCTAGTTGCTAAAAGCATCAAAGGAGATCAATCCCAAATTCACATTTGGTGTTAACAGTTTATCCTTTCAAGGAGCAGATGGACTTCAGAGTAACGCCCATGAAAAGAGTTTCTGCCCTAGAGGGTAAAGTGAAGACTCAGGATGGATGACAGCAGGTGGGCTGCAGTAGTCCAAAGCTAATCTGTCAGGAGCTTGGCTACCAAGAAGTCTATCCTCCCTGGAACCCAGCCCTGGATCTCAGAACCAAGCAGGAATGGAATAAGAGTCTAGGTTGGGTGTGGGCGATCCCATAACCTGTCCACCAAGGTCAAGCTTGCTCTCTTTAGGTGTACTGGGGCTTGCTGAGCTCTCCTGAGTACCAGAACAAGATGGCTGTGAGCTTGTGTTCCGACTTGGATGGCTCACAGCCACTGTCCTGCGTATATCTCAAACTCTGTCACCCCAGGTCTTTCTTTCCTTCCTTCCTTGTTTGTTCCTTCCTTCCTTCCTTTTTTTCCTTCCTTGCTTGTTCCTTCCTTCCTTCCTTCCTTCCTTCCTTCCTTCCTTTCTTCCTTTCTTTTCTCTCAACAAGGTCTCACTATGAAGCCTCGGCTATCCTCCAATTTGCTGTATAGACCAGGATGGCCTTAAACTCCCAGAGATCCACCTACCTTTGCCTCTCAGTATTAGACCTAAAGATGTGTGTCACCACACCTGCACCGTTAACTGGCTTCATTTAATTTGTTATAATTGGTGGGTTTGGGCGTTGTGCCACATTTAGTGGTCAGAGGATCTCAGGAGTCAGTTCTCTCCTCGTACCATGGGTTCTGGGGACCAAATTTGGGTCATCCAACCATGGCAAGTGTCTATACATCAGCCATCTAGGTATCTGCCTTGTTGACTTCTTTTGAAGATTTTTAAAAAAAATATTTATTTATTTATTTAATGTATATACATACACTCTGTCTTCAGACACACCAGAAGAGGGCATCAGATGCCATTACAGATGGTTGTGAGCCACCATGTGGTTGCTGGGAATTGAACTCAGGACCTCTGGAAGAGCAGTCAGTGCTCCTAACCGCTGAGCCATCTCTCCAGCTCCCTAAGATTTATTTTTAATGTGTGTATGAGTGTAGATGCCCTTGGAGATCAGGTGCATTGGATCTCTCCAAAGCAGAAGTTACAGGTGAGTGTTTGTAGCCCAGTGTGGGTGCTGGGAACCAAACCCAGATGGGGGAGCAGCTCTCCCCCGTGCCCCTTGCCAGCTTTAAAAGCGGCACACCTTGAACCGCTGGGGAGTATCCGGCTCTAGAGAACAACAAGCAGATTGTGCTAAACTCTCTAGGAAAAGCTGGAGGAGAGAGCCAAGAGCAGTGCTCAGAGGAAAGGCAGGAGCCACAAGTCGGACGGGCATTCTGGAATACAGCTGACATGGCTCCTAGGCCCATGTCTGGCACACACTATAGCACTATGTAACTGGCCTTTCCTTCCAGCACAACTGGAGGAGCCTATTGAGCACTACCCAGGCATCCTACATGCGTGAACATTGGTCTTCAGGTTCCCTTGATAGTATTGCATACACTGTAGGCAGTCCTTAAGCCGGGCCTTAAGCTTATTTAGTTAGCCTCCGTATGAGGGGCTTTTAACAATCTTCTGGGTCTTGACCTACATGAGTAAAGTTAGACAAACCTGTATTCATAGAGGAACAAGCTAGAACTGGAATGACTGGCTTCCAGCTTGTCATTTCTCTCTGAGCCTCAGTTTCCCCTTGGAGGAATTGTGACTCAGCCACTGGGTCCTACAGGTGATTCTTCCCCCTAGGAGACCATTCTAAGGAAGACTATTCCCCCCCCCCCTCACCCCCTCCACAGCAATGACCCCTGTCCCATGTCTATGGCTTACCAGCTAGCTCGCCCCTGGTATGACCCATTCCTGTCTTTGCTGGTTAGAGAAAGGCCCTGGTCCTTCCTGGCTCCTTGGGGAGTCCTGATGAATACAGATACAGCCTCATTTGCATATTAGCACTGGTGCCCATCTGAACCCAGCTGTGTGCAGCGTAAGGTGAAATGCAGATTCTCCCAGCCTGGCCACGGCTTCTCCACTCTGCTAATGGAAAGCCTTCTGAGTAGGCCCACATTGCATATGCATAAGCTGGCCCTTGGCTCTGGTGCAGAGAGGATGTGCATACGATTTCCCATCATGCCTCTTACTGCTTCCTTGAGTTTCCGATGAGATTAGCAGGCCACCTGGGCTACACAGCTATTTGAAATGAGTTGGTCAGGCCCTGGATTGGCCTCTGGGGGGGGTGGTGGTGGTGGTGTGTCTCTGAATATTGTGTCTCTGAATATTGAACCCAAACCCAAGTCTCCTGGTCACCATCTCAGCATGGCGGCAGGAGCTCTAAGAGGATGATGGTCTTCATTTGCTGGGAGATGAAGGTCAGCTCCTCTCTCTCCCAGGCCACCATCAGCTTGCCTTGCAGCTCCTGACTGACCCCTGACCTGAGCCATTGGGCTTGCTATTTCTTCTGCCTTCTCGGATGTCCTCCAGGACAGGTGACAGAGAGGAGTCCCCTCTGCTCCTGATGTCTGGTATGAATCATCAGTTAAACCTCACATCTGTCCATTTGGATCCAAGCCTCTCTGTGGTTGTGGCCCAACACACGGCCCACTGGGAATGCCTAGCACCAATCTGAAGCCCTTTGTCGTTGTAAGCGTCAGTTTTCAAGCCTTGCTGAACCCTGTCCAGATGTGCAGAAGCTGAGATTAGGGGAAAAGGCAGTGTGGGGGTCACTGGGGCCCTTGAGGGGAGACCAGGAAAGCTGGTGTGAAGTTGACTTTCTGTGGCCAGTGAGGCAAGGAACCATTTCTTTCTGTGCTATGGTGGAGATGTGGGGTAGAGTGCTTATTAGTATGTGGGTGTTGGGTGCTGTAGTGGGCTAGCCTGTGGCTTCCTCTATCTTCTCTGTCGCCCCATTCTCTCCTTTCCTCGATGGGAAAGCTAGAAGAGCAAGAGCTAAATTGAGTTTATATAGCTTCCCCTTCGTATATTTAGTGATACGGAGTTCATTTAGGGATTAGGGGCTGCTTCTTGTCTATGCATCATTAAGCATAGCACATCTGCTACCGAGCTGGCAATCAGCAGAATATTGAGAAAAGTTATAAAGAAATCTTTGACTCACTTCATTTTCCTGTATGTTCTGGCTCTCAGATTTGCAGGCAGTGTACAGAGAGGGGGGAATGGAGCCAGGACTACTGAAGCCACACCTTAGGAGTTGTGGGGGTTCAGAGAGGTGAAAGTAATTCACCTCTGACCTGCTGCCTTCTAGGGTGCACGCGTGTGTGTGTGTGTGTGTGTGTGTGTGTGTGTGCGTGTGTGTGTGCGCGCGTGTGTGTGTGCGCGCGCGTGTGTGCGTGCGTGCGTGTGTGTGCGTGTGCGTGTGCGTGTGTGTGTGCGTGTGTGTGTGTGTGTGCGTGTGTGTGTGTGTGTGTGCGTGTGTGTGTGTGTGCGCGCTAGGGCAGGGAACCATGGCCCTGGACAACCCTGGCCACATTGTTTCTCCTCTGTGGTCCTCAATCCCCTGGGTGGTAAAAACAGTGTCTGATTTGGTGGTCTCCATTTGCTGAGTGAGAGAGGACCATGAAGGAGAGTCTGCCAATGGATGATTGCCCCAGGCAGCTGCCATGGTAACTGGCAGTGTGATTTCTGCTCTTCGAATTAAGTCAAATTTGGTGGCTTCATGGGGACAGCAGTAAGTACAGGTTGGTGCTTTTGAAGACCCTGGATACAGCCAGGGTCCTGGTGACTGCCTATCAGACAGCATGGATCAGAGTCTTCTTCTCACATCCCTGGGGCTAATGGCAAGAAGGTTCCTTCAGGCTCCAGGAAGTGGATAGATGACCTGAGACTTCTCCATCACCTCCTGGGCTACTGTCCTGCAGTGTGACATGTGGCTGGTTAAACTGCAGGTGTCACTGTTAGCCCTGGAATGGGGACTTAGTGGGCTCAACTAAGGAGCAGCATACAAAGGAATCTGCCCTGCTCGCCAGGTGGCTGCAACTGGCACTGTGCCTCACCTCTCCCACTGTCCCCTCTGAAGTCCAGGGAAAGGCAGATGTGACCCATACCTAAAAAAAGTAGAGATAATAGCAAGCCACCGCAGCTTGTCCTGAAGAAAGCTGTGCTCACCAGGGGATGCCCTGGAGAGTCTCCTCTTGCCTCTCCTTGCCTGCATGAGGAAGGAGGGTACAGACCCCCCATGGTAGAAGAGGGGTCCACCTGCCTCAGGTCTTAGGGAAAGAACAGAAAAACATACTAGAGAGAAGCCAGGGTACCCAGGGGCCTGCGTGCCAACCAGAGGCTCCAGAGCTGAGGGCAAAATAGGTGTCTTTTCTGAAAGTCTGTTTTTAAAACCAACTGGCTGAACTTATTTACTTTGATATTGGGACTCCCTGGGTAGCCCAGGCTGGCTTCTAGCTCAGGAGCTTCCTGTCTCAATCTCTCCAACGTTGGGCTTACAGGATGGGATGTTTGTTTTTAGTCCCCAAAACTACAGCTCCCGAGCTCCTCGTCCTGCACCCGCAGACAAAGACAACCCAAGGACCTTGGGCAATGTCCCCTGTATTTAATTTTTGAGATAGCGTCTCACTTTCTTAGGCTAACCTCTAAACTTGTAGCTGAGGATGTCAACAAACTTCTAATCCTTCTGCCTCAACCTCCTGGGTACTAGGATGCTAGGTGCAACCTGTCTCATATACCTGGCTTATACAGCGCTAGAGACTGAAGCCAGTGCTTGCTCATGCATGTTAGCCAAGCACTCTACCAAGGGAGCCCCATCCCCAGCTCCATTCCTTCCTTTTAATCCTACATTTCATTCTGGACCCAAGCCTCTTAGATGTGGAAAGAAAATGTGCAGAGAGTAGAATTTGGTGGGCTCTCTGTCTGGAATCCTGTTCCGTGTCCCAAAGCTGCAGATGGAAAGAGAGACTGCCTGGGTGGGTTTACTAAATTTCTACTTAAAGAGAGGTAGGAAGATGGATGTGTGTGTGTGTGTGTGTGTGTGTGTGTGTATTGTGTGTATGTCTATATGCACATGTGTGTGCATATGCATGTGCATACATGAGCATAGGTATGCTTATTCATGTGTGTAAGAACATATGTGCCTATTCCTGCATGTGCATGTATGTGCACACATGAGCATGTGTATATATATCCATGTGCATGAGAACACATGTGCATATCCATGTGTATGTCTGTACACGTGTGAGCATTAGTGCAAGGCCATGTGTATGTCAGTGCTCAGGTGAATGGCTGCAAGCAGAGGCCAGAAATATTTTCAAACCTGAAGAAAGAAAACAAATTTCTGAGTAAGAATGGTTGATGAGCTGTGTCCACAGGACAAATGCAGAGCCCTGTCTGTTTTCAAGAAGGGGCTTCATGTTCTTATCAGGAGCTGGTGGCAGAGTCTTAGAACAGGATGCTTCGTAGTCACAAGGGCAGGACCATGGCTGCCCACCTAGACAAGGTCTTCCCAGCACCCACATCAGATTCATCCTGGGGCTGAAAGGATTGGCTGGGCTTGGTTTGTTTCCTTCAAGTTGCTAAAGTGTTAAAGGCCGAAGAGATAAAGAGATGCAGCAGGCGCAGCAGGCGCACGCTCCTCCACAAAGATCTTTTTAGTGTCAACTTAAATGTACACAAGCAACGGATGATGATCTCTTTTATTGGACTAACGTTTATCCAGTAATATCCACATACTTTTAAAACCATCGAGGCCGCCTCTTCAGGTGTTCATTTGAATAGAAATAGCTGAATGAGTGTTTTTATAATTGATCCCCTGAGAACTGAATGTCTGTGCTGCATAACCAACATTTTCCCATTGCTGAGGGTTTTTTCCCCCCAAATTGCCACTCTGCAAAATTAGGATTTTGTACCGTTTTGATAAGAGAATTAACCTCCCATGTGCCAAGCTCCCCAAGCTTAAGGGGCTCCCTAGGAACTGGCCTGTGAGGGTTGATGCTGACACCCGGCTGCTTCAGGGGGCTTTGCAGTGTCTTGGGTCAATGACAAAACCCGAGAGATCTTAAAGGGAAGTGGACTTGACCAGGGAGCAAAGTCAGAGGGAGCAGAGGTCTCTTCTGGACCTGAGCCTGAGGCCTGGCCCCTCGGACTTCCTCATGGGGGCCAGAGACTCCAGCAGGTAGGCACTGATGCCTGGGCTACCTCCCTGGTGCTGTACACCCGACTGCCAGCTTCCCTGCCCCACTTCCGTGCCTCCTGATGTCCGCTAAGAATTTCTTTGGGGCCATCATTCTAGTTTGGGGGTGGTGATATATATATATATTTTTTTTTTCTGTAGAAAATTCAAAGAATGTAAGAATTCAAAGTTGAAAAAAATTAAGCTTATATTGTTCATTCTTATGCTATTTACAGCGCATGTGTGCATATGCACACACACGGGGGGGGGCAAGGATTGGGATCCCATTTCTCTAGCTTGTAAGCCATCAGGTCTCAGCACACATATAAGCTCTCTCTCTCACCCATGGGTGCTACTCATCAGCATCGGTTCAGCTTCAGCACTGTGAACTTTCCCCTCTACTGAAGCTAGGTGGGGCTGCTCTTGTCTGACTGTGTAAACAAAACATCATCATCAACAAAAACCCAAAAACCATGAGTTTCTGGCCACATGAATGTTTGGCTCATTTAAACCAGACCTGAGGTTTATTTAGAGAAAAGGTTTCCTTTCATGTCCCTGGGGTGATGAACTTGACTTGGGCACCAGGGAAATTCATGGCTCTGAAAACCATGTGCAGCAATGGGTCTTTGATACTGGGGACTTCCCTTGAGGCATCCGGTGGGCGTGGTCCGTATGCTGCCTGACACAAGCGGCCCCGGGTGGCTGGCTCAGCACCTCTGCAGGCATCTCTGAGCCCCATGGTGTCTTGATGCTCCCTAGCCACCCTCAGCACATGAATCTATAGGAAGCTTCTGGGGGTGGCAGAGTGGCTTCCTCATTCGGATACCACAAGTTGCTAAGGTAGAAAGAGATAGATTTGTTTTCTGTTTCCTGTTCTTCCCCCTCCTCCTCCTCCTCCTCCTCCTCCTCCTCCTCCTCCTCCCTCCTCTTCCTCCCTCCTCTTCTTCCTCCCATCTCCATTCCTCTTATTAACAAAGCAGCCTTTCTCAACCCTCCAGGCTTCTTCTCCTTTGGTTCCCAGCCCTTTTGTTGGCTAGAGCCAGGCTACACATCCTCTCTAACTCAGTCACTAATTAGGGGAACAGCTCCCTTTCCCTCCCAAGGCTGAGACCTAGAGAAATACCAAGCGCATGGGATGGGCTTTCTTGCCCTTCTGTCCTAGAACTCTGAACCCCTGCCCCCTCTACCCTAAGACTCTCTTGGGCTGTGGGCAGTGACCTCTATAAGCTGCAGCTTGGAGCAGACCAGGGTGAAGTGAGCAGGACACCATCCCTTAGAGCCATCAGTTCCTGGAGGCACCTGGGTCTGCTTGAGAGCGCAGAGAGCATGGAGATGACCCTGATTGGCTGGATCTCAGGTGGCTCCTCCTGCCGCCCTTGCCCCGCCTCCATTCTCCCTGCCCTGCATCCTCTCTTAACTACCCCACCACAGCTCTGTATGAACAGGACACAGACTTTCTTATTGAGAGCCTTCTCGAAGGGGTAGCTCACTTGGATCCAATGGCATGCAATGATAGGCTGCCATTCACCAGCACTCAGAGTCTCGGCTCCTGAGTAGTCACTATGGAGACGGGCAAGTGGTCCAGAGCCGGTTCAGTTGGAGCCAATCTTGGTGGGGGCTTGGGGAACTATTGCAAAGCCCACCCTCTCGCTGTCATAAGGGAGAGGTTGTCTGAGAGTGAAGCTAACACAAATGGAAGCAGAATGAGGAGATGCAGAAATGGACCCTGACTCCTCGATCCAGCCATGCCTGAAGCAGTCTACACTCAACACAATCATGTATGGATGGTGGTGTCTTTTCCTGTTGCTGTCATAAAAAATCACCTGACAAAAGCGACTCAGAGAAAGGGTTTATTCTGGCTCATGGATCAAGGATATACTCCATCATGGTGGGATAGTTGAAGCATCAGGAAGCAGAGCTGAATGAGTGCTACTGCTTCATTTGTACAGTCCAGGATCTCAGCTAGGGAATGGTGCCACCCATGGTGGGCAGATCTTCCCACCTCACTGCAATTGATGCAGACTCCTACAGGTGTGCTCAGAGGCCCCATCTCCCAGGTGATTCTAGATTCTGACAGTCACCGCAGCCATCATATCAGCCAACCTAGTTCCTTCGACACGCTCAGAATTAGGTTTCTCCTAGGATTGCAGAGCCTGACAAGAATGTTCCTGTCACAGCCAGCTCTTCCAAACCAGGATCCTGCCGGGCAGTGGTGGCGCACGCCTTTAATCCCAGCACTTGGGAGGCAGAGGCAGGTGGATTTCTGAGTTCGAGGCCAGCCTGGTCTACAGAGTGAGTTCCAGGACAGCCAGGGCTACACAGAGGAACCCTGTCTCGAAAAAAAAAAAAAAAATTTAAAAAGTGCATGGCTAAGGCAGGATAATCCAAACCAGGATCCTGTGGTCACTAACGCTGTTCCATACTCCACAGCCAAGGCCTCTGATGCACTGGACCCGTTCCCAGGACTGTCCCTGGTTCAAGGGTTCGGCCTCCCATGCCTTCCTTTACTGTTTGGAGCTCTGGAGCCTGCCTGGAAGCTGGGCAGCTAACATCTCTGAACAGCCTCATTTTCAGCTACACTGCTTGAGAATCATAGGTCCGGGAACTGGAGACCCCTCCCTACGTCTCTTCTGCAAGAGTGATTTACTTTTATTTTAATTTGTGTGTGTGTGTGTGTGTGTTGTGTGTGTGTGTGTGTGTGTGTGTGAATGTATGCCACATTTATGGAGGTGCCCGTGGAGACCAGAGGAGGACATCATTTCTCCTGGAGTCCAGGTGCCAGGGACTACTGAGCCATCTCTCCACCTACTCCACAGTAGGCCTTTGCCGATGAAGGTCAAAGCCAGGAGGGGGAGGCACCGTTTCAGTGATAAGAGTTAGTCTGACTCAATGTGAGGCCTTGGAGGTTTCCTCTTACACTTTGGACTCTGTCTGCCCATCTCCAAGGAGGAAGACAGAGGGGGACAGGAGAGCTTGGGCTATGGGACACCAATCGGCCATATCCAGGTAGTTGGACCACAGCTACATTGGAGTTCACAGCCAGGTGTGAAAACCCAGGATGCACAGCTTGAGAAGCTTCACCTCAGCTTTTCTTTCTCCTTAAACAATTTTTATCTTTTATTTACTTTGCGGGCGTGTGCAGACATGCAGACCAGACTCGGGTACGTGTGGTCATTCACAGGGATGCCAGAGGACAGCTCACTTCAGCTCTGTCCTTCCAGCATGCGGGTTTGGTGGCAACTACCTGCACCATGCTGCCCACCTCAGCTTCTTTGGAAGAGTGACATCTGACTCCTTCTCCTCCCCAGCCACAAGGCTGGAGGTGGGCCTTTCCACTTGCCTTCACTCCCCACCCCCACCACTGGGGTCTCACTCCCTACATTCACCAGAAAGCCGTTTCTTCTGATTGTATTTTCCCAAGTGCAAGAGTGGGGCATCCTAAGGAATCCTAGGGCAGGGTGCTGATGCCAGCTCCTTAGCAGGGTAGAATCTTATCTCCATCCTCCCTGGGTGCCTGTCATCCATAGCCTTGGATGACATACTCTATCCATCCAAGAGTCATACTCTATGACTCTGGGGTGAGAGAAACTGTACTGCTTTGCAGCTGAGGGCTTGTGAGTCTTGTTATGACCCCAGCCTAGCACTTATTTGTCCGGAGCCATCTAACCAACCCATTCCTCTGGCCACAGCTGCTCTGAGCCCAGCCAGAGGCCCCTTCACTGAGGACTCGAGGAAGTCACTCCTGGGCTGTCATTCTCTCTCCTTGGTTGGTTCTAGAAGTACACAGAGAGAGAACTGCTGGGGACTGGAGAGATGGCTCAGTGGCTAAGAATGCACTCTCCTCTTGCAGAGAACCTGAGTTCAGTTCCCAGCACCCATCTTGGACTTCTCCCAACTGCCTGTAACTCCAATTTCAGGGGCTCTGGTGGCCTCTTCTGACCTCTGCACTCGTGTGCACCCACACATTTGCACACACATGGGCACACTCAAACACACACAAATAAAAGATAAATCTTAAAAAAATTTGATGGTTGAAGAAACTGCAAGATGAAGGTGTCTTCATTTCTTTCCCTGCTTCTGTGATAAAATATCCCAAAAGAACGACCTGAGGGAGGAAGGGCTTATCCTGGCTCACAGTTCAAGGATGCCATCCATCACAGCCAGGAAGTCAATAGAGCAGGAACTTGAAAGAGCCACAATCAGGATCAGAGAGTGATGAATGCCTGCTGCTCAGCTCCCCTTTCCACATACACAGCCCAGAATCCCAACTAGGGAATGGCACCACCCACAGTGGGTCTGTCTCATACCTCAATTAATACCATCAAGATATTTACCCCCAGGTATGCCCAGAGGCCCATCTCCCAGGTGATCCTAAATTCTGTCAAGTTGACAAATTAATACTAACTATAACAGAAAGCCTACAAGATTACACATGCAAATGGTTTGTTGAAATCAATACACTTCTATGAAACCACCCCAACAGCTAAAAATGAGCTAAAGAGACATCTGTAAACATTTCACACTCATTGCAAACAAGCAGTGAGAAGCATGTTCCTACCCATGTCCTTGACACTTGGGAATGTCCAACACAATTCAGCCAGACCCTTGGACAGCTGCTCCTCCATTTACCCTGGGGTGGTGTCACTACGTAGCCTGGAGATGCGTGGACCACAGCCAGCCAAGGAGTACTGTAGACAGTACGGGAAGAGTGTGGGCCATTCTCCCTACTGATCGTGGGGCTGGCAGTGAGTGGTCTGTGGTCAGAGCATCAGGCAATATCCAAACCCAAAGCTACAAGCAAGCTTTCTCCTGCAGGTGCCAGAATCACTTTGCACCATGACAAAGTAGAAAAGGTTGCAAATTGACCCATGGTGGAGGGCATCTGTACCGTCAGTGCTAGGTCCCACCTCCTGGGCCCATTGGTGTCTATCCTGAGCAGGCAGAAGATTGCCCAAGAAGCCCGTGGACCTGAGTGTGAATTGCATGCACTTCACTTGCGGACTGGAACCTTCTCTGTCCCTGTTTCAGTGTGAATCGAGACTGCTTTCCCACTTTGTGAACATGCTTAGCACAGTATAAACAATAGCAATAAAAATGGCCTGCCTGCCTTCCCTTCTACAGCCCTCTCTCTGTGGGCCCTCCATCCCGACACGGTCCCTTATTGACTGGAGCATATACTCTCGAATCTCAGTATGGCAGGCCTCCTAACTGCAAAATATCCATCTCCAACTTCAGAGCAGATAAAGAGGACAGGGCAATGTGAATCCACGTTCCAGACGTAGATCCAGGCTCAGGGTGCAGAGCTTCCTGTAGGACTTCATTGATCTTCTGGTGTGATCTCTGGGCCCAGGGTCTCTGTGTCGGTGCACCTCACAATACAGTCTGCTCCTTCTGAAGACCTCCCCAAGAACACAGATCGGGAAGGTCAGAGGATAGAAGAAGGGTCCCAGAAACACAGTACCTGTGCCCAGGCCCTCTGTTGAATTGGAGTCTGTCTCCCAGAAGCTCTCTGTGTGGCCTCTGCTGCGGGACTCAGGTTGCCTGGTCATTTGCTCCAGGCTGTGGTCTGCCAGGCCCCACTGAGTATGCTCAGCTCCTGGTGAGGCCAGCACCCAGGCTGCCTCAACCTCCAACTGCCAGGTGTCCAGCCCCTACAGTCCTTCCAACCTTCTTCCCCTAGTTCCTCTCTCCCCCCCCACCCCCCACCCCCGCATACTTCCTGCCCTCCTTTCTACCAACTCTTCTTTCTCCTCCACCCTTCCCCATCATTTTCTCTTAGCCTCCCTCAGGGTAGCTGGGCTCTGGATGCCTCTTCTCCCTCTGAGTTATCTCTTAGTCCATCCACTTCCAGCCTAACAAAGGCCCCTCCTGCTCCCTCAGCCCATCCGCCAGATGTAGCACCCCCTCTCCCCTCCGACCCAAACGGGCCACCCTCCGAAGCTCGTGAAGTGCCCCCACGCTCACACAGGTCCACTGAGACATTCTGGTGCCATCCAGTCGCCTGGAAAGGGCTGACAGCAGACACAGCCCTGGTCGGCAGAGCAGGTCCCCGGCCAGCTGGTGCGGATGGGCCTGCGCCAGGCCATTATTGCCTGGTGCAGAGGTCGAGAGCCGCAGAGCGGCTGAGGCGCTAATGAAACACAAATGGGACATCTGTGTTCCTGAGTTCAGCAAACCATGGAAAGCCAACTTTGCCAAGAGTTTATGTACTGCCGCGCGCAGAACACACCTCCAGCCCTGCTGCAGAGAGCACCAGAGACCACTCTCTGCTCCCCCTCCCACCGCCACACTGTTTAGGGATAGCTTCCCTTGTGTATCAGGGTGTAGACATGGGGAATGCATGAGCTTTCCAGACTGGGTACAGCAAGAGAGAATGTATGTGTGTGCATGTGCGTGTGCCCAGAGGCCTCCATCTCTCCCCACACTTGTCCTAGGTACCTAAGGACCTTGGTGTCCTTCCCCATCCCCAGCCGGAGCACAGGGCTGTGGAAGGGTGGAGTCAGCACTTGTCAGAGAGGGTGGGCAGTGAATCCAGGAAGTCTGGGTTTTCTTGGGCTGCTGATCTTGGCTTGGACACACCCAACAACGTCACCTCTTGGGCGCTTGCAGTAGGTGTGTGTGTGTGTGTGTGTGTGTGTGTGTGTGTGTATCCTTGGTGTCTGAGCAGCTTGGAGGCCTGCTCTCTCCAAAGTTGGGGCTCCCCTGCTATCCACATTTTTGGCTTGGAGATGGAAGAACCAAGGCGCTCTCCTTGGCATCTTCTAGGGCAAGCGCTTTGCTAAACCCGGGGTTTCCAAGAGTTAATGGACTGTGAGCCTGGGGGGCTGCTGCTACCAGTGTGGCACAACCAAACCGTGGACACGGGTGAAGTCCAAGGTCAGCACCAGCATCTTTGCTAGTCTCCTCTGACACCCTCAGATCCCTTTTCATCCAGCTGCTGGGGGGTGCTCCCACCCCTGGCCTCCTGGGGCGCAGCGGATAAAACTTAAGGGCAGACACACTTATCCCCTTCCTCATGGCTTGAAGGCCCCCAACTTAGTCTGCCTGTGGAGAAAGACTTGATGCATTCGTGAGACGCTAACTCCGTTCACAAGCAAAGCTGCACAGGTCACAGACAGGTGCTGTTGCCACTCAGTCCTCGAAGCTCTGGAGGGAGAGGGACAGGTGTCACCCTCTGGGTCACCCATGGGAGCAAGAAGGCTGAAGACAGAAAGCAGCTTGGTGACTGGGCTGATGACCACCCTCAGGGTAAGCTTGGGGGGCAGGAGAAGGTGACAGGAGGGTGTCCTGTGACCTGAGAGCTAGGTGGGTACAAATGACTGTCATATTCATAATCACGACAGACTTGATTAACTGCCTACTACGTACCAAACACATACAAACCACCTCCATCGCATCCCAAGAAGGATGTCTTCTGTCGTATCTCCAGATGAGGACCGAGACACGGGAAAATCATCAGAATTTTCACAGACTTCCACCATTGCACCAAACTAAAAATCACTCTCTCTCCTTTTTGGAGGTAAATTTAAAAGGCCGTGGACCAGAGCTCTGCCCAGCACCAGGGTCAGAGAGCAGCATACTGACTGGACAGTTGCTGCTAGGCAGGTGCTTTCTTGGGGATACTTCAGGTTCTGAAGAGCACCAGCTTCTGGCAGGGTCTTGCCTCACTGTGTCCAGCACCCTTGAGGCTTCACACACCTGGCTCTCAGACAGTGTTGCGTTGGTGTTTGTTGAATGGCTGAATGTGCATGTGTACTCCTGGCAGGCTTTCCCAAGCTTCTGTTTAGATAAATCTATCATGGTTTAGCTAGGAGCTGGATATGCTCAGAGGAGGTCCAGAGAAGGTGTAGGTTATACAGTGAGTCGGGAAGGTCATGGCTAGCACAGGATTCAGAATAGCCAGTACACTGTGAAGGGAACCTTTATATGTGTCTCCCATGACCAGGAGTCGTAGCAAGCGGACGAATGTCTGAGTAGAAGAGGTGGAAGCAATGGAGAGTTGGTAAGGACTTGTCTGAGGGGTAGTTCTCAGGGGCAGTTGTTCCTCTCAGGGGCAGGTCACTGGGCTGCCAAGCTGTGCCCGGCCACTTCTGTGGGCCAAGGAGAGCAGCCACTCAGATAAGGAGCTGAGAGAAAGAACTGGACTTTGAGCTACGTCAGGTCTTGGGGGTACATCAGGAGCATAGAGATGTCCGCCACCACTCCCTCAAGTTGACCATGGGTCAGAATAAGGGGCCTTGGCCTCTTCTGCCCCAGAGCCTGGCTCTGTCTGAGGAAGGCTTGGAGGGTCCTAGCTTCATACAGCCAAGCTTGAACTCGGCTCAAAAGTGCCAGGTAGGCAGAATGACGGGCAGGGAAAAGGCTTTCCTGAGCTATTTCCGGCCTGCTGGCCTGAGCATGTTCGCTTACTGAAGCAGAGAACTGCCTGATGACTCAGTTTTAAGTATTTTAGTTTCCAAACATAAACAGTTTTTGCATATTTCCTGCAGATGGGGGTTATATTAATCTCTGGGTAAGAAGGTTGGAAGCATAGGATTGGGAGTAAGAGGCAGGCTGAGGACTCCGGCAGCATGGGCCCAGAGGGTTCGGGGTTGGACATGTGCTTGGAGTGCAGGTAGGCTCCAGCAGCCCGAGAGCTATGGGAAGAGGCGCACAGCTGGCACAGGGTGTGAGTGATTTGAGAGGTGGCTGACCGCAGTGAGATGCTGCAGCACGCATTTCCCAAGGTCTAAGTAAGGAGCGCAGGGGAGGGACACTTGAATAAAGTGATCCCCTTGCCTCTGCCTGCCTTCTGTCCTCACACGCCAGCCCCAGTTACAAATAGGTCATGTCAAGAGCAGTGGTATGTTCCCACTATGAATCCCAATGTGATGGTTTGAATATGCTCCGCCCAGGGAGTGGCACTATTTGGAGGTGTGGCCTTGTTGGAGTGGGTGTGGCTTTGTTGGAGTAGGTGTGTCACTGTGGGTGTGGGCTTTAAGACCCTTACCCTAGCTGCCTGGAAGTCATTCTTCTACTGGCAGCCTTCAGATGAAGATGAAGAACTCTCAGCTCCTCCTGCACCATGCCTGCCTGGATGCTGCCATGTTCCTGCCTTGATGATCATGGACTGGACCTCTGAACCTGTAAGCCAGCCCCAATTAAATGCTGTCCTTATAAGAGTTGCCTTGGTCATGGCGTCTGTTCACAGCAGTAAAACCTAACTAAGACACCAACTAAGACAATCAGAACTTGAGCTCACACAGTAGGAGACAGTACTGTCAACCACACAGGCAAGCACAGGCTCAGGTTCCAGCTGGTTCTGACTCTGGCTGTGGACAGATCCACCATTTGGAGTCTCCGCGGTAGAGTTCACTCCACAGAGGTTTTCAAGGCTAGAATGATAAGTGCTTGAAACAGCTGGCACAACAGTTCGCACAGTAGGTGCTTCGTGAATGCTTTCCCCTCATATGTGTTTGGTTCTCTAGGCACAGGCTGGTTTTGTGTGTCAACTTGACACAAGCTAGAGTCATCAGAGAGGAAGGAGCCCCAGTTGAGAAAATGCCTCTGTGAGATCCAGCTGTAAGGCATTTTCTCAATTAGTGATCAAGAACCCATTGTGGGTGGGGCCACCCCTGGGCAGGTGGTCCTGGGTTCTATAAGAAAGTAGGCTGAGGGAAAGCAATCCAGTAAGCAGCACCCCTCCATGGCCTCTGCTTCAGCTTTTGCCTCCAGGTTCCTGCCCTGCTTGAGTTTCTGTCCTGACCTCCTTCTAAGATCTGGAAGTGTAAGCTGAATTAACCCTTTCCTCCCCAACTTGCTTTTTCCGGTCCTGGTGTTTTTGTTGCAGCAACAGAAACTAAAACACTAAGACAGGGATCCGACACACATGCTGCAGGTCTCTATCCTGAAGGAGTCTGTGTGGCAGTGATGCAGAGCCCACCAGATAAGTTGAGCCTCCAGTCACCTTACATTCATCAGGACTCCCCAAGTGACAGGTGATAGAACCCAACTCATAGCTTGAGCAGATCCTTACAACCAAACAGCTCCTGCTACACCTGGTGGCAGGGATCCAAAGATGCTATGAGGAACAGGGAGGGTTCTGTCTCCAAATGGTAGCAAGACAGCTGCCAGAGGCTTCAGGCTCACACCTACCTTCTCAGGATCACCAAGGAGAATAAATGTCCTGTTCCGCTTCAGCCTGCATGGGAGACTGAAGATGACTCTCACTACTGCCTGAGTGGCTTTTCCCCTTTCTCCCCTGCCCCATTAGTGACCTTGAGTTTGGCACGTGTCCTGCTCTGGGCAATAGCAAGTGAACAGAAATGATATATGTGTCTGCACAGACTCATTGACACTGTGGATTTCTTTCTTTTCTTTTCTTTTCTTTTTTTGGTTTTTCGAGACAGGGTTTCTCTGTATAGCCCTGGCTGTCCTGGAACTCACTCTGTAGACCAGGCTGGCCCCAAACTCAGAAATCCACCTGCCTCTGCCTCCCGAGTGCTGGGATTAAAGGCGTGCGCCACCACTGCCTGGCGACACTGTGGATTTCTGCACACTCTCTTCCTCTTTTCTCCTTCCTTCTGGAAGGCTCTGGACCAGATAGAGGCAATGATTCCAGCTTGGAGCAAATGTGCAGATAACATATAGGGAAGAAACATGCTTACCCAAAGTCAATGTGAAGGATGCTTGCTTAAAAGTCATTGTGTGGGGATCATTTGTTACACACCACCAGTACAAACTGACCAATACAAAGGCAGACCAGGTCTGAGCAGGCAGGAGCAGCTTCTATGCCCCCGACAGGCAGATGAACGGTGGATTTCCAAAGCTCTGTGGATCCCAAGAACGATCCTGGCCTGGTTTAGGGCTTGAACAAAGTAGGTGGCCCAAGGGTGGCTGGTAGATTTACTCAACCAGCCAAAGTGCAAAGCTCTGCGGATCCCAAGAACGATCCTGGTCTGGTTTAGGGCTTGAACAAAGTAGGTGGCCCAAGGGTTGCTGGTAGATTTACTCAACCAGCCAAAGTGACACAGTTGCCCAGGCCTTGACCACCCAGGTCAGGTTTGGAATCTTGTCCCTAGATTTAGAGTCTCTATAATTAATCAATTAACTAATTAATTAACATCCCGTGCACAGTTTCTTCTTCCTTCTCTGCTCCCATACTCCTCCGACTTCCCTCCCCTCCTATACAATCGTCTTCCCTTTCTCTTCAGAACAGGGGAGGCCTCCCATGGGTATCGAACAGCCTTGGCATATCAAGCTGTGGTAAGACTAGGTGCATCTTCTCCTATTGAGGCTAGACAAGGCAGCCCAGTTAGGAGAAAGGGTCCCAAAGACAGGCAGGCAGGCAACGAGAGTCAGAGACAGCCCCTGCTCCTGCTGTTAGGGGTCCCACATAAAGACCAAGCTGCACAACTGTTACATACATGCAGAGGGCCTAGGTCAGTCCCATGCATGCTCTCTGGTTGGTCAGTCTCTGTGAGCTGCTATGGGCTCAGGGTAGTTGATTCTGTGGGTTGTTTTTTTTGTGTGTGTGTGTGGTGTTCTTGGTCCCTCTGGCTCCTACAGTCCTTTCTTCCCCTCTTCTGCAGGATCCCCTAAGCTTCACTTCATGTTTGGCTGTGGGTTTTTTGTTTTCATCAGTTGCCGGGTGAAGCCTCTCTGATGATGATTATGCTAGGCTCCTGTCTGGGTCTCTGGTGCCAGCATGGGCTCCAGGAAAGCAGACAGAGTCATGGGATTCAGTGTCTTTCAAGGGTTTCCTTACAGCAGGTGCAGCAGCGACAACAGCACAGTCCTTGTCCTGCGACTTGCTTGCTTAGAACCCCTCTTAGTCTCCATAGGCCCAGGATGAGATCCAGGACTCTGAGCACGTCCCCTGGGACTTGGCTTAGTCAGTGTTCTCTTGTAGAGACACTATGCCCAACCAGCTCTTATGAAGGAAAGCATTTAATTGGGGGCTGGCTTACAGTGCCAGAGGGTGAGTCCGTCATCATCATGGATGGGAGTGTGGGGGCAGACCAGAAGGCCTAGAGCAGTAGCTGAGAGCTTTACATCCTGAACCATAGGTGGCAGGCAGAAAGAGGGGAGAGAGAGGGGAGAGAGAGGGGAGAGACAGAGAAGAGACCCGTGGGCTTTTGAAACTTCAAAGCCCAACCCTAGTGACACACCTCTAACAAGGCCACACCTCCTAGTCCTTCCCAAACAGTTCCACCCACTGATGACCAAGCTGCCAAACACATGAGCCTATGGGGCCACTCTCATTCAAACCACCCCAGGGACTGCGGTAACCTGTCTGAAAGTTGGATTATGAGTATATTGTTAATCTGGTGAGTGTTTCTCAGACTCCATCTCACCTTGACTCTTAGGTTGGCCTACCACCATCATGCAAAGCTGTTCTGTAGCCTGACTGCTTCATTTGTCTCCTTCACCCACTCTCCACTCACTGCTCGAGGCATCCACCGTCAACTCACATCGCCCATTGAGGCAACACTCTCCTGTGTGGAATGAGATCCAGGTGTCTTACCAGATAAGGTCGTTAGTGTTCATTCACTGCATGCCCTTCTTACAGCAGGCCCATGGAAGGAGTTCTGTGTCCTCTCACTCCCTGTGAAGGTGGGTGTCTTAAAAGTTCTGCAGTGAAGAGGTACCGTGACCAAGGCAACTCTTATAAAGGAAAATATTTCACTGGGGATGGCTGACAGGTTAAGAGGGTTAGTCATGGTGGGAATCCCCACCATTATTGTCCTGGGTGCACACAGGCAGACATGGTGCTAGAGAAGGAGCAGAGAGTTCTATATTTGGATTGGCAGGGAGCAGGAAGGAGTGAGCCACTGGGCCTGCCTTGAGCTTCTAAAACTTCAAAGCCCACCTGAGTGACACACTTCCTCTACCAAGGCCACACCTTACTCCAACAAAGCCATGTTCTCTAATCCTTTCCAACAGTGCCAGTCCCTACCAGCCTGTGGGGGCCATTTTCATTCAAAGCACCACAGTGGGCTTGTGACCATGACAGAAAAGAGGTTACCTTCTGACAGGTGACATAGCTTCTACTTGGCTTTCTTGGGACACTCTTGAATCTGGTCACTGGCCTGTAACAGAGCTTAAGTCACCAGTGAAGTGGACCACAGGGCTCTGGCCATGCCAAAGCGAGCCATATGAGCCAGCCTTCTTGGAAGAAAACCCTCCATTCTGGGCCAAGTGCCCAGCTGAAGCAATGGTGGGCTGATGAGTGAGCAGCTTATAGCCAAAGGAGCCTGCAGGAGGGAGAGAGAAAGGGAGTGGGGGTGGCATGGGACAATGACATCACCTATGTCTTCACTGTGTGCCTGGCAGCTTGAACACAAGATGCTCTGGTGATGAGGAAAACCAAGGCTCTGATAACAAGCAAGACACATCTTTTTGTCTGTGGCCACTCAGCTAGTACAGTAACTACCAGAGACAATAGAAAGATGCTCATGGGTGGGGCAGCAAGAGACCTACCATCTCTTCCTCCCTTCATAGCCACGAGGCCAGTGGGTCCTGCATTGCCTTGTTAGTGAGGAAGACTATTGGCCAACCTTCTACTCTTGGGCTCATGGATTCTTTCTTCCTGGGTACTATGCTAGGCAGGCCTTGAGGAAGAGGATAGATTCTCTGTGTGATGAGTTGAACCTGTGGGGACACTGGTCAGGAGCAGGTCAGCTGTCCCCAGCTTCACCATACATTCAAGACTGCATGTGGTCAGGGTGACCCTGGTCAATTTTATTTATCTATTGATTTACTTTACATCCTGACAGAAGTTTCCCCTCCCTCCTCTCCGCCCAGTCCCTCTCCTCTGTCCCCATAACACCCACCCCTCCTCCCATTCTCTTCAGAAAAGGAGAGGCCTCCCATCCTATCAAGATATAGAGCCCTAACATATCAAGTTGCAGTAAGACTAGGCACACTTTCCTATTGAGGCAGCCCAGGACAGGGAAAGGGTCCCAAAGGCAGGCCACAGAGTCAGAGACAGTTCTTGCCCCTGCTGTTAGGTGTTCCACTTGAAGACGGGACCTTGGTCACTATTTTGTGGGCCTTGCCTTTGTGGATTTTCCAGAACCTTCTGTACTTAAGGAACGCTGTTGAGCCGAAAGCCTCTGTCACGGGGCTTCCAGGCATATTGCATGGATTTGACTGCCCTCTAGCCTGGCCTGTGGACTTCTCATCTGGAAAGAAGTATTCCAGTGGCCCTGTGAGGTGTGGAGAGACCACCTACCCCAGATCCCCTCATCCCTGCAGCTCCCAGGAGTTAACTGGGATTTTGTTTGGGGGGAGGGGTCTGGTCTTTTCTGGAAATGGTGGGAAAGACCACCCAGCTCTGGCATGCCCTCTGAGCTCCTATCCCATCTGGGCCCAGAGCCACTGAAAGGCTGTTCTTGAAGCCTCATTTCACTATTGCCCATGGGTCAGGCCGCCCATGGGAAAGAGAGACCTTGCAGGCAGGTTCCATGCGTACCCCAGCTCCTAACGGGCTGTGTCTTGTGCTAACACAGGCTTGCGACTATAGCATTATTATATATTTTTTTCTTCTGACTACAGAATGAGTCTGAGTCCTTTCAGAAAGTACACAGATCGACAGCAAGCAGCGGGTAGCTACGGACACTGTTCTGTTGGATTTGTGCTTTGTGTATGTTGGGCTCCAGACCAGGACAAGGGACTGAGGTGCATATTTAACATACCAAAGACGCCTCAAGGTTCTCCCAGCATCCCTCAGTCCCTACCTGTTACAGGGCAAGGCTGGCAACTCCACCCTCTGCCCTGAACTCTCCAGTCTTGGGGGGTGGGGGTTGGGGGTGGACTTTCCTTCTCCTGGAAGCTCCTCCCTGTGTAACCCAGACATTTCAGTTCCCCTTCCCCTCCTCATTTTCTCTCTCCCTGTGCTTGTGCTCTCTCTCTCTCTCTCTCTCTCTCTCTCTCTCTCTCTCTCTCCTTTTCCCCCTCTGTCTCCCTCCCCATGGCGACTTCCCTGGCCTTGTTCCTTGGGACCAGTGAACCCACCACAGAGCAGCTTCCCAATAAACCTGCTTTGATATACTCGAACTTGGCTTGAGTTGGCTCATTTCATCAGCGGAGAATAACTCAACAGCGTATCTCTTTGCTTCTCTGAGTTCCTCCACTTGCCCACCATATCTCTCTACTGTTGTGGCTAAAGCCAGCCTTTTGCTGCCTACACTTTCCTGTCTGCCCCCTACCCCACAGTCTCATGAATGTCATGTTGGCTTCAAACTTGCTATATAGCTGAGGACTGAATCTCCGACTTTCCTGTCTCCACCACCTGAGTGCTGGGTACCACCATGCTCACTCACTTTGTGTGGTGCTGAGGATTAAACCCAGGGTGTGCTGGTTGGGGTTAATGTCAAGCATCATCCCCTTTGGAGGGAAGCTCATGCTTGCCTGGCCTTCCCTCTTGTTGCTAAGTTGATTTACCCTGCCTCTGAGGATCCCTCCGCTGCTATCAGACCCAGCATTTCCAGGCTTCCATCATGGACTGAGGGCCAGTGACCCTGCAGGAACCTTCCATGGTCTTGGTGTCCGGTTGGGAGTGGTGTGGCAATCATCCTCAAGGACCAAGTAACTCCTGGGTTCTCGACCTCCTCCGTGTGACCCACCCGTTGAAATAGTGATCCACTATTTCAACTTAAACTGATTCAATATGTTATTTTAGTATGTATATATTCATGACATTGGTTCTGGTCCTCTAGAGAACCCTGGCAAATACACAGGGCTTCATGCATGCTAGGCAAACACTGGACTAACCAAACCCAGCTCCAGTGCCCATGAGCTCCCTCTGAGGATGCCACTGTTAACCAGCCTGGAAGGCTGCTTAGTGGATGCTATGACCTCTCTTGATGTCTCCCTAGACCGTGTTCCTACTTCTTTTTGAAGGGCTTGTCTCTGGCTCTGACTGTCCCGTCTGCTGGTCCCTAGATACCCTCCTGTGATTAAGACAGAGGATGACAACACTGGGAGAGAGGAGAAGCCTCTGTTCCTGGGAAGCACGTGCAGAATGATGTTTGTCCTTGTAAGATGGCTTAGTGGCCATCTGGTCATCTCTTGGAACACCAAAAGATCAGAACCTGTAATTGTTTGTCCTGGATGGTCCCCTCCAAAGAGGACCTGCTGATCCACTGAGGAGCAGGACACTCAGGGGTGTGTGTGTGTGTGTGTGTGTGTATGTGTGTGTGTAGGTGCCAGAAGGCTGCCAGGATCCTGAGCTGAGGGAGAATGGAGGGCTAGGACTCCCCAGGTTCCTTGTGCAGTCTCTCTCTCTCTCTCTCTCTCTCTCTCTCTCTCTCTCTCTCTCTCCTCCACTCATTTTAAGCAGGGTCTTCCATGCTAGATTGCTGACCATCCACTGGACTTAATTTTTCTGCAAAGCAAACTCCATTGGATCTTCTACTGAAGTGTGTGTAGGGTGCAGTTTCACACTGAATTAGAGGGGTGGGGGGTAACTGATCAGACTGTGACAACCTGTCCTGGTTTTCCTGGGATTGTACCTGCTGTGGTTCCTAGAGTCCTGCTTCTCCAGAAACCCAGTTAACATCCAGTCGGACTGTTTCACTTCTGCCAACGCCACCTTTCAACCAGTTCACAGGTCTCCACCTTACCTGCTCTCAGCTCTCTAATGGCCTCAATGACTCTGGCTCCCATGCCTTTCCTATGTGTATGTGCGTGCGTGTGTGTGTGTGTGTGTGTGTGTGCATGTGTGCATGTATGTGTGCATGTGTTTGTGTATGCGTGTGTGTGCGTGTGCATGTACATGTGTGCACGTGTGTCTGTGTGTCTATGTGTTTCTGTGTGTCTCTGTGTGTGCATGTGTGTGTGTATGTCAATGTATTTTTGTGTGTCTGTGTGTGTCTATGTTTGTGTATGTCTGTGCGTGTCTGTATGCATGCATGTGCATGTGTGTACATGTGTGTATAAGGGTGTTTGTGTGGCTGTGTGTGTCTCTGTGTGTGTCTATCTGTGTATGTGCATATGTATGTGCACACATGCATGTGTGTGTGTAGGGGTGTCTGTGTGTGCGTGTTTGTCTGTGTCTCTGTGTGTGTGGTGTTGGGGTATGTGTCTGTGCCTGTGTGTCTGTGTATATCTGCATATTTGTGTGTGTGTGAGTGTGTGTGTGGCGAAGGCACACTTGTTTCATCTTGCCCACCTTCCTTCCCACCTTTAAATCAGCTAAGTTTACTCTCTCCAGCCGACTTCCAGCCATTACTTCTCTTCCAGACTCTTTTTTTGTTGTTGTTTTTGGAGACAGGGTTTCTCTGTGTAGCCCTGGCTGTCCTGGAACTCCCTCTGTAGACCAGGCTGGCCTCAAACTCAGAAATCCGCCTGCCTCTGCCTCCCAAGTGCTGGGATTAAAGGCGTGCGCCACCACTGCCCGGCTCATCCAGACTCTTGTTCCCACCTCTCATGGCCAGCACCTGAAATTTCTGTGCTTGCCTCTTGGGTTGGTAACTCTGGCTCTGTTACCACCATCCCGTGCCTGTTGGCATTTAGTTTTATTTTTGAATGGATCAAACCTCTGCCCTGTGCCCTTTTCCTTAGTTCCTTTCCTGTGTCTTGCTTTTTGGGACAGGGTTTCTCCCTTTAGCTCTGGCTATCTTAGAACTCCCTCTGTAGACCAGGCTGGCCTCAAACTTAGAGAGATCCACCTGTCTCTGCACTGGGGTTAAAGGCTTGCACCACCACCGCCTGGCCCTTTCCTGTGTCTTAAGGGGAACTGACTGGTTTCAGTGCATGGGACTTCTGCGGGCTTGGGGCTCTCTGCCTAGTTCTTTTATGTTTGTGTGGTTGAGAGCCAGTTCCAAAGCCCTGGCTCCCTTAGTCACTCTTTCTTTACTCTGGATCCTCACATTGGCTACCCAGCTGCTTCTCGGTGTTGAGTTTGCTGCGGAGGCATCTGCAGGTTTTCCTTCTTGTGGGCAACCCGCCTTTCCCATCTCCACCTTAGGAGAACTCATTTTGTCCTTGATGTTCTGTGTGAAGTGGACAATGATTCCAAGTTCCTGGTTGTTGTGGGACATGGTCTCCCAAACCAAATGGCCGCCATCTTCATTGGACCAGCTGCGTGTCTGCAAGCACCCATCACATCCGGCTGGTTGACTGTTGACATTGCTCATAGAAGGAGGGGTGGGGAGGGTCATTGGACGCTCACCTGAGAACCTGCCAGCTCCTTCCAGTCATCTGTGTACAATTCTACCCGAATTGCTTGTGGCCTTGGGTCTCAGGAGGTGCTAGGGGAAGTTAATTGAAAGAGGGACTCCATTTCTTCTGCTAGGAAGCCATCTTCCATGCTGGTTAAAGACTTTCCGGTGCAGCTGCCTTTGGGTCACCCACTTCCTGCCAGTAACCTGCCTCTCCTGATCTGTAAGCAAACCCAAGGAACAGGGTTTCCCAGGGTAAAGTTCATCCTTGGGGTCTTATAAGGAGGGGGTAGATGTCATCTGTGTCTCCCAGGGAAGAAATTCTCACAATGGCTAGGAAGTAGGTTGTTCTAGAGAGCTGTATACATGGATTTTTTTTTTTTAAAAAAAGTCTGTATAAAAAGTTATCACTCAATGGTGACACAGACTTACAATCTAGTCTCATAGCCTCAGCAGGCAGAGGCCAGAGATTCAAGTTCAAAGTAGTCTGGGTGGCATAATGAGACTTTTTTTTTTTTTTTTTAAGACAGCTATTGTGGCCAGAAAGGAGGCTGCTCTTCCAGAGGACCTGGGTTCAAGTCCCACCACCCACATGGCCACTCACAGTTGTCGGTAACTCCAGTTGTAGGGGATCTGACGCTCTCTTCTGGCTTCCTTGGGCACTACCTTCTCAGGTTCACAGACATACATGCAGGTGAAACATTTACCCCCAAAAATAAACATTTTAAAATTAAAACTTAAATTTTTATTAAAGAAAAACTATCCGAAAACTTGTCTAGAGTTACATTCCTTCCTATGAGGGGGTTCAGATGGCTCCCAGGCGTGGTGAGCCCTGAGAACTCTCTCCGCTGACTTGTAGAGTCTCTTCTGTCATTGTTTCCAATGAGTTGTTGGAGATCAGGCCAGAAGGATTCGCATGTGTGCTGAAGGAAGGTGGGAGCATCCAAGGAGGCCTGCGGAGAGGGGTCAGGGGTGGGGGAAGAGCAGGGCTAGGCTGATGTGGCTGTGCACCTTTTAATTTCAGCATGTAGGAGGCAGAAGCAAGAGGATCTCAGAGTTCGAGGCTAGCATGGTCTATGTAGCAAGTTCCGGGCCAGCCAGGGCTACATAATAGAGATCCTGTCTCAAAACCATAACAGCAAAGTGAGTAGGGGCTGGTCTGGGCAGGTGGATACCTGGTACACTCAGACGGTGAGCCGCATTCAGCAGGTACCCATTTAGGCACCCTCTGAGAAGAGGTGGGCGTGGATGAAGAAGAGGTGGGCAAGGTGGACCTGGAAGGAGGATTCTCAGGATGTGTGTCATCTGAGTACATGGGACCAAGCCCTGTATGCTCTGTGCTGGGTAGAACAGTGAGCTTTAAGACCCACAGGGTCTGTGGCTCAAACACCCCCTTGCCATCCTAGACTTTGGGTCACGCATCTCTCATGCACCCTGTCGGGATACCTCCTGGTCTCAGGATCCTGAGAGCCACATGATCCATGGGCCATGAGTGGACTGGAGGGTGAAGACTGGTCATTTCAAGCTCATTGGACCCTGCCTGGGGAGAGCAGGAGGTAGGATCTATAAGAAAACAGTATGTGTGGACTAAGACAGTAGAGTCTGGCCCGTGCGGCCCCTGTCAGGTGTCTGCAGGCAGACCCTGGACTTTTGTAACTATAGAGCTAACAGCTGCCCCCTCCTTCTTTCCCCTGTTACACTATTAACCTTTATCATTCAAGGTTATGGTCGTCCATCTACATCCTGCCGAGGAGCTTTTGAAAGGCAAGTTCCATCTTGCCATGTCCGGCACACAGTAGGTTCTCATAAATGTATATCAAATGGATAAATGGATCACTGAAAAGAAGAGGTCCCCTCATCTTCAATGGTGTCTCTCCACGTGCCCACACACTTCAGGGCACGCGCATGGGGCACACCTTTTGCTCACCAGCCTCTCTAAAGCCAACAGGATTCATTTATAATTACACAGTTAAGTAAAATTTATGTTCGGTGGAATTAACTGGGCTCCCTGAGGGCGGCGTAACCCGGAGAGATGCTCTGTTTCAAAGTCCCCACTCCCTGTTTAAAATAGTTTACCATTCTTTTGTGGCACCGGTGACAAGGTCCTGGAGGCACGCGGACGCTTATTTACTGATCCACAGATGACGGATGGTAGATCCCCGCTTCTTTTGGACGGGAAAACTCGAACAGCTTGTCTGCACCTCTCCACTCGGACATTAAATCAACATGGCTCTATTAGTGGCCTTGGGATGCCAGCTGAGCTGTCTCTGAGCCTGTCACCGTGATGTCTTCATCTGTAACCAGAGCAGACGTGAGCTCCTGGCAGCTTCAGGAGGTGACAACAAATCCAATTAGCCCCTCTCCATGGAGCCGCAGTACTACTGCGAAACGGCCTGACAGGGAGGGCGGCTGCAGTACCCTGCACAGTGGGACACAGGGTTTGTGAGGAAGGAGAGAGAGAGAGAGAGAGAGAGAGAGAGAGAGAGAGAGAGAGAGAAGAGAGAGAGAGAGGAAACAAAGGACTGAGCTTAATTGTTGGAGTCACTTTCTGCATGAGTGGAGACCCTGTGCCAGCTCGGCCGGTACCAGCCAGCCCCTCCCATCCTCGTGTGCTGACATGGCTGCCAGGAACCCAGCTGATAGCCAGTCCCTACTTGGAAACCTTGCTTGACTTTGATGGTGTTTATCTTGGGCGACAATTAACTATCTCGTTCCTTCTTCCTCCCGTAGCAGGCTTCCTCATTCTCAACTCCACTCCTTTCCCAGAACCCCCTGCAAACGTAGGTGCTGGCGGGAAGCGTTTCTCTAAGTCAAGGTGGGTTGCCCAAAGCCTCTTCTTTTGGGAGGTTTCTGTTCCCTCTTAGGGGTAGGGTGGAGATGGAGCCGAGAAACACTTTGGGGGAGAAGGGCGGAAGGCACGGTGAAGTCTGCAGCCCAGGGATCTGTGTGGAAGGTGGGAGAGGAGCTCTAGCTAGCTGAGGCTGGAGCTTAGGCTGTGTGTGTGTGTGTGTGTGTGTTTCAGGTAAATAAAGAAAGCAAACATATTCCAAAGACATAGCCCATCTCAGATGAGCTCCAGAGACAGAGGAACCCAGAATTCACAGCTACTCTCAAGAAGAAGCCAGGGCTGATGGTTTGCGTGGTGGTGGTGGGGGGGGGAGGGAGGACATTTACTTCCTTGCAAGCCCCAGGATGGTTGCAGCCTTCCTCTGGGTTCAGAAGGCCTCTTTGGAGCTAAAAATAGCCCAGAGGAGGATAAGAAGTGTAGCAGGTGGGGGTTGGGGGGGGTGGGGGGGCGGGGGGAGGACAATCCTACGAAAGGAACCTTCGAGGTCTCAGCTATACATGATCAGAACAGGGGGACCAAGAAAGGGGGTAATAGCACAAGAAAAGAGTAGCCTCCAACCACTGCCAGAGTCATCCAGTGTGCATGGCTTCTGCCCTCACCTCCACCCCTCCACCACGATGGAAGGATAGCGTACTCCTGAGAAAGAAGTTCAAGGAAGCAGCCCCCTCCCCTTGGGGAAAGATGGAGTCAGTAGGCCTTGCCCAGATCTGGGGTCCTTGAACACCGTGTTCATGGTATGTACACTTTTGTGAAACAGGGTGAAGCACATGTGCCTGGGGCAGGAGAGAGAGAGAGAGAGAGAGAGAGAGAGAGAGAGAGAGAGAGAGAGAGACTCGAGGACAGATGGCACTCGGACCTCTTTTTCCCTTCTCCTCCTGTGCACCTTGTGGCTCTCACTTCCCCACTGCTTTGGTGAGCACCAGGAGGGGAAAGAAACAGGTCCGCGCCTGCAGGAGACTGCCTCTGGAGTTTCAGTGGTATGAACTGGGCACATTCCGGGAAAGGCTCTGTGCCGCATTCTTACTGGAGGGAGGCAGCGGGTGGGAATCTGTGGGCCTTGCTGTCCAAGCCAGCGGGACTCTAGTCAACGGCTAACGGCTGGCAGAGGCCTCTGCTGCCAGCTCTTCGGTGCTCTGTTGCTTCCTGCTCCAAGCTGGTACCATCTACCTGTAGGGGCTGGCAGCAGCAAGGCCCTAGGGATGAGAGATGGGAGAGAAGAGAGGCTGGGAATAGGGGAAGGGACCAGGAAGTGGCTTTGTGATCCTTCTTTGAGAAGCAGGTTGTTGAGGATGTACAGCCTCACACTCCAGCTCATTCCAGATTGATTGGGCAGGATATAGAGGCAGCTGGCTGTTGCGCAGAGCGAGGGAAGACTCGGCGGGTGCCGGATCACCGGGCAGCTTTTGGAACGGGCCCCAGCGCTGCCAGGCACAATTATTTTCTGCAATATCTTTCTGCTACTGAAACTTAGCGCTGTGGACTTTGGCGTGCAATCTAAGCACCTATTTGCAGACTCATAAATTGGTGCAATCCTTGATGCAAGATGCGGCTCGGAAGCTGAATTCAAGGGTCACGGCCTCTGCCCTGTGCCCTGTGCCCTCTGCCGTGATGGTAGAACATGTCAGGAGGAAGCCATGTGCTGGGGAATGGGGTAGAACCTGCCTGGGGCACCCAAGGTCCAGCTCACATGAGGTCTTGGGGTTTCACTGCAGTCCTGTGCAAAGGGGTGCTCCCTCATCTTTCCCACTAGTACCTCCCCCACACCTTTCATGGCCCCCACGTTAGTCAAATGGCCTCCTGGGTCCGTACTATACTGTTCCTTGTGAGCTTTAGGTTTGCAGTCTGGCAATTCATTTCTTAACCGCTGGCTCCTGTGAGTCTCTTTGGGAGAACCGTGTATTAACTCTCCCCTGACCCCCAATACACAGCACAGAGCAGACACAGAATGTGTGTAGTCAGCCACCATTGCTGGGAGACTGAGGGTTAGCCTGGGGTGTCACTCAGGGGAAGAGTGCTTGGCTAGCATATGTAAGGCCTTGGGCTCCATCCCTGGCAACACACACACACACACACACACACACACACACACACACACTGAAAAAGATCTTTACAAAGATCAAAGGTGCTGGAGAGCCAGCTCAGCAGATAACCCCAAGCATGATGGCCCAGGTTCAGACCTGGGACCCACATGGTGGAAGGAGATGGGTGACTTCTGCAAGTTGTCCTCTGACCTCCACATGTGTGCTGGGGCCTGGGGAGGCTCTCCAGAGGAGGTGACATCACTGATGGGGTTTCATGTTTCCCAGATAGGGGTAGTTCTTCCCTCCATGTGTAAGCAAGGAGATAAAATTTACCTTGGAGGAAAGCAGTCAGGAAAGACAGCTGTGACCACTCTCTGGCTTCTATATTTATTATTTGTTATGTATTTATTCTTTATTCTGCTCAAAGGCTCACTACCCTTGAAGTTAAGAACAAAGACCATATCCAAAGACCCTAGCAAAGGAAACTCTGGATTAATGTCACTTAAGATAGTGACAACCGCCATATCTGTTCTAGTGGGGATGTAGAAAGATCTAGAAGGTGATAGAAAATGAAGGCCCCAGAAAAAGCCTTGGGCTCTAAATAAGAGGGTTTCATGGTGGGGGTGGGGAACTCAGCAAGAGGGGTTTGGAATCCAGGGCTCAGATGGAGGGAGCAGGAAGCCTTCGAAGAGGACCTGGCCAAGGCGAAGGAAGGCTTTTGTCTCTTGCTTTCTCCGGCTGTTGGGTGTTGGATCTTGCCCTCTGGATACCAACCTTCTGCAGCTGTGAAGCCATAGCAGAGAGGATCACTCAGGAGAGGGGCACAAATACTCAGGGCAGCTTTCTGCTGGGTTAAGTGGTCTCTGTGTGGGCTCCATGATGGCAGAAGCCATAATCATTGGATCACGTGATTCAATGCTAAGGTAGCACCACCCACAAAAAGTACTTAGTAAATGGCTGGATTTAGCAGCATCTCCCCAGTTCCCTACTTGGAGAACAGCTTCAGCTGCCTTATATGTAAACTAGGGATGTCCGATCCAATGCTTGTGGGCCACATGATGTCCCAGGATATCTATGAACAAGGCCAAACACATGAGAAAATGATGTACTGCAATGTCAGCAAGCCAGACACCCCTGGACTCTAAATGATGCCTGGATCCTACTTTATCCAGCTATAGGATGGTAGTGGCCTGGCCTTTCTGACAGCGAAAGTTCAGAGGAAGACCCCACAGAAAAACATGACATGAAATGACAGAACTCTGGGTGCTGCCACCTGATGTAGCAGGTTCTTCTGGGAATGTGTTACTGACCACCTTGGACTGTCCAACTTTGTCTCCCGCCATTCTGCGTGTTGGCTCTTGGGTGCCTGCCTTGGGCTGAGCGGTTCACCCCTTTCTTCTGCTCCGTCAGAGACACAGTTCCATCATCTGCCCAGATATAGTGCATGTCACTCCCTCTTCCTCCTCATGGAGAGCATCATGTCTCATCTCACAAATGCGGACCTCTTCCACGTATTTACACGTGTGTGCCCGTGCAAGTCACACATCATTGTGGTCAGTGAATATAAGCCAGGCACCTCATGATAACATGCAGAATCTGACACCGTTGATCTTGTAGTGAGTGTAGCAGTCGTAACCAGAGCTGGGGAGGGAAGCCGGGAGAGGAAGAGTTGGCAAATGTGTGTGAGTGATATGGAGAGAAACTTCCGGAATGCTCTGTGCACTAAGAGCCATAGAGCACAGCGATAAAAGCATAGATATTCGATAATGATCAGAGGAGAGGATTTTTTTTGTGTGTCTTCACCACAAAGAAACGTCAATTGTTAGAAGTGATGGAGATACTTATTACCTTGATGGAGTCTTTTCAGAGTGTGCTTTGTATCCATTACATGGCACTCTGTGAATGAGTACTATTGTTATATGTCTGTTAGATATCAAACAAATGAGCCAAGGGGTGGGATGGCTTAGCAGGTACAAGTGCTTGCCCCACAAGCCTGAGGACATGAGACCTACCCCTGGAACCCCAGAAAAACAGGGGATTTGGTGGCATGCATTTGATGGCACACATCAGGTAGCACACATTTGGTGGCACACATCTGGTGACTTACATTTGGTGGCACACATCTGGTGGCACACATCTTGTGGCACACATCTGGTGACTTACATCTGGTGGCACACATCTTGTGGCACACATTTGGTGGCACACACCACGTGGCACAAATCTGGTGGCAAACATTTTGTGGCACACATCTGGTGGCACACATCTGGTGATTTACATCTGGTGACGACTTAAATCTGGTGACTTACATCTTGTGGCACACATAATTTCAGAGGTTCTTCCCTGAGATGCGGGTGGAAACAGGAGAAAAAAAGCCAGGAGCTCTGAGGCCAGCTAGCCTGGTGTTCGCAGCATAGCAGCAGAAAGAGGAGAGACCTTACCTCCAAAGCAGAGTGATGGAGAAGACCGACTCCTGAAGTCTCCTCAAATGCACCGTGGTTCCTAGGCACCTAAACTCACACATGTATAGACACACAGAAAAAACAAACAAACACAAAACATTTCCTTGAGAGTCGCCCCTGCTCAGTCTTCCCTATCAACAAGACTTTCAGCAGATCCAGGTTGGGGAGCTATCTGGTGCCTGGAGGCTTTCCCCAGCTTGAATTCTCCCAGCAGCCGCGACAGCGGGCACTCTTGTTTACAATTCACTGTAGTGCAGGGATAAATATTCGTGTACCTGTCGGTTTGCACAAGCTGCTGGATGGTAGGGTGCTGGCTGGAACCCCAGGAAGCTCTCATGGAAGGGTGGAGTCTACACCTCCACTTCATGCTTCTTGGCCAGGCCCATGGCCACTTTGACCCACAGAATAAGGCAGATGTAATGTTGTGAGACTTTGGGAGGCCTTGGTACTCCCACGGGACCTGTTGGAAACACACGGCCTGCGGGTACCAGGAGCTACACCCACTCTGACGGCCTTGAGTTTCTTGCTTGGCCTTCCCTGACCACCAGCAGCTGGCATTGCCCCTTTCTTGGCTCCATCCCAGCTTTTCTTCAGGGCACAGGTGTCTTTAGGAAGAACACCTGACAGGCTCAGGGCCTATCTCTAGACCAAGCGTCCAGCAGGAGGAGAGAGCAAAGACGAGTGTTCTCGAACCCTATCATGATGCCAGGCCTTACTCCTAGGTCCATGACGAGAGGAAGTTGTGGGGAAGGAGCAGGACTCATTTTTTGTTGTTGTTCCAGATCTTCCCTTCTTGGGGTTGGAGGGGGGGAGACTCTTTAGCTTTCTCTACAATGAGTCCTTAAGGCCTGGCATGCTCCCCGAGGAGTTGGAATTGGGAGACATTAAAAATCCCTACAAGTGCTAGGCTGATAAGGCCTGGGGTCAGCCAGACACTGTGTGACAATTAGTTTTAGAATCACCTGGGGAGACTCAGTGGGGATTTGACTAGGTCAGGTTGGCCTCCAGGTATGTTTTAATTGTTAATTGACAGAGAAAGACCCAGCCCACTGTGGGCAGCACCATTCCCTAGACAGGTGTCCTGAATGGTATAAGAGTCCTTTCAACTTAGCTTTCTCTATCCACAAGTCCAAAAGGAAGAGAAGCACCACACACAACTGTCACCCTGCGTCCTCTAAAGCAAAGCACAGCTCCTGGACCTTCAGGCCTCTTTTGAACACCCACCCAGCTGTGTACCAGTGATAGATCCCAGAGCCAACCAGTGCTACACTGAGGATCATTGATCATCTCTGAGGTGCCCTGGTGATGTGGTCCTTAGGTCAAAGCAGTGCTTCAGACCCCCTGTGACCCACTGGTCAGAGTTGTTCACTGAGAATGTTTTCTAAAGTGTGTGGATCTGGGCAGGGCCGAGTGTGTTCTGAGGAGTTGGCTGTAGCTCAGCATCCACCGTGGACTTTTCATACCTTTAGGGAAAATGCCTAGCAACAGATTATTCTTCTAGGGTTTCTGTTTCCTTATTGGAGGATTCTACTCCCCACGGTTATGAGAACATCTCAGAACACAGGAATCTTTAAAGGAATTTCGGACTTAGGGGAAATATCAGTAATGAGACTGGAACTCCGACTTTATAAGGTCAATCAGGCAGTCAGGGCCTGCGCCGCTGAGCCGCGTCCCAGCCCAGGTCTGTTATAAACAGAACCTAGAACCTCTCCTACCGGGATTTGCTCGCACCCTGCCTTTCCCCAGATCTCGTCCTCATCTTCTGTTCTGAAGGCGTCCTAGGTGGACCTTGGTGGGAACTGGGTGTCCTCCCAGCAGCCCAGGCCGGCCAAGCCCTGCCCCAGCTCTCCTCACTGCTTCCCATCCCCGCGTCCTCTCCTGGTCGCCTTCTGTGCCGGCTCAGCTCCAGAAGTCAGGGGTCCAGATTTCCCGAGAACCGCCCTCACCTCACCATCACCTCACCATCACCTGATCATCACCTCACCATCACCCCACCATCACCCCATCAACTCACCATCACCCCATCACCATCACCTCACCATCACCTCACCCTCACCCCACCATCACCCCACCATCACCTCACCATCACCTCACCATCA
>JADRCH010000100.1:3080005-3152214 GCA_019843965.1 Rhynchomys soricoides | reverse complement strand
ACCATCACCTCACCATCACCTCACCCTCACCCCACCATCACCTCACCCTCACCCCACCATCACCTCACCATCACCTCACCATCACCCCACCATCACCCCACCATCACCCCATCATCACCTCACCATCACCCCACCATCACCCCACCATCACCCCACCATCACCTCACCATCACCCCACCATCACCTCACCATCACCTCACCATCACCTCACCATCACCTCACCATCACCCCATCACCTCACCATCACCCTACCATCACCCCATCACCTCACCATCACCCCACCATCACCCCACCATCACCCCACCATCACCCTACCACCTACTGCAGTAGCAGCTAGGCTTCAGCGCCTGTCTACCGTCCCCATGGTGTTCCCGGACACTGATCCAGGGCACTCAATGTCTGCTGGCTCTTCCTCTCTTTCGATGTTCCTGTCTGGACCACATGACCTAAATTTTTGGCTGACCCAGTTGGTTTCCCTGGGTTTCTAGTGATTTGCCCCAGAGTCAAGAATGGCCCTCTTCTCTCCACCAGGCACATCCTGGCACTGCCTCCTTCTCTCCAGTCCCCACACCTCTGCCGCCCGACCCTGAAGCTTTCATCCCTTTCAAAGCCGGCTGCTGGTTAGGTCCTCCAGGCAGGAGGTCGCTGGAGGCAGAATCCGGGTTACATGTGACCTCTTGGACATGTCAGGTGAGGGTGGGTGGAGGGAGGGCTGCCTCCAGGAGGGCTGGCACTGGTTCCAGGGTCTTCGGTCCCCACGCTCAGGATCCGCAGAGTGCTCCTGCATTCCAGTCTGGAGCTGAATTCGGCTGAACTCTTGCCTTCATTCACTTCAGCGTTGGCTCGGTCCCCTGGGGCCAGCACTGTCCCTACCTGGCTGTTTCACTGTGGCCCAGCTCCTGCTATTTGCCTGGGAAAGCCTGAGGTCTGGGAGGAGAGCGTATTGAGGTGGGGAGGGGTGGGATCTTGGGTTGGAGTTTATGAGATTCTGAGACCCCAGCTGTTACCATGGCTGGCGGTTGCTAGCTCCTGCAAAGCTTAGGCCTCAGTTTCCCTCCCATAGCCACAGGTCGGGTAATCACATTCCCAGCCAATGGCTCAGTCTGGAAGAAGCAGGAAATCCCAGCTATCTTCAGGGGCAATGCTGATGCTACCTACCTCTGGGTCTGTTAGAAACTCACTTCACAGGCTGGCGGCTTTTATGGTCGCCTCGCACAGCACGCAATTTATTTTTAAGGAAATAATAACAACAGCAATTAGCTAGTCCTTTGAATGGTTCCAGCAAAGATATAATTTAAAAGGACCAACAGGCTGGAACTGCCCCCTCTCTTCCTTGGGGGCAGCTTTGGGAAGGGACGCAGCCCTGGGGACTGGGGATTTATGGCCCATGGTTGTCACATAGGTTGAAGGCTAGCTCCACTTTCTGGGACTCTGAACTCCAGCGTGGCCAGGAAGGTTCAAACATACACACTCCAGAGGAATTAAAACAAAAATTGACAGACAAGCAAACAGATCAAACAAGGCACTTCAAAGAGAAGGCGAGCCACGAGGAAAAAGCCCAGTAGTCTCCCAGTCTCCAAATACTGGGAAACAAAAGCTGCCTGCGCATGCCCAGGGCTTGGCCGCCACCGGATCCTTGCCCGGAGCGCTGGGAACCCGTCTGCAGGGACGATGTGACCAGTTACTGCCCTCTCCGTGCCCAAGCACTCAGAGGGGCTAATTAGTGCTTTTAATATGCAAATCAGAGCCCGGGCAGATTAAATCTAGAGGAAAAAAAAAACCCAGCTGGTGAATATGTTATTTTAATTACAACTCCAAAGGAGTTTAAGAGGATAGCGGGCTGGTGAATGTGAGGCTCTCGTAGTGGGGCCCCGACGGGCGAGCAGGAGAAAACGCCGCTCCAAACAAGGACGTGGGCTAGAGTGGAGAGGGCCTGGCAAGGGCTGAGTGGATCAAGCCTATATCCTAGGTAAGCACGCACTGGTCCTGCAGGAGACCGCCCAGTCTCATCACTGATGACATCATAACCTCGGAAAGGACGATCTCATTCATTAATTCATCCATTTGCTCATTCTCTCCCCCCCCCATGGATATTTCCTGGCTTTCTATCATGTAACAGGCTCTGTGCCAGGTGTTCTGTGAAGGGCAGTAGTCGGGGGATGGGTGGCAAGAGCCAGAAAGCCCTTACCTGGGTGACAAGGAGACTTTGCAGTGGGGTGACATTTGAGCTGAGAACCAAAGGACATAAATGGCCCTAGGTGTAATCAGGACAGTAAATGTCCCCTTGACCCTCCTGTGAGACATTGGTTCTGTGTCACCAACCTGAGAACATTATGGAATGGTGGAAACCCAGGCAGGCTGACCCTGATTCAGTTTCTCTTTTGCAGCTAAAACAAGGACTGGAGACCTCACCAGGGAAGTTTTCCCACACTGCCGAGCATCACTTTGCCCGATGTGAGTCCAGACCCGCTGTGGTAAACGTTCGTTCGTGGAAGGCTGTGGGTGCGGAGGCACAAAGATCCCCTTTGGGGCTCTTGCTCCCCACTCCTCAGCTGGGGGCCTGACTGTAGTTTCCTCCCGTCTTGGCCACTCGGGGCAACAGGCTTTCTCTGAAGTTCTTTGCTGGGGATGGAACCCCATTAAGGGTCCTTGTACCCAGCAGGCCGCTGTTAAGTCCTGGGGCTGGCTGCTCCCATTCTCCGACCTTGTGTTTGGCTTTCTGTGTGAGTTTGATTTCTATGGGAAATGACAAAACCAAACTCAGAGATCAAGGTGTGTCAACTCTGGTCCCATGTGGAGGTACACAAGGTCCGCTTGCCTGGGTAGAGGAGCCAAATAAGGGAAAAACAAATTAAAAATTCATTCTCCACCAACTTGCCTGCAGGCAACAGGGGGAAAATTCCTTGCACAGCCTGTGGACCGAAGAAGGAACTGTTTGATGGGCGAGGGGGTGGAGCGTGGGAGTGTGCAGAGAGAGAGAGAGAGAGAGAGAGAGAGAGAGCGCGCATTAAGGAGGGGAGATGATGGGGGGCAAACACCAAAAGGGATATAGAGACTGGAAGTAGAAATTGAAGAAAAGAGATGAAAGAAAGCGAAGAGACAGAGAGACAGAGAGAACTGGAGAGAAGAGAAGAGGAGGGAGGGGAGAGGAGGGGGAGGAGCCGGTCAACCTAGGAGCTTTAGAGCAGGCTATACCATCTGAGCTGGGTTGAGGAAGACAGAGTATAAGCCTGGTGTTGGAAGGGACACTGCTGGCAGAAGATCAGCACAGAGGCCCCGGGCTTTGGTCCACGTGGAGAAACAGGGGAATGAACAGAAGACTGGAGCAGCGAGTCTTAGTTTTAGTTTAGTGACTTAGGAAACGGGGGTTATTCCAGTTCATTGTCCCAGGTTTAGTCCATCACTGTGGAGAAGTCAAGGTGGAGGAGCGTAAAGCAGCTAGTCACATCTACAATCAAGGAGAGAGAGGGAGAGAGGGAGAGGGAGAGGGGGAGGGGGAGGGGGGAGGGGGAGAGAGAGAGAGAGAGAGCAAGCTTGTGCTGTGCTTGCTTTCTGCATTCTTATACAACCCTGCCTAGGGAATGGGGCTGCCCACAGTGAACGTGCCTCTCCACTAATCAAGATAATTTCTCACAGATGTGCTCACAGGTCAGCTTAATTTAGACAGTCCCTCATTGAGAGACCTTTCTCAGTTAATTCCACACTGTCAAGTTGATAAAACTAATCATTCCCTCCCCTTCTTTATCTCCTCCCCCCTCTTCTCCCCTCTGCTCCTTCCCTCCCTTTCTCCCTCCCTTTCTTCCTTTCACTTGTTTGTTTTTTGAGACAGGGTCTCATTTTATAGCTCTGGCTGTCCTGGAACTCACTCTGTAGACCAGGCCGGCCTTGAACTCAGAGATCGGCCTGCCTCTGCCTCCCCAGTACTGGGATCAAAAGTGTGTGCCACCAGCGTTCAGCTCCTTTTCTGCTGTATGAAGTTAACTTTATAAGTGTTGGTGGTAGGTCTTTGAAGGTGTTGGACTTTTAGGCTGTTTAGCTAGGAGAAGTTTTACTATTATTGCAATCTCATTGCTGGTTATAGATCTAGTTAAATTATTTATTCCATCTTGGTTTAATTTTGGTATGTCATACTCCTCTAGAAATTTATTAATTTCTGTTAGACCTTGAAAATTTAATCAAATATATTTTTTCAGGTATGTCTTTATGGTTCTCTGAATTTCATTGGTATCTATTGTAATGTTGTTTTTCCATCTCTCTAATGTTACTAATTTGGGTTTCTCTCTTCTTTTTGGTTAATTTGACTAAGAGCTTGTCATCTCGTGTATCTTCTTAAACAACTAACTCTACATTCCATTGATTTTTTTTCTATTTACATTTTGTCGATTTCTGCCCTAATATTATTTCTCCCTATCTACTGCTTTAGGTTTGTTTTGTTTTTGTTTTTCCAAGGCATTAAGTTGTACAAGTAAATTACTTATTTGAGATTCTCTCTGACTCTTTTATGTAAGCACTTGGCACTATAAACTTTCCGGTTAAGACTGCCCTTGTTACGGCCTATATATATTGGTATGCTGTACTTTCATACTGATTGAGTGAAAATTCAATTCTAGGTCTTCTGTAAGTCCATCTTCTTTCTTTAGTGACTCATTCACCGTCAGTAGTGCTTTGTTCAGTCCCCAGGAGTTTATGTGCATTCAGCAAGTTTCCTTGCTGTTAATTTCTGACGTCATTCACCTGTGGTCAGATAGAGTACAGACATTATTTCCATAGTCTTCTGTCTGCTGAGGCTTGCATTGTATCCTAATAGGTGATCTATTTCAGACAGTTCCAAGAGCTACTGAGAAGAATGTTCAGTCTTTAGTATTTAAGTGGAATGCTCTGCAGATAACAGCTAGGTCCATTTGATTTCTGGTATTAATTTACTCTAATGCTTCTCTGTTTATATTTTTTTCTGGATGACCTGTCTAATGGTGAGAGTGGGGTACTGAGTTCCCCCCATAACTGTGTTGGGGTTAATCTGTGGCTGTACATCTAGTAGTGTGTGCTTTATGAAGCTGGCTGCACCTGTGTTTGGTGCATACATGTTTAGGATTATAAAATCCTCTTGATAGACTGTCCCCTTAAAGAATAAAAGGTGACTGCCTTAGGGTTTTCCTGCTGTGAACAGATACCATGACCAAGGCAACTCTTATAAGGGACAACATTTAATTGGGGCTGGTTTACAGGTTCAGAGGTTCAGTCCATTATCATCAAGGTGGGAGCATGGCACCATCCAGGCAGGCATGGTGCAGGAGGAGCTGAGAGTTCTACATCTTCATTTGAAGGCTGCTAGCAGAATACTGGCTTCCAGGCAGCTAGGGTGAGGGTCTTAAAGCCCACACTCACAGTGACATACCTACTCCAACAAGATCACACCTACACCAACAGAGCCACAACTTCTAAAGGTGCCACTCCCTGGGCTGAGCATATACAAACCATCACAGTGACCCTCTCTCTTCTGAGTAGTTTTGGTTTTAAGTCTATTTTGCTAGATATTTGAATAGTTGTGGCTGCTTGTATACTTGTTTCACATGCAAGGAGGACTTTGAAGTGCTTTGCTTGAGCTCTTCCTAGTATAGAAGACAGACCCCCCTCTTGGCTGCTTGCAGAAGATAGTTCTTTCCTGGCTTCCTTCAGATCAAGTCCTCCAGTACCATGCCTTCCTGAATATGCTTCCCACCATGATGATAGTGGATTGGACCTCTGAAACTGTAAGCCAGCCCCATCTAAATAATGTCCTTTATAAGAGTTGCCTTGGTCATGGTGTCTTTTCACAACAGTAAAACCCTAACTAAGGCAGACTATAATATGTCATAAGAAATTTCTTTCCTGGTCCTGTCTACTTGGTGTTCTATAGGCCTCTTGTATCTGCGTGGGCATCTCTTAAGATCTGGGATTTTGTTTTTTCTATGATTTTACGTTTTTCTTTACCTGGAATTCTTTTCCTTCTTCTAAGCTCAGAAACCATAGATGTCTTTCATGGTATTCCAAAGATCTTGCCTAGGCTTTTGTCAGTTTGTTTGTTTAGATGATCATTTTCCTTGATAGAACTATCTAGTTCCTCTTTTCTTGTCTTCAAGCCCCGATATCCTTCCTTCACACGCTGGCAAGCCTTTTCACTGAGCCTTTATTGACCCGCTGAAATTTTTATCTCCAACCCTTCCCTTTGGGTTTTCTTCACTATTTGTCTTTATTGAAGTCTCTTTTCATATTCTAAACTGCTTGGTTCCTTCAGTTGTTGGTGATTTCTTGGCCTTTAATCAGTTTGTCCTGTCCTAAGTTCATTCAAGGTTTATTTCCCCATGCCTTCTTTGAAGTTTTAAACTCTTTGAACATGTTTAGCATGTTTAATTGTTCTTTTGAACTCTATGTCTTGAAATTCATCTAAATTCTTCTTCTTAGGGAAGAAGAATTACTGTGGTATTGCTGATTTGCAAGGAAGAAAACTATTTTTTTCATTACTTGTGTTTTTTCCCCATGGGACTTGGGCATCTGGGGTCAGGGTGTTTGTGAAGTGTTTTTATCCTACTGGCCTGGGGTTCCAGTGGGCTAGGAGGATTGGATGGAGACCTGGGGGGAGGAACAGAGCCAAGGGTGAAGAGTGTCTTTTGCCAGGGCCACAGGTATTGGAGTGACAGGAGAGGTTCCTGAGACAAATAAAGAGGGAAGAGCCCCAGAGAGCGTCTCCCTTACCAGGGCCATGTGAAGGTGAGCATCAGGGAAAGTCCCAGAGATGGATGCATGGAGGTGGCCCCAGGGGTGGGGGGAGTGTCCCTTCTAAGTGTCATATGGAGAAGTCTGGTATGGCAAGTTCCTAAGGCATAGGTATCAGATTATTTTAAGGATATATAAGTTATAATAATATAAGATCATAATCATTATTAGCTTGTGGTGGTGTTGGAACAACAGGATCAAAAGTGCACGTTCTGTATCACCTGGAGCTCCTCTACCTTCTCCTCAGGACATCTCAGCACCAAGGGAACCATAGTGACGAGATGAGGGGTAACCCTGCCCACATCCCACAGCTGGTAGTGGACTAGCTGGTAAGCATCGTACGAGGTGGGAGAGCTCATGACTCTCCTACGTTCCCACAGCTCCCTATAAAGTGTGGAGCATTTCCACATTTGTTACCCTCATAAAAACCACAGACACACACGTATGCATTGACACACCTCCTAATCCTTTCCAAACAGTTCCACTGGGGGTGGGGTGGGGTTGGGACACCAAGTATTCAAACATATAAACCTAATTTTTTTTTTTCAGCAAAATCTCTAATGTCCAATTTTACCAATAAAGTATCAGGAGCCAGATGCTGGGGTGAAAGCCTGCTAGCTCAAAGTTAGGCAGAGAAAGCTCCCAGCTGACCTTCCTCCACAGCCTACATCCCCAAAGAAAGGAAGCTCTCCTCTATGACCTCTCAAAAACCCTTAAAACCGAAAGTTCCTCCCCTCTACTTCCTGTGTGTCTCTCTATCCATCCTCTTGACTCACTCTTTCTTATTCTCTATGGTTTTCTCCTATGTTCACTTCCTGTCAACCGGTTGCTCGATTGGCCTCTTGACCTATAGTTGACTTTATTTACTTCTGTTAACAAAACCCAGAAAGCTTTTGGATTAAAGGTGTGTGCTAGGGCTGAGCCACAGCACAACTAAAAACAGGTTTTTCCAGGAAATAACACAATCTCAAGGTTCACAGTGTGACCAAATATCCTGCAACAAGGGGAGGGATTTTCTCATCCAAACCACCATAATAGCTATGGGGAAGTTGTCCTTCATGGTGGGGTGAGACTGGTGATATGGCTGCTTGGGTCTGGGGTCACCCATACTCCTGTAAGTGACTCTTTACCCCTGTTCCTTTAAGTAAGTTCAACCAAACCATTGCTTCACCACTGCGCTGTAGCACTGGGAAGATCATATGAGAAAATTCTCAAGCAGTGGCTCAGATAAAGCGTGTGTGCAAAGACACAGTAGCCATGTTGCTGTCAATTTCTAAGGAGGTCCTAGAATGTTGAATCCTGAGAAAATGGGGGAATGGTCCAGGTCATATATTTATCATTTGTCTGCCTACCCATTATTTTAGACATGGACTCACAGAGATGGCCTTCAGAGTTCTGGCTCCTCTGTTACTTCTCAGGAGTGTGTCTTCTGGATGGAGCTTTTAAGCTCGGAAGTTTGGACAGAAGTGGACATTCTTCCCCCCCCCCCCTTTTTTTTTTGGTTTTTCAAGACAGGGTTTCTCTGTGTAGCCCTGGCTGTCCTGGAACTCACTCTGTAGACCAGGCTGGCCTCGAACTCAGAAATCCACCTGCCTCTGCCTCCCGAGTGCTGGGATTAAAGGCGTGCACCACCACTGCCCGGCTAGAAGTGGACATTCTTAATCGAGGGAGGAATTACATTATTAAATGTAATTGTACATAATGCTACAGGGCTGAGCCAGTGGGTTATGTCATTTAACAGGCTCGAATTTAGTTGACAGATTTTCCTTTCAACACCTTTAGTACATCTGTCTGCTGCTCATGGGTCTCCATGGCTCCTGATAATTGGCAGCCACCAATCATATTGATTATCCTGAGGATAAGTCATTTGGCTCTTTCTTCTTCCAAGGTTTTCTATAGGTATTCTGACTATGATGAGCCCGGGGTGGGTCTCTGTAAGTTTTTTATTACAGCTCATTAATGTTGTAGAATACGTCATGCTTCCTTTAAGTTGGGGGAATTTGGGGCCACTGCTTTTTCATAATCATTCCCCCCTCTTCTCTGTCACTCCAGCGTTGACATGCTCAGCATCGTCCTGCATGACTTCAAGTCTCTCCTCACTATTACTCTCTGTTTTCTTAATTATGGTTTTGGCCAGCATGCATCATGATGGGCTCCATGGTGACCTTTTCAGGTGCACACATCAGTGGATCAATTCCCTTGCTTCTGTCCGTAAGTTTGTTGATTCCAGCTCTAGCCCATTTCAGATCTGGTGCTGGGAGCTTGGTGATTTCCCTCCCTTATTGTCACTGTATCTTTCATAGTTTTCCTTCTGTTTTTAAAGACTAATCTCTGTTCGCGATTTCTCGAGCCATTGTGGTCATGTTTTCATTTCATGTTTTGAAAGGCAGTTCCTTGTGTTTTAAGAAGATGTGCTTACAACAGGTGGTGTGTCTTAGTTTGGGTTTTATACTGCTGTGAACAGACACCATGACCAAGGTAAGTCTTATAAAAGACAACATTTAGTTGGGGCTGGCTTACAGGTTCAGAGGTTCAGTCCATTATCATCAAGGCGAGAGCATGGCAGAGTCCAGGCAGGCATGGTGAAGGAGGAGCTGAGAGTTCATTATCTTCATCTGAAGGCTGCCAGTGGAAGACTGACTTCCAGGCAGCTAGGATGAGGGTCTTAAGCCCACGACCACAGTGACACTCTTACTCCAACAAGGCCACACCCACTCCAACAAGGCCACACCCACTCCAACAAGGCCACACCTACTTCAACAAGGCCACACACTCTAACAGTGCCACTCCCTGGGCCGAGCATGTACAAACCATAACATGGTGTTTTGTCAGCCAATCCCAATATCTAGATTCTCCCAGAGGAGGTTTCAGTGATGACTCACCACCCCCTGTGCTTCTCAGCTTCTTTGCAGGTCTCATACCTTTTTGTTATAACTGAGTGTGATGGCTTAAATCTGAGATGTTTTTCTCAGACTTCTGTGTTGGGGCCTTGCTTGGCTTGTAAGGTGACTGGACCCTGAGGCCCCTGAGGTACTCAGTGGGTGAGGGATCTACTAATGAAATAAGGGTGAGGGGTTTACAACATGATGTCATTAGTAAGAGGCAGGTTTCATTGTAGGAAGTATGTCATGGGAGTGTATGTTCCATCAAGATGTATCTTGATCCTGGCTCCTGCTCCCTCCCTTTCTGTTTTCTGTCCACCAAGAGGTGAGCTGCTTTGCTCTGTCATATACTCTGGGTTGTGATGCCCAGCCTCCCCTTAGACCCACAGCCATGAAACTGGTTGAGCATGGGCTGAGTCTCTGATACTGTGGGACAAATTGAGCTTTTCTTTGTTTCTGTATTCTCTCAGTGTTTGTCACTGGGGCAAACAGGCTGGCACATGGGACCATCCCGGGCTCAGCTTTTCTTGCTTCCAAGAGTAGTTGCTTCCATCTTTTGATTTTTGCTGATGGCTTGCCTGAACTAGACTTCTGGTATCTATTTGACAGAAGTATATAGCTACAGATGTGTATGTACCCTCAGTTAAATTGCCTTCGTCCATTTTGTTTTGTTTTGCTTCCAAGCCTGGTTCCCAGGACCTATTGTTGTGTGCGCTTCCACTGCCTTCTGATCTACAGTGTGTCTGGCTAGAGAAGCCCATTCAGAGTTCAAGGAATCTCAAGGACTGCTTGACTTTTTCTTTACATCTCTTTGGCACCTATACACAGGTCAGAGGCATGCTGGGGAGTCTGGATACTTGAGCATGCTCATGTCTTTCCTCCTAGAAGTCTGGTGAGCTTACCAAGGCTCTCTGTGGTTGTCACACTTGCTACATCTCTCTGTTCAGTTCCTGGCTAGTCTGCTGGTCTGTCCTTGTCCCAACCAGAACCATGGTCCTATTGTAAGTAACTCCACAACCTTCCTTTGCCAGGTTTGTGAGTGTCACCAACAAGGTTGCCAGGCATGGGGTGTCTGTGCTTCTTCTTCAAACATGTCCACCCCTCTGGCACCAAAGCTGCTGGTTTGAGGGATCCATAATCCCTTCTGATTGTCTCAGTCTTGGAGAAGAGATTTGAGGTGGAAGCAATGCCAAATGAGACTGCTAGACACTTGTGCTCTTGTCTAAGCTTCATGCATTTCATGATTGACCAAGTCTCCATTTAGTGTGAAACTCTGGTAGCTGACTTGATTTTGAGAATTTTGTCCCCATTATTGGAGCTGCTCAGTCTGCCATCCTGGGCAGTTCCACAACCACTGACTTTTAATAATTCACAGTTAAAGATGGTCAATCACAGGAAACCTGAAGAAGCTTTTCAAGAAAATTCTAATGACCCCTCAATGTGCAAACTCAAACTCACAAAGAGCAAGAGAAGGTGGGGCTAAGTATTCCTGGGAAACCAACCCACCCCCCCTTCTGTGTCTCCATCCATCTATACATGCATCCTCCACACATGATTCATGCACCATCTATCCATTCATGAATCTGCCTGACAATCTGTTCATGTGTGTATCCATGTATTCATTCATACACCCACCCACCAATCCATTCATGCATTGTTTTAGTCAGGGTTTCTGTTCCTGCACAAAACATCATAACCAAGATGCAAGTTGGGGAGGAAAGGGTTTATTGAGCTTACACTTCCATGCTGCTGTTCATCACCAAAGGAAGTCAAGACTGGAACTCAAGCAGGTCAGGAAGCAGGAGCTGATGCAGAGGCCATGGGGGGGGGGAGGGATGTTACTTACTGGCTTGCTTTTTTATAGAACCCAAGACTACCATCCCAGGGATGGTACCACCCACAAGGGGCCCTCCCCCTTGATCACTAATTGAGAAAATGCCTTACAGCTGGATCTCACTTTCTATGATAACTCCAGCTTGTGTCAAGTTGACCCAAAACTAGCCTGTACATTCATATTCCTGTCTATCCATTGTATCTTCCTACCTAGCTATTCAAGCATGCACTCACATATCTATCTGTTCACGTATCTACCCACACATCTATGCATTCAAGTATACATCCAGGTCATCATGCATCTACCCAAGCAGCTACCTTACATCTACCTACCAATCCACGCATCCATCCATCCATGCATCCATGACCCTATATTTCAATCTATGCATACCTCTACCCACATATCCATTCATGTATCTGTGACCCCATTAATCTATGCATGCATCTACCCACGAAGCCATCTGTGACCCCATGCCTCCATGTTGTTGTCTTCAGACAGCTATTCCTTGAGCCCTAGAAGTCTCTCCTCTGTCCCTCTTGCTCAGCAACCATGGAACAGGGATCCACTCTGGCCACAGGGGCCTCAGGGACCCTGCATTAACCCTCAGATGCTGTCTATTCTGATTCAGTCTTAGCTGTTGAATAATTTGTGAGTTGACCCCTGGCTCCAGCTGTGTGATAGGTGATAGCCAGGTCATTCAAGTTATTTGAGCCTCAGTTTCCTCATTTTTAGTTAGGGACACTCCTCACAGGGCTTTGAAACTTACATTGGTGCAAATATTTTAGTTTCTGTCTGGTTTCCCATGTTCCTAAACTGGACAAGATCCTATGTGTTTAAGGTGAGGTGAGCGTAGACCCCATGTCCCCAAATGAGCCTGTGGATAGGACAATCACTAGGTGAATGGACCTCATTATAAGTTTTAGGATCCATCCACCTCCATAGCCAATCGCCCTTTTGTGGAGCACATCTTGTACAGCTTGCCAATACTGGTGTGAGTAAAGAAACAGCAAGCCGCAATCATGAGTTTTGCTTTACAACAAGAGGCAGCAGAGGATCAAGGCATCTCTCAGGTCTTAATAGTTATGAATCAGTCATGTGTTCTGAAGACTTATGGCTCTTTTTGCCAGTTTTAAAGCCTAAGTTAGAGCCTTTACTTCAGCTTTCTGGGCTGAAGTTCCTGGTGACAAAGCAGTTGCCCAAATAACATAGTCCAAGTCCATTACCACTGCCCCTGCATACCTGGTTTCATTCTGGATGAAGCTGCTCCCATTCATGGTGTAGATATGTTCTATGTCTGGCTAGGGTATGTCAGTCAAGTCCAGCCTGATGTTCTGGTTGTGCCCCAGGACTATGGAGCAATCATGCTGCACGTCTGAGGATGGGTCAGGTGGTAGGGTGGCTGGGTTTAGGGCAGATGATGGGTCATCTCTTATGTGAGAGAGATTCAAAAGTAGAGCCTGAAAATGCACCAGTCTGGGGTTGGACAGCCACCAGCTAGGTGGATTCTTAAGGGTCCCCTCAATAGCATGGGGGTGGTGATAACAATTTCCTGCCTCCATAGTTATTTTGTCAGCATCCTTGACGAGCAGGGCAGTGGCAGCTATGATTTGGAGACAGGTTGGCCATACAGGTGGAAAGGTTTGTGAATGTCTGGGAGGGGCCACAGCCTGCGCCTCCAATGAAGCTTTTCTTAAGCTCTTAAAAGCCATGTCCGTCTCAGGGGTCCATTCTCTTCTTGGCCCCTGGTGGCTTCATATATCAGTTTGGCTATCTCAGTGAACCCTGGCTCCCAAAGTCTACAAAAACCCAGCAGATCACATACTTGCCTTTGGGTTGATGGAACTGAGATGCTTGTTTGTTTCCAGGGCATCCGACAGCATGTGTTGAGTACTTACTCCAGACAGGTGACCTCAAGTTGACAAAATTTGGCCTTCTTAGCAGACACTTAGTACCCAAGTTGACTCTGCTCCTGTAGCAGGTCTCTATGACCTCCTGGCATGTCTCCAATTGGGGGTCTGCAATACATACTGGAGCACAGTTATTTGGGGTGGGCCTGCTGCAGTGCCTTGGGTTCTTGAATCTTTGAGGCAGGCATGTCCAAGTCAGTTGTCCCTTGAAGCCTCCTAGACTTGCCATTCAAAGGCAAATAGGGATTGCCTTTTGGGTGCCAGTGGAAGACCACAAAGCCATTCAGTGGCTGAAGCTTCTAAGGGGTGTCAGGGGCAGCTTGGTTAACAAAAGCCATATTCACAGCTGACTGGTGCTCTCTGACTTCTGGGTCAAAAGGAGCATGGGTCCTATAGGTTTCTAAAAGTCTTTCTAGATGTTCCCTGGGGTTATCATTGTTCCCCTGCATCACCTGGCTCACTTCAGATAAATTTGTGGGCTGTCTGGCAACCTCTTGGAGGTTCGACATCAGAATCTGGTGGTAGCCTCTCCTTACCTTCAGCAGTGTTAAAATTCCAGTTGGGTCGAGTCAAAGGAAAGGTTCCATTGATATCAGACTGGATTTGAGTGGTCAACCCATTTGTTCCTGGAACCAATTTCTGGGTGGCTCCCACAATCTCCTCTCTCTCTCTCTCTCTCTCTCTCTCTCTCTCTCTCTCTCTCTCTCTCTCTGGTGAAGAAGACCTGGAGCAACTGCAGACAGTTATCCCAGGTGGGCAGGTGAGTCAGCATGATTGAATCTAGAAGACTCATGAAAGCTGATGGTCTTTCTAACCAATGGGGAGTTCTGCACCTTCCAATTATAAAGATCATCGCTGGCAAATGACACATATGTCATGATCTGTCTCCCCCAAGCATTTGGAGGTCCTGTAGCCCTGAGGGGTAAGGCCATAGTAAAGTTGGCCTTCTGGGCAGTAGGGACCAGAGTATGAAGTGGACTCCAAGAGGAGTCAGGAAAGTCAGGGGGAGTCAGGGGCTGCTCTTCCCTCTGTGCTGGCTGGGCAGGGGCAGCAGAAGTGGTGGCAGGAGCAGGAACATAAAGAGGGAGACAGAAATCTTCCTCGAGAGCAGCAAGGGGGAGCAAGGCAGGAGGTTGAGGCTAACTTTCCTTTAGAGGAAGAAGTATGGGGAGCAGCGAGGTCCATAGCACTTGGTCTGGGTGTGCCCAGGCTGCATAAACTAAATCGGCATCCTGTAAATGATGGGGGGATGGAAAGTCCCCTCCTCAGTCCATAGGTGGGCCATTCATCCCTGTAAAAAGATGGTTAGTTTGTGGGGACAAACAACCAGACCAGAGTATTCTATGACTTGGCAAAAGTACTTAAAACGGTTCAGGACCAAGCTCAGTGGGGTGGTTTGTGCCTGTCCCATTGTAGGAATCAATGAAGAATTTCTACGAGAGGACAAAAAGCACAAACAGAATCCACAGACAGACACAGAAGGACTTTTCTGGGAAAACAAAAACAAACTGAAAGGCTGTCTCAGACAGTCTTCCTCTCTGCGCATGGGAGGCTCACAGACCAACAGCCGGTTCAGAATCCAGATGAGAACTAGCAAGTTCTCCAGCTTCTGGTAGAGGTCGGGAGTGTCCTCCCTTGCATCTTCTTTGTCCCTCTCGGCCTCCAGATTAAACCTGAAGCAGAAACACAGATAAGCACAAGATAAAAGACAACTGTCCTCTGGACTTACGGATCAGAAAAAATGCTCCACTATTTGGGTCAGGGAGTCTTTGGAGAGTCCCAGACAAGCCCCCAAATGTAAGGGTTCATGATTTGTTGAAGAATAATACCCCAGACTCAAATAGTATGTAAATGCAAAGAGTTTTATACTGCAGAGGTCCAGCATTAAGGGGTCTCCCATTACCAAGATAGAGGGACCACTAAGTGAGTTCACAGACTTGTTTTAAAACACATTGGAATTCCAGGGTATATTAGCTTTAACTTAGTCTATCTATAGGCATTCCAGAACTATTATCAGGGCGTGAAGGCTGGAGCATGGGGTTTCTTTCTATTAGTAATTGACTTGCTTGGGTTTGCCTGGACTTGCCCAGTTCTTAGGCCTAGTCTTCTTAACTGCCAGTTTGAAGTCTGTCATGGAATTAGTCTAGCCTTCTCAAGTTTAGGAGATGTGTCTGGAGTTCTGGTTCTGGGCTCTCAGGTTTTGGGTTGGGGCCTAGGACCGGGATGTTTTTTTTTGCTGTAGTGTTTGAAGCCAATGGTTCTTGTTTATCAGGAGTCAGAAAGGTGTTTCCACTCTTCCAGTTCCTGGCAGGGCTGTTTGGCCCTTCTGGATCTGTTTTGGTTCCATCAGGGTTGGTTTTGGACTTTTAGCTCCTCTGGTCTAGAGGCTCTGTTCTCAGCTGTACCATTTTTGCAAGCTGGATTGTGATGTCCCAGCCCAGTTGGCCCAACAGGAAAGCAGGCCACTCCTTGCACAACTTCACAAAGACAGGTGCTGAGTGAAGGCACCTTGAACCTTAGCAGGGGCTTACAGAGAGTGCATTGCGCATGCTCCTGGAGCAGTCACCTTTTGTATGGTCTTAATGTAAAAGTTTCATTTAAAAGACGCCAGCTGTGGCCCTCGCCAGGTTTATTCAGATGGGACCTTCACTGGGTCAACTTAATACTTAACTACAGCTTATTATCCCATCAGTCTTCAGGGACAACCCATGATCTAATTGCCCAGCATTTATGTTGCTTGGTAACCACAAATAGAGAATAATAGTCCTTAAAGGGGCAGTGTGGAATTTCGTGCCCCTGCCGTGAAGCACACTTCATTTCCCACAGCACCCTGTGTTTTTTAATTCAGTGAGTAAAAATGTGTAATGAATAATTAATTATGTGCTTGGAGGCACAATAGCTGCCTACTTTTGAATATTCATCAGTGGCATTATTAATTCACTAGAAATCCCAGGGAGGAACGGGACAGGCTTTTAGCCTAGCTGGAGGACTTAAAGATAATGCTTTGCACAAGACAAACTTTTTAAAGCTCACTTTTCTTGGGACACATTTTCTGGGTAATTTTCCCTCTCTTAGGAACATTTTATCATCCCCCTGATTCCTGCGCAGCTGCGGGGGGGTGGGTGTGGGTGGGGATCAGATGCCACCTGTGACCACAAACCAGCCTGGCTCTCTCCTGCAAGGTGCATTAACAAGCAAGCCCAAAAACACCCCCCCACCCCCACCCCGTCCCTGCAGCTCTGCCATTGCTGTTGCATTTGTGGCCTGGCCAGACAAGAGCAGAGAGCTTTATGGCGACTTGAACTTTCTGGGTTTGGGACCCTCCCTGACCCCCTTAGGGATGGGTCTCGGGGACTAGCTCTGCAGCCTCTCACCAACCTTCTAGGCTGCTGGTTGGAGTCGGGCTGATAAACTAGGCCTCCAGTAACTCTGTCTGTCCTGTTCAGCCTGTAAAGATCGCAAGTGTCCTAGATTGCTGACTACCTCTCCAGTGCCCACTCCTCCCTTCTCCCTTATCTGTCTTTCCACTATGGGAGCCAACCTGGTCTCAGCGAGAAGACTACACTTCCCAGCCTCCTTCGCAGCTAGACATAGTCACATGACATTTTGGCCAATGAGGTGCGTGCAGAAGTTGTTGGGCAAACCAGTGGAGTCTTAAAAGGCCAGTGGGTAAGGGGACCTGTTTGACCTTCAGCCTTCTTTCCCTCCTACAGCCTGGGCTGCAGATGAGGTGGCCGAAGCTTGACAGTTATCTTAGATCACAAGGTAAATGAGAACGAAAACAAGGAGCTTAGAGGTTAAGAAAGATAGCCAGGATCCCCATGAGTACCAAACTGCTTCTCCATCCTGGCTGTGCCTCCCTCCCCACAAGAGAGGAAGCTCCAGCTGGGTTTAATCTGGATTATCCTGGGCTCCCATCGAGCACCTTGGAACCCAATTTTAATGGTGTTGCTTGCCCTCCTCAAAGTACTGTCTTGGGTCCTATCTTTTTAGATTCGTCAGCACCTGCTCTGATAGGGCTGAAAGTTCTTTGAAACATTCATCTCTTGAATAATGAAACAACGGCCTGAGGGAGGAATGTGGAAACAGAAGGTTTACAGCCAAACCCCAGAAGGAGGCTTCGGAGAGACTGCGGACTTCTTGAGTCTCCTGAGGACCTGCAGGTTTTCACCAGGAAAGGAAGCATTGTCCACCTGGCTTAGCATCTCATCTCTACAACCGAAGGTTGGAGTCCCTAATGCTGACCTTTAAATTGCCGCTGTGAGGATCGTTCCAACGTGGCTGTACTCTGAAAGATGCCCTTCATCCTGTCCAGGATACTAGATTGCACCCATGCTTTATCCAGCATGAGGGAGCAGAGCACTTCCCGGAAGAAGACAGCCCTTGGCTTCATGAGCGGGCCATGTGGAAATGGGAGCTTTGTTGGGTGGGTCTGAGGGACAGGCTAGCCACCTGCACAGTGAACCTGAGTGATTACATCTACCAATTATGGCTATAGCAGCGTTCTGTAGCAACTTCCTGTTCTGTTCCCACCGAGCAAGAGGCTCAGCCTCTCTGGATTCTGGGCAGTTTGTGGCTTCTGCAGCGAACATTCAAAACAGGAGACTAGCTTCTGGAGTTGGGCCCTGACTTCCGTTTGCCCCTGCAGATGAGGTGACTCAACGTCTCCTTTCAACACCCATTCGTTCTCTTGTTGAGGGCCGGGTAGTTTATTGGCCTGCCCCACCAAGACGCCCGAATTGGTCACACAGAACAGTTACACATTCCCCCGACAGGTCTTCTGGCTCTGGCTCTCTGGCATTCTCTACAGTTTATTCAGGAAGGCATTGCCTGTCTATAGGCATCAGACACTATAGTGGGCTGACCCTTTCTCAGTTGGCTGGGTCATTGGTGACTAGGCCACTCCTCAAGTCCCTTCAACCCTCATCTCTATCTTGAAACTGATCCCATAATCTTGGAAATCTCCCAGCCAATGGTGGGTCAGCATTCCAGCACCCTCCCCTTCCCCCCAAAAATTCCATGGACTGGCCATGCATGAGGTTTATCAGAGGGCCCAGCAGGATTCAGCCTGAATACCCAGCCCATAGCACACAGTAAGACTCTGGGGAGTCTTAACTTGCCAGAGACCCCCCGAGTGAACACATGGAGTTGGGGATTGATGCAAAATGCAAGAGAGATTTATTAATCCAGCAGCTTGGTCCTGCGCACCAAGGCAGGAGATCTGTTCTGTTTATTAGTAGGGGTTCTCTGAACAACAGAGGTAATAGAATGAATATATATATCAAGAGGAGGTTTATTAGATTGACTTCCATGATTCAGTAGTCCAACAATGGCTGTCATCATATCAGAGAGACTGAGAACCAGTGGCCGTTCTGTCCACGAGGCTGGATGCCCCAGCAGGACCAGTCTGGTACTGGAGGCCTGGTGGGTTCCTCGCGAGTCACTGATCTAGAGTGGAAGGCCAAGGAAGTGGAATTCCCATGTCAATCGCATGGCGACATGTCGGATGGCGACAGCAGCAGCAACAGCAGCGGCAGGGTAGATGCATCCACAGTGAGGTCCGTCTTTCCACTGTGTGGGTCCCAGGGATCAAATGCCAGTCATCAGGCTTGACAGCAGGGGTTTACACACTAACCCATCTCACTGGCCCCAGGATTTATTCTTTATAAAAAAGAAACAGTATACAAATGTACTCCAATATCCGACAGATGCACCATTATACGTATATCAATGAATTCTTTAAAATAAATGTATTGATAATTTGTTACCAGTAAATTTTTATTTGAATATTTTATATACCTATGCAAAACATTTTTTTCTTATGTAAAAAGGAGATAAAGCTGGAAAAAGTTCAGGAAGCTCTAGCTTAAATCTTCATCAATTTCCTTAGCCTCTTGGACGTGCTGTGCCGTCCAGGATATTCAGTGTACAGAATAAAATCAAGGAGAGCCTTCCTGCCTTTGGTCCTTAGTCCACTTGAGACAGGAAGTGACTTTTACAGGTATCTTTTATTCCCGGAAGCATTTGTGCCAGTTTAACTAAGTAAGAAAGCAAGGAAATTCAGCCTTCGAGATCTGCCCCCCACCCCCACCTCTCCGCTTCAAGGAGGAGTGGAAGAATCATGAATAATAAATATGGAGATAAGAGAATGAAACTGGGAAATCAATTTACAACAAAGTATTTGCATATTTTATTAAAAGAAACTGTGTCTGAGATCCATAACGGGGCGTGATGATTTCTGTTTTGATTTGATTTGTGTGTGCCACGCCTGTGGGAAAAGTGACAGGGTGCAGTCCTGTAAGCAGGAGAGGGTTTTTTTTTTTTTTTTTTTGGTTTTAATTTCATTGATGGTAAACAGGTACATTTGTCTTCCCAGGGACTTAGATGCGTATACTGACCCCTTGTTTCACAGGAAACAGATCTGGAAAAGGCTCTGTGGGCTGGTAACAGAACAGAGATTCTTTTGAAAGAAACAAATGTCCTGAAATGGAAGGAGCTGGAGAGAAGGAGAATGTCTGTCTGTCACATCCTGGACCTCTGTGTCTCCAAGTTAAGGCAAGAAGCCCTGTCTCCTCTTCTCTCAGTAAAAACACACATAGAGACAGACACGTGCACAGCTCCATGTAGTTGACACTTATTTTGACAGAGACGGGAAGACACAGTTTGTTGAATACACACAAGACACACCCAGCCCTTCCTCTCCTCACTCCAATAATGAGTTGCCACTAACAAATCTTTTTTGAGTGAAGGGTAGAGGAATTTGTGAGGGGTTTTTTTTTCTCCCTCTTTCTCTGTCACATAAAAATACTCTAAAATCTAGGTCCTTCTGACCACCAATGCTTGGTTGACAATGGCTGAAGCTTGGGAGTAACGTCCATGAACATGGATTGGGACTTCAAGGCTTTGGTTTCCTCCTCAGCATCAGTGCAGGTCTGAAGGTCCTAGGTCTCATCCTTCAGCTCAGAGCACAGTGACGCCCCCTGATGGACAGGGCAGCTGAGTGCCGTTAGAGGGGGCTGTGCCTGTCTTTAGTACAAAGATGGGCATGGAGTAGCTGTTTGGCTCATTTGGGCGTGGCTTATTCCAGACAGAGAAGATTGGTGGCTAGAGCGGGGTCTGCTATCAGCTAGCTATCCCTGGGACTTTGGGGACCTGTCCTATCTGTCAGCTCATTCATTAGTGCTTTCTCCCATCAGTGGCCTAGCACATACCTCCAGCTGGGGATAACATTGGGCACTGAGAGTAAACAGAGAGGCCCCTGGGAGGGTAGGAAGCCGGAGCTCTGAGTCCAGCATGGTGTGGGCAGTGTTGGGACAGGCAGAGGGGCCCATGGGGAAGGTTTCATTTCTCTGAAGTAAGTGGAGGAAAAATGAGGAAGGAAAAAGCGTAGGGGTCTCAGGCAGCAGGAGGTGGATGACAGTTCGTTGTTAACTTTCTCTCTGCAGCAGAGCGTTCCACGAGGTAGGCTAGCCTCTTTGCACATGCCACAATGGAGCCAAAGTAGTACAGCAGTTAACAGGGCACTGCCACTGTCTCTGGGCTTAACCCTGCCCTGGCTGTACCGGACTCTTGCCAGTCCGGTCCCTACATTTACAGACATGGTTTTGATGGTTGAGTCAGGGCCTGCTGTGCACAGCCATGGCATTAACTGACTTTCCTCACACAGACTTCCCAGCGAGACGTAAAGGCAGAGCACGGAAATCAACAGGTAGGATGCTCATCCCCAGAAACCTTTAAGGAATAGAGAGCTTTCTAGAAGCTTCCTTTGTTTCCAGGGACTGTTCATCCTTCTGCTCATGGGCAGTGGCTTCAGTCTGGGTGCCAACTCGTGTGTGTGTGTGTGTGTGTGTGTGTGTGTGTGTGTGTTTACCCGAACGCACAAGGAGGAAGAAAGGACCTGTCAATCAAAATACTGTTCCTCCCTTAAACAAGGACCAGTTACAAAAGAGTTCAGCCAATCAGATCCTCTCCTGAGATTCTTGTGCAGTATGAAGAAGCTGACACTGCCTTCCTCCTCTGTGGCTTCCAAAAAGGGGGATGATGCTGTGCGGCCCTTTCTCTCTGCATCTCTCAAGCCCACGGCAGATAACACCAGAGAGGAAAGATTTATTTTCACTGTTTCTGAGAGTCCCTGTCCATCATGACAGAGAAGGTAGACTGGAAGTCTTGCTTGGTCCATGGCAGTGGGAACTGGTGGTGATAGCTTGTTCACATGGCAACAGTCAGGAAGCAGAGACCATAGCTGAAGACAGTCCTGATGCCACCTTCAAAGACTCACCACCTAGTGACATATTTTGATCAGCCTTCAAAATAGTGTCCCCGGCTGGAGACAAAGCATTCAAAATACGAGCTTGGGGCTGGGCTGTAGCTCAGTGGTTGAATGTTGCTTAGCATATACAAAGCCCTGGAGTTCAGCATCATGTCACTTGAGAGTGGGGATACATATTTGTAACCTCCAGACTTGGGAGCTGGGGCAGGAAGATCAGGAGTTCAAGGCCATACTTAGTCACATAATGAGTTTGAGGTCAGCCTAGGATACATGAGAGCCTGTCAAAAAAATGAAAAAGAGCCAGTGGGAGACATGTTGGATTGAAACCACCTCAGTCCCTGTTTCGTGGCCCCTGATAACCATTGTTTCTCAGCTACAGTTTCTGCATCTGAACCACCAGCGCTAATGTGCTGGCTCAATGGCTCAGGAACTGGCAGCTTGCAACTGTGATGAGTGTCAGCTTTGTGCCAGGCTATTGTGATTGTGGTTATTCCTCAGGGACAGACAGTACAGCATGCAAGGGCGCCAGCTGACCCTGCTGAGTGTCCCCGGCTGCTTTTCTCAGTGGCTCCATTTTAAACGTGCTGTGGAGAGTGCCCAGGGAATGCATGCTGCTGAACCCATGGCTTCCCACACTGACCTTAAAAGAAATTTCTAAAACTAGGTCTAGATCAGAGAAGATGTCCTAGACAGGAATGTCTCAAGCTTGACCCAAATCTCTGTGGCCTCGGTCCCCAGCTATCCAGCTCCTCAAGAGACAGCCCTGCCCAACTTAGCCTTTCTGGTATCTTCTGCCGGTAGTGGGGCCAGAGTCCCTCTGTAACTGGAGCATGCTGTCTCTAAAGAAAATGGCCTTCTGAAGCTGGGCTGGGCTCAGCGTCCAGGATCCAGCACTTCCTGCTTCGGCATGACTTCATGTAACCTGATAGTTTCCTATACTGTGCCTCGTGACTTCCCAAATTGTGCCTAGCACTGAATTGTGCCTGTTCTGGGCTAAACATTTCTCCTGGCAGCCCTGGAGAACAGAGCAAATTTATTATGTGTAATTATCTCCAGTCCCAAACCCTGTTTCCTGTGCCTTCCCAGGTGGGAGCCCAGCCCAAGGAGTGACCACATCCCCCTTCATCTGGTTTCTCTGATATCTACCCTGCAGATCCCTCCAGGCTCAGCCACACTCTCCGACCCTCCCCTTCTTCTCCCCTGGACGTTCAAAGATAAAACAAAAACCTGTTTTTCCCCTTCAAGGTAAGGACAGGAAAATAAATAGCAGATGGGAAAGAAAGGGATCTTAAACTCTTCAGGACAGAGTCCTTAGAGAGAAGGACGGGCTGCTGAAAAAGAAGTGGCTGGTCATCGGTGCCCCTACTGTCTCCAGTTGCCAGTTCCTGCCTTGTGCAGTAAGCTGCCAGCACAGCTGCCCAGGGCACACTTCAAAATGGCTTGCCTGAAATTCTACAGCTGAGACACTAAGATGAGAACTGTGGACTTCAGACAGATCCTGTACCTTTTCTGGGGTATTTCCTGGGGAGTGGCGAAGGACCCCTTTGTTTCCAAGTTGCATGGGCATTTCAAAAGCAGGTGATGGAGGGAGGTTGGTTCAATTACCCAAAATGCTTACCATGCAAAAACAAGGATCTGAATCCCCAAGCCTCCAGCATGTGGTGCACAGTTGTAATTCCAGCACTGGGGAGGTGGAAATGAACAGATCTATGGGGCTGGCTAACCAGCCAGCCCAGACTGTTTGGCCAGTGGGAGACTCTGTCCCCCAAAAAACAAGGTGGATTATGCTTAAGGAAAACAGCTGAGGCTGACCAGTCTCTAACTGTGGACCCTTTCCTACGTGTGTACCCCCCCCCACAGAGTATATGCACATGTGCACACATGCACACTTGAGCATATACACAGAGAGCATGCACACACATATGCACACATACAGAGCATACACATACTCACACATGCCCGTGCATGCGTGCCCGTGCACGCACACACACACACCCATATGCATAGAGTGCAGGTGGCAGTGTGGGCTTTACAGGTACTTTTAAACTCAATGTCAGTGACCTGAGGCCTTGGTGATGAAGAATTAAGGAAGGATTCACTCGGCACAGCTCCTCAACAGTCTGGTCGAGTGTCACTATGCTTTGTAGCCTTAGATCAGAGGCATTTCCGGTACCAAAAGAGGCACTGTGCCATGTCTCCCACCCCACAGCTCGGCCCCACAACGTGTTCCTCTTGTTCCCATGGAGGTGACTGAATATCTGTGTGGTGAGACAAGGACTTCTGCAGACAGGAAGTCCCTGAAGCTCCTGGTGTTGCACACACGTGCACATCCACACTGTGGAATTCATGTTTGCACCATGCAGGCTCTGAAGACTGTGACATGGTGTCCATTTCACAGATGCTGCTGAAGGGGGCCAATCCAACCTCCATGGAGTGACACATGCCCTCTTCTAGAGCCCTCTGGTATCTGGGGAACAAAGCAGCAGGCCTGTGCCCTAATCCATACCCAGCTGGGTGACAGGCCACAAGGAGCTCTGAGTTCTTCTGCTATTGGATCCTCACGGTGACTTTGAGAAAATGACTTTGAAAGACTTTGACGAGGAATGAGGCCGAGACCCTCCCAGAAGGTTACAGGCTATTTTGATAACTGTAAGGACAAAATTAGGGAAAACATATGAAAGGTCCCAGCTTTAGAGCCCATGTGGCCAGAGCAGCTGAGCCTGGCAGAACCCTGTAATAAACAGTCTGTCAATCTGTCTATCTGCCCTTGGAAGTCTTGGGGACATCACAGACGGATCATGGAGAAAAGGCATCCACAGAGTTTCTCCTCAGCCTCACTCTTGAACCCCATGGCCTGAAAGCACATTATGGGGCCCTAGGAAATGGAAAGAAAACACGTTGGAAAGAGATGCAGATCTATCAGTGTTCAATCATTTTCTCCTTTTAAATCTTTCTTTCTTCCTTTCTGACTGTCTGTCTATCTGTCCCCCTTTTGTGCTGCAGATATGAAGCCTAAGGAAGCCTCAACTTAAAGGTAAAATGCATCTCTTTGGATTATATGCCAGTCAAATATAGATTCCCATTGTCTAGCTTCAGCTGTGGCCAGGACCATTCAGTGATGTTCAGAATCCTCTCAAGTTCCCAGTGTCTTGGGCCAGCCACTAGCCCAGTGTCTCTGGTGTGGCTGTAACAGTAAGGTTTGTCGCTGGTGAGCTGTGTTAGGAGTCACTTCAGCTATGAACCTAGTGCCCAATCACTGGGGCACTCAGGTAATGTCTGCAGGTATTTGTGGTTATAGTACTGGATGTTCGTGGCATATAGTTGGCAGGACCAGGAGCTTTGTTGTACACCCTGAGATCACAGACCAGGCTTCTCCCCTTGCTTGCTAGCCCCAAACTGCTCTCAGTTGTTAAGAGTTCATAGCTGGGATTCTCAGTGCAGAGTCTGGGGCTGTAGCTCAGTGGGCAGATTGCTTACCCAGCATGTGGAAATCCCTGGGTTTGATCCACAGCATTTAGTAGTGGTACCCACCTGTAATCCCACCCTGAGAGGTAGAGGCAGGGGCATCAGGAGTTCTAGGCCAGCCTGGGTTATGTGTGATGCTGTCTCAAAAAAAAAAGAAAGAAAGAAGGAAGGAAAGAAAAGAAAGAGCCAGGAAGTGGTGGCGCCCGCCTTTAATCCCAGCACTTGGGAGGCAGAGACAGGTGGATTTCTGAGTTCGAGGCCAGCCTGGTCTACAGAGTGAGTTCCAGGACAGCCAGGGCTACACAGAGAAACCCTGTCTGGAAAAACCAAAAAAAGAAAAAAAGAAAAAAAGAAAAGAAAAGAAAGAAAGAAAAGGAAGAAAGGAGGGAAGACAAAGGAAAGTCTAGAGTGTCCTGTTCTCCCTTGACCTCAGTGTCCTCATCTGTATGGACTGCAGGTGTGGAGCGTCACATGGCCAATGATGTCAAAGATCCCTAACAGCACCCGCTGTCTAATTGTCTCTGGCTCTACAGTGACTCAGGCTCCGCAGCACTGGCTTCCTGTCCCTGCGACACCAAGACCTGTTAATAGCATCTCTAACGCCAGGACATCATGTGGCAGGCATGATGGGAGACACCAGTGGGAGGCTCTTTGCAGCTACCAGGAAATGTCACCCCGGGGAGGCAGACACCCTGGGCCCCCACAGCGTTCTCTGGTTTATCTCTTGGCTCCTCCTTAAACAAGGAGGCACTAGGCCCAGCCTTCCCAAAGGCTTGTGGGATTGCTCTCTTTTCAGCTGCTGTTGAGTACAGATCCAGCCGGCCCCTGCAGAATTGAAATTACACACAGTAAGTGAAAGGCAAGTACACACAGTAGGTCCTCGTGATGCTATTTCAGGTCAGAGTCTCCATCTTTCCTCCTTTCATTCTGCCAGCTTGGGGACTTGCACAGCCCCACTGGGCTGTCCTGTCCACTCTCTCCTGCCCCAGAGGCCTCTACTCCTTCCTGTTCCCTGTGTTCTCCATTTTCAGGGAGTTGGATACCCAGTGGGACCTGAGTCCTGAGTCCACCCCTTTCTAATTTTCTAATGTGGCACATGTCAATAGACCTCCCAGTTGCATTGATTAGCCTTAGAGCTCAGCCTGTGTCTGTGGAGGGGAGGCTTTTCCACTCCATCCCACCTTCATACTGTGGGCTGCCCAGAAGGCTGCCTCCTGCTCACTCAGACTAACCGCTGGTCTGAAGTTCTTTCTGCATGCTTCCTCCCCCCTCTCTCTGCCCAGGTATGGGCCGGCCCAGCACCATGGCTGGAGGCTCATACTTTCTGCTCTCTGTCTTCTCTCCTTCTTGGCACCTGTTCCTGTAGCACTCACACTAGCAGACCTGGGCCAGTCAGCAGACACTCCTTCACCTGACTTTCCTTGTCTATAAAATGGCAAGAGTCTGGTGTGCTGTTCGTGTGGATCAAATCACAAACACACATGCAGGGGTGGGGTAGAGTTTCATCAGCCAAGTGCTTGCTAGCAAGCCTAAAGCTCTGGGTGCAGGGGTCCAGTCCCTTCACCTCATAAACCTGTGTGATAAGAGGTGCTCATAACAACCTTCAAGTGTAGCCCAGGTGATCTGTGGTGGTTTGAATGAAAAATGGCCCCCATAGGCTCATAAGCATATAAAGAGGTGTGGCCTTCTTGGAGGAAGTGTATCACTGGGGATAGGGCTTGAGGTCCCAGAAGCTCAAGCCAGGCCCACACACTCTCTTTCTTCCTGCTGCCTTTGAATCCCGACATAGAACTCTCAGCTACCTCTCCATGTCTGCCCAGATGCCACCAAGCTTCCTCCCATAATGACAATGGACTAAGCCTCTGAAACTGTAAGGCAGCCCCAAATAAATGTTTTCCTTTGTAAGAGATGCTGTCTCTTCACAGCAACAGAACCCTAAGTAAGGTATGGTGCTATCTTCTGGACTCTATGGGCATAACACTCATATGTTCGAGTGTAAAGATAAGAAAAATTGTTAAAGCAAAATCAAACAAATGGAGCTGGTGAGATGGCTCACCATTGAGGAGGCCCCTTCTCTAAGCAGCCAGGTGTCCCTGGATGAACTTCCTGGACTCTACTAGTCCCTTACAGCTGTGATGACCGCACCTCCCTGATGGGAACCCTGGGATGAGATCATGCTTGTGAAAATGGCCACAATCAGGCTAGAGAGATGGCTCAGTGGTTAAGAGCACTGACTGTTCTTCCAGAGGTCCTGAGTTTGATTCCCAGCATTCATCTGTAATAGGATCCGATGCCCTCCTCGGGTGTGTCCGAGGAGAACGGCACTGAACTCACATACATAAAATACATAAATCTTAAAGAAAATGGCCCCAATTGTTCTTCGGTTTTTATCCTGCAATCTGACATTGCTGTTTGTCTCAATGAGTTATTTAACTCACTCCCACAAAATTGGTTTGATAACTGCTTTGATCAATAAAATTTGTGCGTGTGACTGTGCTTGTTCCAAGCCTTGGCCCGGTGTGGATCTGTGTGTTACCCTTTGCTCTCTTTGAACCCTGGCTTGGCCATGAAGATATAAGAGAGAACATAAAGCAAAAAGGAGCCATCCTAGGTGATTCTCCTAGACCACCAAGTCCCAGCCAAGCACTGCATGCATGATCCAGGCCAGAGTGAGAGAAGCAAGCAATGGAGTCCATCCTAGACCACTCCCACGAAACCATAGGCAGGGTGAAAGGTTGTTCCGTGAAGCCACTGCGTGTGTAAATGGATATTTTGTTTTGCACCAGAGGCTGACTGACACATGTGGTAAGCAGTAAAGGAGTCTGAACAGTCTCAAAGCCAATCCTATCGGTGAGACAGCAAGGAGGTGAGAATCCAGAGCGGTCTTGGATCCCCAGGGAGGTCTGGAAGTACTGAACAGTTAGGCGTCAGATGTCGGGGACCAAAAATTGTGCATAGGCAGGAAAAAAAAAAAAAAGCTGGATCTTAGGTTGTTATTTATAGCAAAAATTTTAAACGAGGAAGTTCTGTCAGTTTCCCGAGTTACTGACAGTTGCGGAAATGTTAATAGAAATCTTTATAAGACCGGCCAGATGTTCCATATTAAGCACACATCTGTTTTATATGAAAGACTTTCTGTCCCCCACCGCCCTGTCTCTCTCTCTCTCTCTCCCCTTCTCACCCTCTGTCTTGATCCCAGGCACAATCAGGGCACTCTCCGAGGGTAATTGCTTCAGTTCTGAATGTATTTAGTTTCTGAATGCCCGTGTCCACGGTGTCAAAAATACACCCCAAAAAATAACCCTGGGAAAGGTTAATGATGGGCTTTCTGGTGTCATATTCTGCACTTGATACGTGGCGGTAATTATTATCATTAGGCATGCAGGAATGTCTACTTATCTTTCTTAATCACATACTATACAGAAGTGCTTCTGAACACATATCTATTATTTAATCAAAATCTCACAGTTATTGGCGTTTGTGCTCTCCCAGGGCTGTGTTTATTTTCTCTTTGCATGGGGGAGAGTTGCCTCCCAGAAAAGAGGGGGCCCTGAGTCCATGCCCACTTTTACCGCTGTCATAGCTTCTGACACTTGGTGCTATTAATATCAGAGACACCACATGCAGGCTCACATAGTGTTCCGGAAAGAACACTTTGAGTAAGAAATAGAGCGGGAAATGCATGCCTGCCTGGAGGAGGAGGTCTGACGGGGTGAACCCTTGGAGGGATGTGTCTCCACAGACAGAGAGCAGACTCGGTCAGAGAGATCACCATGGAGTTTCTTGAGGTGTGCTCAGTTAAAGTTGGCTTCTGTGCTTCAGATAGGATGTCTCTCAGGATTTTCATGTGTGTGTGTGTGTGTGTGTGTGTGTGTGTGTGTGTGAGACACACAGAGCTTGGTCCTCAGCATGGTGACATGGTAGCTGCTGCACCATTATAAAGTGGAATATAGGAGCTGGAGAGATGGGTCAGCAGCTAAGAGCACTAGCTGCTCTTCCCAAGACCTGGGTTCAATTCCCAGTGCCTACATGGCAGCTCACAACTGTCTGTAATTCCAGTTTCAGGGGATCTGACTCCCTCACACATACAGGCAAAACACCAATGTACATAAAATAAAAATAAATAAAAATTTAAAAATCTTTTTTAAAAAATGGAACATAGGTGGCCAGGAGATGGTTTCATTGGTAAAGTGCCTGCCAATCAAGCTTGGGGACCAGAGTTCGATCCCTAGCACCAGTATGCAAGACTTAGAGATGGTAGTGATTTGCTCCTGTAAGCCCAGCACTGGGGAAGCAGAGACAAGAGGAAACCTGGGGCTTGTTCCTCATCCTGTCTATCTGAATTAGCAAGCTTCAGATTCAGAGGTAGGGAGAGCCTGTCTCAGAAAATACAGTGGGAAAATAAAGGAGGTCAGTAGACATCCACCTCTGGCCTTCACATGTGCATGTGTATGTGTGTACGTGTGCATATGTGTGTGCATGCATGTACTCAAGAAAACATGCACACATTCACACACACACACACACACACACACACACACACACACACTGTACCTAGTAGGAAATTACTGAGGACTCTTGGAAGAGATTAATTCCCATGAGCCCCTGGTTAGTCCTTGAGAGAAGGTCATCACCAGAGCAGGGCTACCCCTCTAGCACAGTACCCTTCTGTGTGAGCTTTTTCTCTGACACATTTTCCCATCATTGTCACCGTCCATGTGACATGGTGCAGTCAGGGGACCCGTCAGAGGTGGAATTTGATGGGGCTGCTCGGTGTTGGATTTTCAAGCTTCATAGAACTTTTTTCATGACCAAATTCCCAGCCTCAAGCACTTTGTTACAGCAATGGATAGTGGACTTGATATAAGAGCCCACCCTGTTCTTCTCCCAGTGGAGGGTGCTTCAAGCCCTTCTTCTTTGTTGACTAGGTAGAAAACATTGTTTATTTTTATAGATTGTGAAACTGAAACTGAGGCTCAGAAAGATTCCTCTTTGCTCGGGGTCACCTAGGTGCTGAGCGGAAACTCAAGCTGATGATTTGATATCTTGGTTTCACCATAAAGCTTCCACAGAATATGCCAAGACGTCCTTGTGTGGCTGCAGCAGCTTGGCCTGTGGTGTGGGCTATCAGCAGCACACAAGAAATAAAGAGCTTAACCTCAGAGGCCTGCCCTCCCAGGCATGCCTCGATGGTCCCACAACCTCCACAAACAGCATCACCTCTGGGGAGCCTTGGACGATGTCCTGTGACCATGCACAGTTGGCATCAGAAACTGAATTGTATTAACCGTAAGAAAACAAAACGTTGAATTTCAGAATTTTTACTTTCAATTAAGGCACAGCTGTGGGTGATGTCTTTTTTCACAATTTATAAGAAATGTTGGCTCTTGACCTCAGTGAACTTACCCTTAAGGTCCTCTTTGTCCCCTCCTCCAGTCTTGTGGCATCTTTACCTCGCCCTGACCAGATCATCCTCAGTAAAATGGCTGGCACCATGGGACGCCATAACTGGTCGCCTCTTGGGGTGGTCAGTCCTCTTCTGGGCCAAAGCTGTGTGGAGGCTGTGTACTGGTCACACTGGTAGGAAATGTTCTTTCTTGGACGTAGTTCAGTCCTTTGATGTGTGACATTATAAAGCCATGGTGTGTGTCACACCAGAATTGACTCCCCTGGAAAGGACTTTACTGTGTAGTCCTACCCTACCCAACCATACGTGGGCTGTGATTACAACCCTGGGAAGTCAAAATACAACCTGGGGACTGGGGGTGCTGCTAACTGATGGAAACATGGAAATGAATCTGAAAGAGAGGTCTAAATCTTACTTGTGTGAGCATTGATTGTTATAATAAAATAACCATAATAATTCCATACATTTTATAGCTGATGGGATCTTTCTTACAGATGACTTCATTTGGCTGGGTTAGGGAGGATAAATCTTAAGTTTGAATCTCTCAGGGAAATATCAGTCTCCAAGCTCTACAACATACCGGGCTGCCTTCTTAACAGTCCCTGTTCATACAGCTTCTGTGTTCATTCCCCAGTCCCAAAACTTGTGAGAGTCTTGAAGACAAAGCTCTCCACTCCTAATCTGGACATTCAAGGCCCTTAGGACCCCGTGGGAACCTCTCCTCCCTCCCAGCTGTGTCTCTTGTTATCATATGTCTCCTTTGTGTACCTGGGCAAACACTTCCTGCCTGTGGGGCGCACAGCCTGTATCAAGCCCCTTCCTCCGATGACACCCCTCGCTTCTTTCCATACATACACAGAGCCCAGGCTTCAGACCTCTTATGTGTTAGCTGCCTCAGAATGTTCTCTGACTCCCCCACCAGAGGCAGCCTGCCTCACATGAAGATCCGACGCTGGAATCATGGAGTTTCTTGCTGCACCTGACTGATTTGATCCCTTACCAGCTTTCTAGGATAGCAACCAGTAGCACCGTCTTCACCTTCCTGAGAAGAAATGGCCTCGAGAACTGATACAGGGTTTGCTCAGGGACAACAAGTGCTGTCTCCTTGTTACAGAGGAAGCAGAATAGAAAGTGGGACCCAGACTAGGGCTCTTGGAGCTCCAGAAATGCCGCCCACAGAAGTGGCCACCATGCATTTGGTTCCCAAACTCTTTATCATTATGACCTATGGGCACATTCAATGACTTTCGATGGAAAGAATGGAGCCTCTCACTCTCAGAAAGCCCCATGAATAGGGGAGTCAACTTTCCAGATCAGCCACAAGCGCAAGGGAGGCTTGTGCAGGGATTCACATGAGGAAGAGTGGGGACATCTGGGGCAGACAGAGAACTGTCAGCATGCTTCAAAGTTGAAAGTGGAGGTTTTCTAGATCTTTCCCAGGTAAGCATAATGATCTTGCTGGTTATCTGTGTTCCTTTCTCCTTCTGTATGAAAACATGTACATACACATATGTATACACACACATATACATACACAAACATATGCACACACACATATGCACACACAGGCACATACTCACATGCTCACACATGCACAAATATATACACATTCAGACACACATACATACATACATATCTATATATATACACACATGCACACACACATGCACATACCTATATATACACATACACACACATACACAATACACACATGTGCACATACATATATGCACACATGTACAAATATATACTCATTCAAACACACATACATACACATATACACACATACACACATACACACAATGCACACATACACGCACACACATATACATGTGCATACTCATGGACATATATGTATACACACATGGGCACACACATGCACACATATACACATGAACACACACATAATGCTGAAGTGAGAGTTAGCTCCTTCATCATGGTTCGTTGACTATGTTTTCTTGGGGTACACATGCCACCGTCTCTAAGAGCACCTCATTATTGTTTCTTTATGTGAAGACCCACGGGAAAATTTTGAGAAGTTGCATGTTGATTGCAAAGTTTGATTTTATAATTTCTTGTCTGGTAGGTGAACTCGGGTTAAGAATTCTGTAAGCAGAACATGAAATGGAAGGATCTGCTCAGTACTTTCAGAAAACAAAACAAATGAAGTTTGTTCTTTGTAAACCTCTTCATGTTTCTAAAGATTTTTTTCTTTTATAGAAGAAGGGGGTGGGAGAAATGCTCAAATTAGGACACAAGGCAAAGAGGAGCCCAAGTCAGGGTGAGCTGCCTGCTGCTCCCAAGCTCCGGATTTATTTTCTGTGTGCGGGTGGGAGCGATCGTGAGCCTCCACGTGGAGGTCAGAGAACATTAGGCGTCTTCCTTGTGACAGGTTAACTTTGGAGACAGGGCCCATTGCTGAACTTGAAGCAGGCCGTCTGGTCAACAAGCCCTGGGGATCCAACTGCTTCTGTTCAACTCAGGGCTTACACGGCTTTTACATGGAACTAGAGAATCTGAACCCAGGTCTTGCTTTCACAGCCTGCTCCCCTACCCACTGAGCCACCCTCCCCCACTCCTGAGTTTCTTCTTTTGTCGTGTGCCTGGCTTTTTTTCTCTGCCTCTTAGCGTCCCCCTCCACCCCGCTTCCCCTCTTGCTCCTCCCTCTCTTCCTTCAGCGTTTAAACCCTGCCTCCCAACTCGCAAGATTTTAAAAATTCTTAATGATGCAACCTGAAGTTGCCATGGCAACTAATTTCCCTCGCCTCGCTGGTGGTACAGGCCTGTGCTGCGGCTAAGATTGAAATCGCAAATAATTTCCCTTTTCTTTCAAAATTAAGTAGGGCTTCTAAAGTGTTCTTCTGTGGCTCTCCCTGCCCCCAAAGAACAGGCATCCCCTGTCCCAGCTCATACAGTTCTTTGTATCTTGATGGCGCCGCCGCCGCTACCGCCGCCGCCGCCGTACACAGTCCCTCTGGAAACATAATGGGAACACCCGTTTTGCTATTTCTCTTTTGTCAGCGTGCAAAATGCTTCCCCCGAAGTTTAATGACATTTGATTGCCACCCCCCCATTTTAATTGTCTTTAATTTCTCATTCTTAAAAATACCTAAGTTTCTTTTCCCTCGAACTGTGAGAGCTGCCTCGTGAGGTGTGTTCCAGGGCACGAAGAGAAGATGCCCAGGCCTGAAGGTCACGGTGGCTGTCACCTTCCTGGGTGCTGTCTCCGTCTCCTGAGGACTCAAGTGTGCCGAGTGTTACAAGTTACCCACTGGTGTGTGTGGTCCCTTACCTTCAGGGACAGTGGGAATAATATTGGGAAGAAGTCGATTAACTTCTCAAGGATTTATTGTGCATCCAGGTACAGTAGATGGGGATAGCAAGGAAGAAGCCAAACTTACGGCATCCGTGAAAAAGGAGATGCAAGTTGACGCAGGGAATAGAATTGATCAACCATTGTTCCGGTAGAAAGGACAGGGGCTTTTGGGAGCCCTGGAATACGAGTGTTCTAGCAAACAGTGGTCAATGATCAGAGACCCAAATTAACGGTACAAATGAATGATGTTGCCAAAGAGCGTTTGCGGACACAGGAGCTGATGTTAGTATACTTTTCCCGATGTCTTGGGATCCAGATCGGCCATAGGAAACAGGTCCACTCCCCGATTATTCTTATAATCTCTCTTTCTCACGCCCTCTGGTGGGTGGTGGGCTAGAAGGGACGTTAAAGTGTTTAAGAACCCACGTTGAAAGTAGGTTTTGAAAAATCAAAGCTAACTGTTGAGGCTTCTTTCCTGGTCCCATGACTTCCCGAATTGAAACCCTTGGCCCTTTGCTCATGTGGCACGGTCCCGCTCTTGCTGGAGTTGGGAATTCTATGTGTTCTCAGTGTGACACTCTTCCTGTCTCAGTTTCTATCGAGGGCCAGGTGTCACCTGGCGTTCAGTGAGCAGGGACTGTAGGATGCCGTGGCTCTTTGGTTCTGGATTCCTTGGGCAAACCAAGAATGTCAAGAGATGGCTGAGAGCTGGGCAGTGGTGGCACATGCCTTCCCAGCACTCAGGAGGCAGAGACAGGCAGATTTCTGAGTTCGAGGCCAGCCTGGTCTACAGAGTGAGTTCCAGGACAGCCAAGGGCTACGCAGAGAAGCCCTGTCTCGAAAAACCAAAAAAAAAAAAACAAAAACAAAAAACAAAAAAAGAGAGAGAGATGGGTGAGACTGTGGAGTCGGGTAAGGATTGATGCTATGCTAGGGCTGTGTCTTGGGAAGCCGGCCGAGGAGAGAGCAGTTATCACGTGGCCTTCCCTGTGGAGGGGCCAACGTCTAGCACATGCATTACAGTTCTTGCTTTGCCCCTCTGCTCTCTGGAACACTGTTAATATTTCCCCACTGCTGCTGGATGGCAGCGCCACCACAGAGCATGCGCAGCCTTCCTCCTGTCCCTCCCCTTCCCTCTGTCTAGAACAGCAGCATCTCTCTCCTGCTTCTCACATGTTCTTTCCCTGGGCCTTGTCATCGCCCTCTGAGCAACTTCTTCTCATGGCTGTGCTTGGGTCATCTCATTGAGCAAATTGTTCAGTGATTTCCAAATGTGTCTCCCTACTGGGGGTCACCTTTAAACACATGCCCCCCCCCCCCCCGCTGCTCTTGCCCGAGTCACTGTGTAGACTTCCTATCCCGTGCCAGCAAGTTGCACACAGAAGCCATCATCCATCCTTCACTCTTCCTGGATCACCCGGCAAATGGTCTGGTCACCCTTGGGAGCCGGAAGCCTGGAAGCAACACCTCTCTTCCAGAGACTCATGGTCACCAGTAGGGCTCTCCCTCCATTCCACAGACCTCCGGGCAGGGGAGATAGAGCCCAGGTAATATCACTGTGGTAACTATGATGAGTCCTTTCTCATCAATGGAGCCAGGGTGGAAACTGGATTGGACGCCTTCACATGTGTTCAACCTGTAGCCCATTAAGGCACACATGGCTGTTCCTAACCAGGAATGATAGTGAGTGAGGCTCAATCTAATTGTAAATATTGCAAAGCTATTATTATTATTATTATTATTATTATTATTATTATTATTAATTGCATTGTTTTATAACATGATTTTATGATTATCAAGCATGGTCCGTGTAAAGGACTGTGTCACTCGGCAATATCAGAAGGTTGGACATCTGTGTTCTGCATTTTTATTTTACCTGGGGTTTGGGGACTGTAGCTACAGGTGATCTTCCTTGCTTTGCCTTTCATACCCCAGGACATGGCCATCTTGACAGGGGACCAGTAGGGCCAAGTTCCCTTCAGGATGATGCTGTCCTGCAGCTCCAGTATGGGAGGGAGTGGGTTAAGTGGGAGTGGGTGTGGTTGCTTTTCCTGGCCCGGGCTGCTGGCTGCCCTCTGAAGAACTTTAGCTTCTGTAGCTCTTAGCCTCTGCCTCTTTGATAGAATGAATTACATCTGCCTGTGGCTGAGCCTGGCAGCTGCATAAGCCTGGGTGACTCCATGCACCCCACTTCTTGACTGTGGTCTTGGTTACTTTGTACTACTGCACCAAGTCTATAGTTTCTTGTGTGTAAATAGGGACCTGGCAGAATCCATGGGTTACCGTGAGGGTCAGATGAGCCTGTGTGTATAAAATGCCCAATGTAGTAGCAGCCTTATACTCTGAAGCCGTGGATGGGGACAGAGACAGCAGGAAAGGTGTCCTCTGAAAGAGTGACCTCAGTCATGGGATTGGTCAGCTGTAGCCTACCATGTGGAGGCTCCTCAGGTAATGATCACAGGGCTCAGCCATCCCTGGGGTGAGATTTCAACAGACTTGCGCTGTTCCCAGAGCTGTCTGTCTCTGTCTCCTGCTTGTAGATCAGGATGTGAGCTCTCAGCTGTTCCCACTGCCATGCCTTTGCTTGATCATCACCGGCTAACCCTCTGCCATCATAAGACAAGTTAAATGCTTCCTTCCATAAGTTGTTTCTGTCATGGTGTCTTGTCACAGCGATGGAAAAGTAACCAGAACAGAAGCTGGTACCAGGGAGTGGTGCATTTCTGGATGGATCTGACCATGTGGTTCTTTTGACAGAGTGGAAGGTTTTAGGGTGTTGGATGAGAGAAACAGTTGAATGCTGTAAGCAGACCTTAGTGGACGTAGAGCTTGGCAGGCAGAGTTGAGAGCCATGTGAACTACGGAGGCCAGCTCAGGAGCTTTCAGAAGGTAACAATATTTGCAACTGGGCTACAGTCCGTTTTTGTGATACTTTGGCAAAAACATGGCTGCATTCTGTCATCCTGAGAACTTGCCCAAGGCTAAGTCGAAGAGAGACTGATTGATTTATTTGATAGAGATTTTGAGACAGCTTAATAGTGACTGTGTTGTGTGGTTATTAGTAATCATTCTTATGCAGGTCTACAGTGAAAAGGGGCCGATGTGGCACACACACACACACACAAAACAGAAACAAACAAACAAAAAAAGACACAATAAAAAAAATGCACAGTTTGAAGAGAAACGGAGCACCAGGAAATTGAATGTTGGAGCCAAGGTTTATGCTGAAAGAGACAAGGAGATTGAGGAGAGAAATGGAGGTGGGAGTGGCCTCAGGGCACGACCCCACTCCCACCCAGCTAAGCTCCCAACTTGTGAAAGAGAAAAATCCTAAGGAATTTTCTGCTCCTAAAAAGCATCAATAAGCCGGGCAGTGGTGGCTCATGCCTTTAATCCCAGCACGTGGGAGGCAGAGGCAGGTGGATTTCTGAGTTTGAGGCCAGCCTGGGCTACAGAGTGAGTTCCAGGACAGCCAAGGCTACACAGAGAAACCCTGTCTCAAAAATAAATAAATAAATAAATAAATAAGTAAATAAATAGCATCAATAAACAAAAGCCTTTCCGAATGTGACTCTGAAGGAACCACGCTCCATCCTGCGGCAGATGTGTCAGGTCTGTCTGTGGACCAAGATGTGAGCATGTCAAGTCCATGTGGTTCTGGCTTTAGAGTCATGAAGAATGTACAAGGAAAGGAGTTTGTAGAAACATCATCACACATAACATAGTAAGGCAAGCTACTGAGGCCAGGGTAGTCTACGAGGGAGCATAGGCTAATGTTTGAATGCTTGGTCCCTAGTTGGCAGAACTGTTTAGGAAGGATTAAGAGGTGTGGCCTTGTTGGAGGAGGTGTGTCCCTGAGGGCTAGCTTTGGGGTTTCAAAAGACTTGTGAGACTGGTGAGATTCGCAGGGTCCTCTGCTTACTGTCTGTGGATCAGGACACAGCGCTCAGCTACTGCTCCAGCCAACATGCTGCTTTCACCCTATCCACCATGATGGAGTTTTAACGCTCTACAACCATAACCCTAATTAATGATGTCTTTTGTAAGCTGCCTTGGTCATGGTGTTTTATTATAGCAATAGGACAGGGACTAAGACGTAGTTTTAAACTGCTGAGTCCTCAAATGGCAGTAGGCAGAAGGGGAAGAAAGGAGAGATTCTCTCTGATCCCGGTTACAGGGTCAGGGGAGTCATGACGTAATCACTGGAATGCCATCACATTAATTATAAACAGGGACAGATTTAAATCACAACAGAGGACTATTATATGGCTTTCAAAAAGAAGCAAGCTCACCATTATTAGCAATATGGATAAAAATTGAGGATATAATGCTAAGCAACAGAACCAGACACAAGGACAAATTATACCTGGGCTCTCTTATATGGAGAATTTTTTTTTTTTTAAAGGCGAAAGGGAATCCCAGCACTTGGGAGGCAGAGGCAGGCGGATTTCTGAGTTCGAGGCCAGCCTGGTCTACAGAGTGAGTTCCAGGACAGCCAGGGCTACACAGAGAAACCTGGTCTCGAAAAAACAAAAACAAAAAAAAACAAACAAAAGAAAAGAAAGGCAAAAGGGAACTAATGAGGTAGCTCAGTGGGTAATGGCATTTGTGCATCAGATGCAAGCCTGAAAACCCGAGCTCACTCTCAGACCCTACCCCTACCCCCCACAAACACACACATGCAAATGCACAAACACACACAGACACACAGACACAAGTGCACGCACACAGATACACACACAAACACACACATGCAAACACACAAACACACACAGATACACATACATAAGTACACACACAGATACACACACAAACACACATGCAAACACAGATACACACACAAACACACATGCAAACACAGATACACACACAAACACACATGCAAACACAGATACACACACAAACACACACAGACACATAAGCACACACAGAGATACACACACAAACACACACATGCAAACACATACATAAACACACACCAACAGAGACACAAACACACACAGATACACACACGCACATAAAAACACACACATACAAACACATACAAATACACACAGACACAAATACACACACATGCAAACACACACAACACACACAAACACACATACACATAAACACATAAACAGAAACACATACACATAAACACATACACAACTGATCTCAGGGAGTGAAATGATAGTTACCAAATGTCTCAGTTACTTTTCTGCTGCTGTGATTTAACACCAGGAGCAAGATAGTTTATAGAAGCAAAGGTTTATTTGGAGCTGCAGTTCCAGAGGATCTAGAGTCCATCACTGTGATGGTTTAAATATAACTGGCCCCCATTCATATATTTGAATACTTAGTCATCAGGAAGAGTCACAGTTTGAGAAGGATTAGGAGGTGTGGCCCTGTTGGAGGAAGTACGTCACTGGGGGTGCGCTTTGAATTTTCAAAACCTCATGCCAAGCCCAGTTGCTCTTTCTGTTTGAGGATCAGGATCCAGCACCATGCCTGCCTACCACCATGCTCCCTGCCATGGTGAGAACTATTTAAACCTCTGAGACTGTAAGCAAACCTTCAATTAAGAACTTTGTAAGAGTTGCCTTGGTCATGGTCTTCATAGCAATAGGGTAGTTACTAAGGCAATCACCATCGTGGCAGGGAACATGGCAGCAGTCAGGCAGGAGTGCACTGGAGCAGCAGCTGAGAGCTCACGGATTATAATCCACAAGCAAGAGGCAGAAAGACGCTGAGAATGGTGTGGGTATTTTGAAACCTCAAATCCTAACCCCAGTGACATACTTCTTCTAACAAGGCCATGCCTTCTAACCCTTCCCCAAACAGTCCCAACAACTGGAAGTCCAGTAGTCAAACAGATGTGAGCCTCTGGGTACCATTCTCATCCAAACCCACCACAGATGAGGGGTAGAGGAACACGTACGTCAAAGAATTTTGCAGTAAGGAGAGAGGAAGCTGTCTTTATACACAGCATAAGGACTAGCTAGTAACCAGATTCAGAACACTGGAAATGTGCTAAAAGTACGTTTTAGGCACTCTTAACACACACACTGAAATGATGGCCACGTTAATATTCTTGTTTTCAATAATCATGTATAGTGGTGTGCGTGTGTGTGTGTGTGTGTGAAAGAGAGAGAGAGAGAGAGAGAGAGAGAGAAAGAAAGAATGCCATATTGGATGCTTTGGGGTCTGACCAGAGGCTGGGTGACCGTTGTCACAGCTTGTTCATTGAGGACAGGACAGGATCCATCTACACTGTCTCTGAGATACCCAGGGAGTATGCATCCCAGACCACCATGCAGGACTCTCGGACACTTCCTATTTCATCTCCAGCCAGGGTGGCTTAGGCAACTGTGTGGCACCAGAGTGCCTTGGAAAGTCCATTAGCAGCTGGGGGAATGACTGAGTGGATAAAGGTGCTTTCTGCCAAACCTGATGACCTAAATGCCTTCCCCCGGGAACTCACATGGCAGAGAGAGAAGGGAGAGAACGTGCTCCCACAAGTCCTCTGACCTCCACATGTGGGCTACGGCTTTTGAACACATTACACACACACACACACACACACACACAGACACACACACTACACTCATGAACACACACACTCACACATACACATTCACATACATGCATACACACTCATAACACAGGCATGCACACACACACACACATACACATTCATGTATATACATACACACATAACACAGGCATGCACACACACTCATGCACACACACATGCATACACACTCACACAACACTCATATGCACACACACACTCATGCACACACTTATACATACACACACACTCACACATACACTCTCTCTCACACACACTCACAACACACACTGTGTAAAATTCTAAAAATAAAATCAATTACCCCTTCATGCCTGCCGCTCAGCCTCCTATCAGAGCACACAGCTTAGCCACCGCTGCTCTCCTCCTGGGGTGTCCCACACTGTTTACTGAGACAAATGGAGGTCCCCATGGAAAAAGACTTTCCTTTGAGCCTTTCATGACCTCCTAAGCAAAGACGATCCATTGGCTTCATCAGAGGTGAGGGAAAGGCTCAGAGCCTTGAAAGGAAGCAGAACACGTGTCCACGTGTTTACCTGGAGTGGCGCTCTCTGTAATGCCTGTGCATCTAGCGTTAATTACACCAGGAAACAATGCCCACGTTGTGTGGGTGGAGGAGCCCAAAGCAGAAGGCGGCAGTGTCTGAGTCAAGGTCTTCCTGTGATCCAGAGAGCACTGGGTAATGAAGATGAAGCACACAGCAAGCAATGCTCTGCTCAGTGTAAGCACGAAGCACTTTGGATGTTTCTTCTTTTGACAATGAGAAAACAGAAGTGGGCAGCTTCAGGGAGACCTCTGTCCCCAACCAAGACGTGTGCTAAGTGCCTGATCTGGGAATGTGAGCGCCTTCTTTGAGGGCATTGTCCCCAACAAAGGCTTCCTTCAGAGGCCTTTGCCTTGCTGCTTTCTCTTCCTAGGAGAACATTCTGTTAATGTAATGCTCGGGGAGAGACGTTCCCTACCAGCAAGTGGTCTGAAGTGTGGGGATATTTGGAGCAGAATTCTTGCACGGAGAAGTGGGACTATCAGGTGGTGAAGGAAAGCATGCCAAGATCTCGCTCTCAGGAGTGAAGGAGCTTTGTGCTAGGGGTGCAGTGAGCACTGGGAGAAAGACATATTAGTAAGTAATCGATGCGAACAAGCCCTCTCGAAGTCAAGGTTGCATGCGTGTGTGTGTGTGTGTGTGTGTGTGTGTGTGTGTGTGTGTGTGAAATAAAGGACTTGTTAGTTGGGTGTATAAATGTGTGAGCATAGGTGAACATGCAGAACATGAATGCAAGCGTGTGTATATTCAGAGGCCAGAGATCGAGGCCCAGTGTTCTCCTCAATGACTGTCATGCTATTTTCTCTTTTATGAGCTCTCTCCCTGAACATGGAGGCACGGCATTGTACATTTGTAACCCCCGTGCTGGAGCTCCGGGGATCTGCCTGTCTCTGTTTCTCCAGCATGGAGGTCACAAATGTGCGATGCCCTGCCTGGCCTTCAACATGGCACTGGAGATCGGAACTGAAGTCCTCATGTTTGTGCAATAAGCTCTTTCCTGACTGAGCCATAGCTCCAGCCCAAGTCATGGGTGTTAAGGATTGTTATCCTCATCTGAATGCAGGTGAGCAGGCCTCGGTTGCACCTCTCCCTCACACCGTGGTCTGCCCACTATTGTTTACACTGGCAACTGGACTAGAGTGGAAACAGCCACTGATGGAGGTCTCTCTCAGCAATGCTCCCTGAACCTTAGAGCAAAAAGGGGTTGATATAAATGGTCCACGTAGGGGTGAGCATTCAGCAGTCCTTTAGCCTCAACACTTTAGCCATTTCTGAGTCTCTGCACTGCTCCTACCCACTATGAAAGGAAGCTTCTCTGACCAGGGTTGAGAGCAGCTCTAATCTATCGGTGTAAACATAATATCTAGATCGTTTAGCAGAGCGGTAGAGCCCCAGGGTCTTTGACCGGCCCAGCCATCGGCTTTTGATGAGGTTCTTCATACCAAACACGAATCCCTTCCTCTGGAACAGAGCCTAAATCCAATCATACTGGTTTGGTTACTCTCATAAACAGCTGTAACAGTATTTCACCTGTAGGCATTTCTGTCCTGGCAGGTTGGGGTTGTAGCCTGCAGTGTCCAGGACTAGGTAAGACCATGGGTGTCTTTTCCTCTCCCCCAGAAGCCTGCATTAGCCCCATTCTGCACCGTGAACCCTGGCCAGCAGGGAGGAAGTTTCCAAGTTAGTGCCAGGTTGTTTTCTCTGTCTTGCAACCAAAATGTGTATTGCCTTCAGCAATGGGGTCTCACCATGTAGTTATGGTGTGAAACTAAGACCAATGGTAATGGCCACGTTGTTCTGGGGGCTTGACCAATGACTCCTAGGAAGGTATCACAGAGCATGCACTAAAATTTTCAGTTAATAACCTGTATCTTCTGGGGCCAGCGTTGTCCATCCATGCAGGATTCCTCTGTTCAAATTTCTTTTAAAACTGCGTTTTTATTTATTTAAATATATTCATATTTTAAAATTTAGCATATAGGGCTCAGTGGCTAAGAACACTGACTGCTCTTCCAGAGGTCCTAAGTTCAGTTCCCAGCAACCACATGGTGGCTCACAACCATCTGTAATGGGATCCAATCCTGTCTTCTGCTGTGTCTGAAAACAGCTGCCGTGTACTGATATAAATAAAGTAAACAAATCTTTTTTTTAATTAACTTATAAAGTAGTACACAAAGCTTTTATATATATCGTTAGCTTTTCTTTTTTGTTTTTTGTTTTTAGAGATATGGTTTCTCTGTGTAGCCCTGGCTGTCCGAAGACCAGGCTGGCCTCTAACACAGAGATCCACCTGCCTCTACTTCCCAAGTGCTGGGATTAAAGGCATGTGCCACTGTGCCTAGCCACGTTAGCTTTTAACCCATTTCCGGTCCCTCTTCTACCTGACTCAAGTCCCCCCTCCCTACTCAAACCTTTACTGCCTCTGCCTTTCATACTGCACATGTTCTAATATCTTTCACACCAGTGAGGTCTGTCTTCTCTATCATAGGTACTTTCTGGCTTACTGACCTCTATAGATGCTTCAAATTAAATCTACAAATCTAAAACTTCTGGGCCAGCCAGTGAGCTCAGCAGGTTAAGGCACTTGTCACCAATCATGTTGACCTGAGTTCAATACCCAGGACTCACATGGAGAGAACCAAACTCTACAGATTGTAGACCTGACCTCTAACCAGTACTCAAGCCTCCACAGTAAATAAATAAATGTAAAAAACAAAACAAAAGACAAAATGAATGCTAGAGCCATGGCTCAGTGATTAAGAGCACCGGCTTCTCTTCCAGAGGACCCTGGTTCAATCTCCAGCATCCTCGTGGCAGCACACAACTGTCTGTAACTCCTGCGCTAGTGATGATCTGATGCCCTCTACTGGCGTCTGCTGGAACTACACTCAGGGACGCATACACAGACAAGTAGAGATTTCAACCACACTGTCAGGTGGAATTTGAATGAAGGTTGACTTTGTGCTCTCCTAATTAACTTGGTGTGACCTTAAGCATATCCATTTTCTCTTCTCATTTGAAGAGGAGGTAGAGGGGTGTGTGTGTGTGTGTGTGTGTGTGTGTGTGTGTGTATTTGCGCCTGTGTGTCCATCCCCTTTTAGGTTCTTGGTCTTACTAATAAAAGAATTTTGAAAAGGGGCTTGGAAGCCTGAAGATGATTTTTATTTTTTTTTGAGTTGGAAAAGCAACACAATTTGGGAGAGCTGAAAGTCCTGGCAGCCCCCAGGAAGAGAGGAATGGGAGGAAAAAAATCATGACTTTTGAGTTAGCTGCAGAGGGCAGAAAAAGCGAGAAGCCCAGCGTGTGAGGCAAAGCGTGCTATACTGGCTGGTTTTGTGTGTCAACTTGACACAAGCTGGAGTTATCACAGAGAAAGGAGTTTCAGTTGAGAAAATGCCTCCACGTGATCCAGCGGTAAGGCATTTTCTCAATTAGTGATCAAGGGGGGAGGGCCCCTTGTGGGTGGTACCATCTGTGGGCTGGTAGTCTTGGGCTCTATAAGAGAGCCAGCTGAGCAAGCCAGGAGAAGCAAGCCAGTAAGGAACATCCCTCTATGGCCTCTGCATCAGCTCCTGCTGGAGTTCCAGTCCTGACTGCCTTTGGTGATGAACAGCAATGTGGAAGAGTAAGCTGAATAAACCCTTTCCTCCCCAACTTGCTTGTTGGTCATGATGTTTGTGCAGGAGTAGAACCCCTGACTAAGACACATGCTGAGGGAAGCAGAGCCAAGGATCTGAGTTCAGAACCCAGCCAATTCTAGGATCTCATTGGCCCAGGGCAAAGGATCACAGCAGAGACCTGCGGTAGAGATAGTTTAAAAGAAAGATATTCCCCAAAATAGGGCTGGAGTAGACAGCTGAGAAAAGGGCCCCAAAGCTTCCTGCTGCTATGTGATGTACAGGCATTTATAGTCCCTGTCCAGACAGGTTGTAGGGGGTGTGTGTGGAGGCCAGGATAAATCATGGCCATCGTTCCTCAGGTACTGTCTAGTTTTTTCTTTCCCTTTTAAACAGAAATCTCTATCTAGCAAGACATAGTGGTTCAAGCCTTTGGTCTCAGAACTCTGAAGCAGGTGGGTCTTTATAAGTTCCAGGCCAGTCTGGTTTACGTAGTGAGTCCCAAGGCAGCCAGAACTACATAGTGAGAACTTGTCTCAGGAATCAAAACATACACAAACATATTTGTCTTTAATTATATTTGCGTGTGGTTATGTATATGTGAGAGCAGGGGCCCAATGAGAGCAGAGGTACCAGATCCCTTGGAGCTGAAGTTATAGGTGGTTGTGTGTGAGCCACTCAGTGTCTGTGCTTGGGACCAAACTCTGCAAAAGCAGTATAAGTTTTGGGTTTTTTTTGTTTTTTTTTTTTTTAGACATGGTCTGGTCATTAGTTTTCAGTTCACCAAATAGGTTAGGCTGGTTGGCTTGAGAACCCTAGGGACCCTCCTGTCTCTGACTCTCTAGTTCCAGGAGCACAGGTATATGCCATGTCATCTGGCTTTTATTTATTTATTTCTTTTAATTGTGAGGAATCTAACTCTGGTCCTCATGTTTGCAAGGTGAGCACTTTACTGACTCAGTTACCAGCCCTTGGAAGTTAATGATTTTATCCCTAATTACAAAATGGTGACCTTTAGGGGGTAGACACAGGCACTAGGGCATTTGGAGTTTGTATGTTACAGGACCCAGATGTGAGCCAGGAAATATAGATAGCCAAAGGGTGGGTGGAGCCAGGAAAGGGACTAAGGTGTCATTTCAAGACAATGGAAGGCTAAGGTGGCATGAATTGGGTAGGCGAGGGTGGCACGCTGGTCCCAGAGGTTAGAACAAGGTGGGACATTAAGCCAGATACCTCCCAGTGGTCAGAGGATGCCGCTATGAAGGATGTAGGCAGAGCAGAGTCGGGGGCCTGGCTATCCAGTGGAATGGTCAGACGAGGAAGCCTGAGTCTCCCATGGTCCATTTCTCATTCACAGCTATGAACCCTCTCTTGATACCATCCCAACTGCAAACCAACTGACAATGCTACCACAGCTCATCATGGGCTTAACTCCAGAGAGTGGCTATGGGCTGAAGCCTGGGTGACCCCCAAAGCAATAGCTCTGTACCTAGCCTGGGTGAGGGCTCCCCCTGGGCTGCAGAGATGGAGGTCTTCAGTTAACTTTCTAGCTTGTGTGTTTTGGCATCTTCTGAGACTCCAAGGGGGAGCTGCATACAGGTGGCTGGACCCACAGGTCCACAGGATTGAGAGATGCTCAATCAGCCAAATGCTAGCCTTGCAAGCATGAGAACCTGAGTTGGAGCCCCAGACACCATGCTGTTGTGGTGGTGTGTGCTTGCAATCCCAGTGTCTTAGTCAGGGTTTCTTTCTTGCACAAACATCATGATCAAGAAGCAAGTTGGGGAGGAAAGGGTTTATTCAGTTTACTCTTCGACGTTCATCACCAAAGAAAGTCAGGACTGGACCTCAAGCAGGTCAGGAAGCAGGAGCTGATGCAGAGGCCATGGAGGGATGTTACTTACTGGCATGCTTCCCCTGGCTTGCTCAATTTGCTCTCTTATAGAACCCAAGACTACCAGCCCAGGGATGGCACACCCACAAGGGCCCCCCCCCCCATCACTAATTGAGAAAATGCCTTACAGCTGGATCTCATGGAGGCAGTTTTCTCAAGGGAGGCTCCTTTCTCAAGTTGACACACAAAACGAGCCAGTACACCCAGATAGTGTCGGATTGTGGGGCTTGCTGGCCAGCCAGCCCAGCCTGCTTGCAGATCTCTAAGGCCAGTGAAAGACCCTGTCTCAAAAACAAGGCAAATGGCTTCTGAGGAATGACATCTGATGTCAGCGTGTGTGTGTGTGTGTGTGTGTGCCTGTGTGCAAACACAGAGAGAGTGAGCAGGGAGAGGAGAGAAGAGCAGACAGACAGATAGACTAAGCACCATTGGGAAGCGACAAAAGCCACTTGTGCCCTCATGCCTCTTAGAAACCTCCAGTGTCCAAACCACAAGAGGCCCTACAGCCTCCTTCCAGCTCCATTCTTGTGTAGGCACAAGGTTCTCCATCCCCCCTTCCCTCCTAAATGCACTCAATGCAATAAACACACAGGTGGAGCACTACAAAGCAAGTGTCACCTTGGTCTCTGGAGTCCTGTGTTCAAGGCCCATCTTCTGTGCTCTATAGGCACACCATTGTCATCCAAAACCCCCAGAGAAATGAACTTGCTGGAATCTATTTCCGGTAAATGGGGAACACGCTTGTCTGCTGCTTTCAACAAAAACCCCCGCTTTCTAGGGTGCTTTCTCTCCCCTTCAGCAAATTCCTCCTTCTCTCCATAAAAGGCTCCTTTCTCCCCTTGCCACAAGGCTTCTCTGAGTGGCATTATGCAGAGGCTCTCAGCCATGGAAGCTTCTGGTGACCTTTGTCTTAAGGAAGCGCTTCAGCGTGTGATAATAGCCTACCCAGCGGCTATCTCAAAATAAACATCTACCTCCGAGGAGCTTAACCTTCAGGTACTGTGCTGGGGAGAGGTCACGCTTAATGGACTCTGTTCTGAGAGAGATGGAGTGGTCTCAGCTGAAAACCAACATTTCCTCTGCCTCTGAGCCTTGAGAAGTGGCCTGGCTGGCTGTGGGCATCTGCCCAGATCTGAAGGAAGAAGGCTACTGCCCTGAACCATCTGCTAAGCCACTGCCTCACCTGCAAAGGGTGAGACAAAGCAGCCACGCCCTCAGAAGAATGTAGATGACCCCTTGCACCTCCAGCAGAGAGCCTGGTAGGTGTCATAGTTGGGATCTAAAAATGTCCCCCTACAGCTTATGTTTTGAACTTGTCTCTCACACAAAGGCATTATTTTGCGAAGGGTTTAGGAGGTGGGGCCTGGCTAGTAGAAAGAGGTCTCCAGGTTATATGGTGGTGACATCCTGGCCCTAGTTCCAGCCCCACCTTCTCTCATTCCTGGCCTGTGTAAACAGCTACCACAAGCTCCTACTGCCACACATGGACGATTCTGCCACCCTACTGTCACCGAGATGGGCTGAAACCCTCTGCACCCCTGAACCCACACCAGCCCTTCCTGTCCTGACAGCTCCGACACTGAAGCAATGAGAGACTTTAGTGTCTACTGCCAACTTGACAAAGCCTAGAATCACCTGGGAAGTGAGTCCCAACGAGGGATTGTCTGGGTAGAGTTGACCTGTGGGTGTGTCTATGGGTGATCGATGGGATTATATCAATGGATGTATGAAGCTCTGCCCATTATGGGCAGCAGAACTCCCTAGGTTTGGGTCCTGGATGTCCAAATGTAGAAGGGGGCTGAGCAGGAGTAAGCATGTGTGTATTCATTCCTTCTCTGCCTTTGACTGTGGCTGCTTCAAGCTCCTGCCTCGACTTCCCTGAAATGACAGACTGAAAGCCAAACAAGCTCCTTTCCCCTAAAGTTAGGTTTGTTGGGATATTTTATCACAGCAACAGAAACAAAACTGGGACACACCAGGAACCCAGGGATAGAGTGGGTGTTGCATACAATAGATGTGTAGCTGGTACAGGATCACTGGTGGATCTCCCACACGAGAACACTTCTTCCTTTGGCCCATTACTAGGAAGGAGCAGTATCCCTCTGCCATGGCTGCACAGTGCTGGGGAGCTGGCAGCTCTGTCCTAGCCTCTGTTGGAAGGTGTGATGGCAATTCCTGACTGTCACCTTGACTATATCTGGAATGAACCATAATCCAGAATTGGAAGGCTCAACTGTGATCCAGATCTTGAGGCTGGAAGACACAAGTTTCTGACCTGGATCTTGGCATGGAGATCTTGAGGCATAGTGGCCATGAAAAGCTTAGGCCCAGGCAAAGTAGTACATGCCTTTAATCCCAGGAGACTGAGGCAAGGAGATCTCAGAGTTCAAGGTCATCTGGGACAAAGGAAGTCCCAGATCCAGGTGTGGTGGTACTCAACTTTAATCTGGGCCACCTCTTCTGCTGGAGGCCTACGTAAGGACATTGGAAGGAATACTTACTCTTCACCTGCTTGTACTTACTTGCCAGCACATCTGTTGGAATCTATTTCTACAGAGGACCAGCTGAAACAACTAGCCTCGTGGGACTGAGCAACTACTAGGTTCTTGGACTTCCGATCCACAGCTGCCCATTGTTGGGGTAGTTGGACTGCAGACTGTAAGTCATCACAATAAATTCCCTCAATATAGAGACATTCCATAAGCTCTGTGACTCTAGAGAACCCTGACTAATAGAGAAGTGTTGAACTCGGAGCTTTCTCTTTCTTTCTCTTCCAGCACAATGCCCAATTTGAGAGGTCCAGGGTCTGTGTATGTTCATCAGGGTTTGTCTTCCTCTGTCAGTGGCTCCCCCAAACCATCTGTCTCAGTCGGGGTCTCACTGTGATGAAACACCATGGCCAAAAGTAATTGGGGAGGAAAGGGTTACACCAAAGGAAGTCAAGGCAGAAGCTCAAACAGGACGGGGACTCAAGCAGAGGCCATGGAGGAGAGTTGCTCAATGGCTTGCTCATGGCTTGCTCAGCTGGCTTTCTTATAGAACCCAGGACTACCAGCCCAGGGATGGTACCACCCACAAGGGGCCCTCCCACCTTGATCAATAATTGAGAAAACTCCTTACAGCTGGATCTCATGGAGGCCTTTTCTCAAGGGAGGCTTCTTTCTCTGTGATAACTCCAGCTTGTGTCAAGTTGACACACAAAACCAGCCAGTGATGGAATGTACTTACCTGTTTAAATCCCATTTCTTTTGTATTAAGAGTTAGATGTAATCCCAGCACTTCTGGTCTCTGTGCATTCTAAGTAAACTAACCAAGTAGGACACGCTCACTTTTTAGAAGACTCACTCCCATATTTTGTAGGGTGTGTGGGGGGGGGGGGGATGCATAGACTTGCTCCTGTAGACAGGTTGGCCTTCAATCCGGGATCCTCCTGCCTCAGCATCCTGACTGCTGGGATTACAGGTGCCTTTATCTGGCTTGGCCCCAATTTTGAATAAGATGTGTTACCTCAACAATGAAGGTGAGGTAGTCCCGCCCAACACTAACCAGGCAAGTCTTGAGAAAACCCCAGCCTCTTCTTGCTGGGCCTCAGTTTCCCCAGGCATGAGACAATGAGGCTGAATGATAACCTGGAGACTCAACCCCACCACACAGGAATGGGCGCAGTTGCTGGTGTTGACGACAACACCCCCTTCTCAGTGCTTGGAAGTCTCTGGGTCAGCTTTGATGTTTACCTGCCTCACAGAGACAGAATCTGCCTGCTGGGAAGAAGCCTTTGTGTGCAGATTCTCGGAGGATAATAAGTCCTTTTCTTACCCAGCGGCACATTAGGGTAAGATGACTATAATTTCTTGTCTGCAAGGACAGGCGGCTTCAAAAGCAGAATTCCTTCTTGCAGGAGTATCGGAGGGACAACAAAAAACGCACTCGAAATTAGAGGGAAGAAAGGGCGGCTAGGGTAGAGCTATTCTGGGTATTTTCTGCGATCCAGATTGTTTAGGAAATAGAAAATGCGCATTGTCTGCTTCAAAAACCCATCAGGAAATTATGAAAACCCCTGAATTCCTGTATAATCAATCACCTAAAATGCACAAATTACACACATCGTGAATGGGAATAAACCTATTACGAGGGGCTCATTCGAAATGAACTAAAAGTTTAGACCCTCTTTGTTGGGGTGCTAAGTAGGGTTTTGAAAGAGAAAGCCCTTAAATAGACACTGCTATATTATTGTCAGGGGAGGAAGCCGTCAACAGACAGTTGGGTGTTTGCTTTTCATCTGTATTGATGAAGGGATGCGGCAGTCTCGTTAGAAATCCCTTAGTCTGACTGTCCAAATCGGCCGACAATTATTACCGGTTTTGTGTGCTTTGTTCTAGCTCGCGCCTGTGACCACACATCCCATGGTGCTCTAAGCACAATGTAAATGCTATCTGTGTCATGCCATGCTGTTTTTCTCAGCCACTCATCATAAATTTTTCCCAGCAGTGAGGCGCTTTATTATTGTAATTGTTCAAAGCTGTGTAATATTCCCATCAGCAGAAAGATGACAGCTCAGGCAACCATTCCCTGAGAAGCAGACGTCTGACTTTCTCTCCTGCGTTTATATTTGTTCTCACTAAGCTTTGGGAATATGTTGTCTTCTCACTGCTTCTGTTTATATTGTAGTCCAGGCTAGCCTCAAGTTCAAGACCCTCCTGCCTCAGCCTACAGAGTACTGGAGGTCCAGGTATGCACTAGCACACTCAGCTGACATGTCCTTGACTCCTGATTTAGTTCCAGGAGTTGGGATTACTGAGTCAAAAGCTGTATGTGTGTGTGTGTATGTGTATGTGTGGTGTGTGTGTCTGTGTGTCTTTGTGTGTCTCTGTGTGTGCATGTGTGTGTGTGTCTGTATATGTGTGAGTCTGTATGTGTGTGTATGTGTGTGTCTGTGTGAGTATATGTGTGTGTGTATCTGCCTTATGTATGTGTGTCTATGTGTGTGTCTATCCATGCATAGTTTGTTGTTGTTGTTGTTTGTTTGTGTTTTGAGACAGTGCTTCCCTGTATCTCTGGCTGTTTTGGATCTCACTCTGTAAACCAGGCTGGCTTTGAACTCAGAGATCCTTCTGCCTCTGCTTCCAGAGTGCTGGGACTAAAGGCGTGTACCACCACACCCAACACAGGGCCCTCACTGAACCTGAAGCTTGTCACCTCAGGTAGACTGGCTGGACGGTGAGTCCCCAGGACGTGCCTGTCTCTGCCCTAAGTGCTGGGTTTACTGATGTGTGTTGTTAGGCTCTGTTTTGTTCATGGTTTCTGGGGACCTGAACTTGGGTGCTCATGTTTCTGTGGTGGGAACTTCACTGACAGAGCCACCTCCCTAGCCTGCAAGGGCCTTCTTAAGGCTGTGTCGTTTGCCATTGAGGAATGGACAATAAGAAAGCTTGGTTTTCAGCATCAGCATCAAATGGACTATTAAAATATTTTCCTGTAATTCATTAGCATTGAGTGTGTCGCAGGTGTGTTGCACAACAAGAGATTTGACTACCTGGAGTGGATCTGTCTCCTTTGTCTGTATTGGGCTATCTTCTTGGGGATTTTCACACGCCCTTCCTCTACTGGCTGACCCAGCATTCAGTGGCCATAGGAATCCATCTTCTTGTCACCTGCGGGCAGCAGCTCACAGTTTTGGAGCTTTGGGTTCATGTGGACGGCCATCCTTTAACCCATGGCCTTTGAGAGAACATTCAGCAACAGACATGGTAGCGACAGCCACAACAGAGGCAGAAGAAGTAGCAGGTATAGTAGATGCTGCAGATGCAGAAGATGTAGTAGATGCAGCAGATACAGCAGATATAGAAGATGCAGCAGATGCAGAAGAGGAAGTAGATGCAGAAGATATAGTAGACGAAGCAGAAGCAGCAGCCCAGGTGCAAGCCCTGGCAGTTGTGGTACAAGCACACAGTGGGACTGGGAGCAGTGGTATCTGGGTGATGGCGATGGTGACAGGCAGCAACAGGAGGGCTGACAGGGGTGTTGATGGTGGGGGCAATCGTGGAGACAGGGTGCCGTGCCTGTGGTACTCAGGGCAGAATTGAGGACAGTGGTGTTGGTGTTGGTGGTGATTACAGTGACGGTAGGTAGGAAGAGTCTCCAACTATGTAGCAGGCCCTGGAGAAGCAACCAGAGTGCAATAGGCTCACCATTCCATGAACCAGACAGCACGAGGCAGTACCAGACATCCAGGAGGCTGTGGGAACATAGTGACAGGCATGTAGTCTGCCCTACACAGCTCCTGGTTGGTGTCCCCTGTGGATGAAGACACAGCCATAGGTACCATTCTGAGATGACAGAGTACAGATGTCTTGGTCAGTCCTAGATCCCTGAGCACCATTATGCCTCCAAGGGACCACAGACACATTGGCTGGCTAAGCTATCATTCACTCAACGCTGAGTGTTCCCTTTTGTGCTGGCCAGGGAAGGAGCTACAGACTAGGTAGAGTTGGAATGCCTGCTCCCAAGCATCCTGCCTTCTGGTCATGGTGGCTAATCCACTCACATGGGAGAGAAGTTTCCCTGGGGAAGGCTGCTGTGCCCTTTGAACCTGTCGGCCCTAAGGCATGCCTCCGGGGCCTCCTACAGCCTCTGAGCTGGTGGTTTTCAGGGAGGATTCCAGGCCATGAGTTGAGTTCCTTTGCAGGCCCTATGGGTTGGTCTCTGAGCATTGTGGGTGGAGGGGAGAGAGGGCCAGAGCAGAGCAGGGGTGGGTTCTGTCTATGTTCAGGTTGGCCGTGGTTGCTAGCCTTAACTAACCAAGACTTTGTCCGTTGTTTGGGATGCATCCAGCTCACCTTTATCCTTGAAAGTCAGCACCCAGATCTGTGCACCTGCACCTTGGGTCTCCGCAAACACCTGACACAACCACACAGTCTCCCAAAGCAACTGGGCTCATGCTTCTTGTACTGGCTGGTTTTGTGTGTCAACTTGACACGTGCTGGAGTTATCACAGAGAAAGAAAGGAACCTCCCTTGAGAAAATGCCTCCATGAGATCCAGCTGTAAGGCATTTTCTCAATTAGTGATCGAGGCTGGGAGGGCCCCTTGTGGGTGGTGCCATCCCTGGGCTGGTAGTCTCGGGTTCTATAAGAGAGCAAGCTGAGCAAGCCAGGGGAAGCAAGCCAGTAAGCAGCACTCCTCCATGGCCTCTGTATCAGTTCCTGCCCTGTGTGAGTTCCTGTCCTGACTTCCTTTGGTGATGAACAGCAATGTGGAAGTGTAAGCTGAATAAACCCTTTCCTCCCCAATTTGCTTCTTGGTCATGGTGTTTTGTACAAGAATACAAACCCTGACTAAGACAACCCTCCTGCTCCAACCCCCCTCCCAGACTCTCTTGTTCTTCCCTTGGCTCCTATGAAAAGCCCTGAGCCTATGTCACCCATGTCCTGCATGGAGATGACAGAACATTTGGGTCAGATCCCAGCCCCACACCCTCTAACAGTGCCTAGTGGTCCCTCCCTCTCCATCCCCTTCCCTCATCTCTGTGGACAGGAAAGGAAAAGCTGCTGCATTGGTTGAAAGAGAGCACAGAAGGACAGATGTCAGCCCTGACACAGGTTGTCACTCCCTAGCTGTCCCTTCTTACAACTGGGACCACCTAGAGGAGAAAGTGGACCACACCTCCCAACGTCAGCCATAGCGGGATGAGCAATTGGGGACCCTGAAGAACAACAAGGATGAAGATGGAAATCCCTGTTCAGATGCCCAGAGAGGAGACAGAGAGCCCTTTTCATTTTAGAGAAGACTAGAAGAGAAGCCACCTCCCTTCAGCCAAGAGGAAAACCAACCCAGCTCCTCTCAGTTTACCCGAAACCTTTCCCTATTTTCAGTTTCAATTCTATGTGTCAGAAGCTGACATTTTTGCAAGCACCGAGAACCCGGCGTCACTTTGAAAACTTGTAAGTGGAGACGCATCACACGAGGTAGCCAAGATGCACTCTGCGCACAGATGGCCATGATTAGGTGCCAGTTCGCCAGTTCGCAGAGAAGCTTGGAATCCGCAGAGGCGCAGGGCAGCTGGCTGCGAGGCTGCAGGCAGTCGGGGATGAACTGTACGGCGAGAGGACACGCCTCCAAGGCCCAGGCCACACCCCTTGGTGGTGCAGGTGACTGGTTATGGAAGAGAAACAACCTGAGCCCCTCATCTCTGGGATCATCTCATCTCCAGGCAAAATGGTTTCCTGCTTGTCCTTGGCTCCTGCAGGGGCAGAGGCTCTGTGTGGTCCCAGCCCACATTTGCCAAGCGCCTAGCTGTGTGTCTAGGGTAAGCATCACATCTCTGGTTCTATTTTCTCATTGGGAGACAAAGAAAGAAATATGGGCTCAAGGAAGCAAGAACCCTGCCTCTCAGGGTTCTCAGTGGAGGAAGGTGATCTTATCCGAAGAGACCCTTGAAAAGACAAAGATTTGTTCCTGAATTCCCTGCATTCCGTGGTGCAGAATCGATCAGAGAGAAAGAGGACTTTCTAACTGATAACAGAACAGAGTAGACCTCTGTTCAGCTATCTTGGAGATGTACTCATCTGAGACCTGGAGCATAGACCAGCTCCTTAAATACAGGGTGGGGGTGGGAAGCTCGACATGGCTTAGAGAAGAGAAGATGGTTCCATGTGGCCTACAGAGAGCGTGTGTCAGGGTGAAGGTATGCTCGATCTGAATGGGCCTATAGCAGGAGGCATGCTCACAACAGGAGGAGGCCTCAGGCTGGAAAGGGGTGGCAGAGGAGACTCCTCAGCTTTGTGAGGAGGTGAGGTCAGATACTACTGGCAGCTCGTTCCTGGATCCCAACTGTCCTGCAGAAAGGCCAGGTCTTTGCATAAACCTGTCTTATCTAGGGATAAGCACGGCCCCTGTTCTAGCCTTGTTGGCTAAAGGTGGGAAAGAGATGGCATCTCCTTCTCCTTCATTGGTCTTCCTCTGAGGCAGACCAAGCTCACTGAAGTAGGTGTGTGAGGTACATGCCAATGGGTACAAGAGATGGGGGACAGACCAGAGGGCTCAACTCTTAACCTACCAGGACACTGCTTAGTAGACCACACCCAGGCCATTACTAGACACCTCCTTATCCTGTGCCCGTAGGTGGCTTTCAGGTGCCATCGTAAAGAAATGATGACCTGTGTGTGATTAAAAGAATAAGACTTACTGGGGCTGGGGAGGTGGCTCCGTTGGTGAAGAGCCTTCTTAGCAAGCGTGAAGACCGGCGTTTGAATCCCCAGATGCTATGTTAAAAGCCAGGCATGGTGGCACATGTTCTAATGCCAGCATTGGGGAGGCAGAGATGGGAGGATCCCAGGGGCCAACTGGCTAAAGAGCTGAGGGCCTGTGAGAGACCCTGCCTGAAGAACAACAGCTAAGGTTGACCTCTGGTCTCTCCATGCACACAGATATGTGTGCTCACAGTGACACACACACACATACACACACACACACACACACACACACAGACACACACACACACACACCATAGAAATAAATAAGAATAACACATATGGTGTGTGAGAGGACACACCTGTAATCCCAGCACTTAGGAGGCCGAGGTGAGAGATTGCTGTGAGTTCAAGACCAGCTTAGGATACAGAATAAGACCCTGTCTCTAAAAAGGAAGGAAGGAAGGAAGGAAGGAAGGAAAAAAGAAGACACTTCACCCTCCTCACAGATAAGCACTATTGGTCTGTGATGCTGTGCATCTCCTGCTGGGATACAGATGTCTTTCTGTTTGCAACCAGGAGGCCTGAGTGTAGAGAGGTATGCTGTTCCTATGTAGTTTTTTTCTGAGGCATCCTTACCCCTGAAGGGGACCTACCTCTCCTCAAGTGTGAAATAACGAAAGACTCGGTCATCCCTGCTTTCCTACTGTGTGTCCTCAGGCAAGTCACCTGCCCTCTCTGTGACTTCTGGGACAGTTCCTTCACACTGCTGCTACTAGAGTTGGGGCGACAACAGTGAAAGGGGAGGTGACACCCCAATGGTGGCTCTTACAACAGAGGAGACACCTAGATTGTTTTAATTAGATCCAAATTCTGTGATTGCTCCTACCCTCCCTGAAAGCAAACATCACAATGGGCCTCGAGGAAAGAGGACTGTTGACCAATCGGAAGTGTGAGAGAAGCATTCCCTTTGACTCTGTATAATGGCGTGGAAAGACTCAAGGTGAGATCTGGGGGGTTCAAAGGAGCATGGAGTTAGAGACGCACCAACCAGCCCCTCACTGATAGCATTAATTGGTAACAGTTATGACCGGATGCGTCAGTGTCTGCTAGGGGTTGGATGCCCAAGTGTTGTCTCTATGCGCCCACCGCAGCTCACACACCCTCAGAGCCCCACTCGCTGGTACTGAGTCCTAACGGGAGTAGGGTAGATCTTCCTAGATTTCTGAGCCTTCCTGGCCTTGGGAACTCAGCTGACAAACTTAGAGACAAACTGAGGCAGGGCAAACAGAAGCCTGGCCCCCATCGAACCAGACTGTCTTCCAAATACAGAAATCCTCCCCGGGCCCAACTTGGCCCGGATGTCTAGATTTGAGGAGAAGTAGATCTCATCTCGTCCTAATCCGAAGGAAGCGGCTTTCACTTCCTCTCACAACCCAGGCTCCTCCTTGTGCACTGAACACACACATCCTTCCCGCTGGCCCCGTTCCCCAGCCTGGGCACACGCTGCAGGCTGTTGGCACGGGTGTTTAAATACATGCCCATCTTCCAGATCCCTGCAGGCAGAGCTAAGCATTTGGCTGCAAATGGGGGCTGGTGACCCTTCACCTGCCCTCCGTTCCCCTTCCTGCATCTGGGGAAACTTGGACCGTAGGTTTTTCTCCCGCCTTTCCCCCAGAACTCTGGCAAAGCTATTGCTAGCCTGAGATGCCTCCTCTACCAATGGCCTGTTTGTTGAGCTGTGTTTCTAGGCCAGGGTGATGGGATGGAGGCGTCTCGTCTCTTCTGGACCAGGTTCTGCACCACACATTAGCATGTGGCACTTTTGTTTCTTTATAACGGTCCTAGGTTAAGTATTAATGGTCCCTCGAGGCACCACAGACACACACAGGAGAGGGACAGTGGTCCAGAATGAAGTGATCTCTCTCTCTCTCTCTCTCTCTCTCTCTCTCTCTCTCTCTCTCTCTCTCATCTCACAGACTCTTTGAGGCAGAGCTTGGATTTTTATGACTTTTAGATGGTCATCTTCTAGAAAGCACACAAAGACTCCAGCACAACTTCCTGGCCAATGATTATTGTCTGACTGAATGACTGAATGACTGAATGAGCGGAAGATTGAATGAGCAAGCATCAAATTTCCAAGAGTGCTGTAGAGAAGGAGCAGCCTGGAATAGTTTCAGTCCTTTGCTTAGAAGCATTAACATGATGAGAGGAATGCCGAGCCGAGCCGCCGGGTGAGGAGAGTGGCTGTATACCGAAGACAGGGCTCACACCTCTCAGCTGATGGGGTGGTGGCAACATTGTAACGTGACCCTGGCAAATCCCAGGCCACAGAGCACCTCTTGTTTGCATTAATGGAGTCGCATCTGCTACATCAGACCCTGCACTTCCCTGAGGCTATGCACCAAGGTGAAGGCTTGCACATGCCTTAACAAACACACAGACACAATGAATGTCATGCTTACACAGAGAGGAGGGTGGTAACACGCTTCTGATGATGGCTGAATTTGCAAACATGGCTGACTAAATCAGCATGCCATCCTCTGGCACGGGTTGCCGGTGATTTCTCTGGCTTCTCCTGGAGGTGCCAGCCTCCAAGAGGAGCTGCTAGAATTTTCTTCGTAGAAGAAAGCTTTGAAGTCACCACCCATCCTGCCCTGCTGCAAATGAGACATCTAGGTTCCTGGAGGATAAGTAACAGAACTAGCAAGTGGTCTATCCCAGTCCCCTGGGTCTCCTGCTGTCTGGCTGGAGGCTTCTGCTGAAGTGGCAGCCTAGAGGATCAATTTAACATCAGAGTGGTGTGCATCCATGTTCAGGGAGCCCCAGGTTCCTCTCCAAATAGCAACACACTGATTTCAAAGTATTTCAGTGTGGTACTGGTATTTGTGGTGACTGTTAAAGACATGGAGAAGCTATGTTCCAGTAATTTCCCTGTTAGGAACTGGCCCTAAGGAAAACAAGCCAGAAATGTAGACACAAACTTATGTGGCAAGGAGATAGGAAGATGGCTCAGCCAATCAAGTGCTTTCTGTATGTGCCTACAGACTTGAGTTTGGGTCCCTAGCATCTGCATAAAAAGCAGAGCATAAAGACACACATCTGCAATGTCAGGGCTGGGAGGGGGAGTCAGGCAAAGCCCTGAAGCTCACTGGATGGTCTAGCCAAATCCATAAGCTCCAGGTTTGGTGAGAGACTCCTTCTAAAAAAATTAATAAGATGGAGAAGTAAAACTGAAGAAGAAATCTGGTGGCAACCTCTGACCTCAATATGTAAATGTGCACACACACACGTCTATGTGACCACCTACGCACATATGCACATGAGCATGAGCAAAGATTTCTGCACTGAGGCATTTATTGTCACATCTTTTATAACAAGAAGAGGAGAAGCAACTTCACAAAAGAATAGAGTGAGCTATTAGACCGGTGGTTCTCAACCCATGTGTTGTGACCCCTTCGGGGAGGAGATCAGACAGCCCTTTTACAGAGGTTGCCTGAGACCATGGGAAAACACAGATATTTACACTATGATTCACAGCAATAGCAAAATTAGTTATGAAGTAGCAACAAATTAATGTTATGGTTAGGGGGAGGGTCAGTCTTTTGTCAGTTCGCAGGTGTGTGTGTGTGTGTGGGTGTGTGTGTGTGCCCACACCCTCGCGCAGCTACTCAGCCCTTTGAGCCTGGCTCTTCCATGGGCCACTCCTTCCTCCTCCTGCCTGGTTATAAACCAGCATGCTATGGTGTACGGCCCATGTCAGATGCTCCCTCTGACTCACAGACGTTTGTTCTCCAGAATTACAGATCAAGAGAGACCTGTTTCCTTTCTAGATGATGCAGTATAGGTACACAGCCAAAGAAAGCAGGCTGAGATGCCCGGCTGAGGTTGGGCTGCCCAGCTGCCTGCCTCGACACCTGTGTCCCCAGGGCGGAGTCCGCTCTTACCTTTTAAAACTGTTATTATATTATTATTAATTATTATTATTAATTATTATTATTAATTATTACTATTACTGTTATTTTCTGTTTCTTGTGGTCACGTTCAGTCCTTGTCCCATAGACACAGTGTCTGTTTTCAGAGTTTCAAAAGTGGTACCTGGAGGCTCCACCCAACACCCCCCCTGCCCCGCACAAATCTTTCCTTTTACATCAGAGAGACACTGTGCTTACCTTCAAGTCTCCTGATGATGCAGGCTCCTGTTTCCACCTCTATGTCTCCAACCTATTCATCTCTGCAGAATCTCTTTGCATATAAAAGACTATTCACAGGTTCCTGAGACGTGGCCTGGGTATCTTGGAGGGCCATGATCCAGCCTGCCACAGGGGCTTGTCAAAGTTCATAGCTCTACTGACTCACGCTCATTCTTAGCCAATCTTTGAACAAACCTATCAAAGGTGTGTGAGGCTTTTTGTTTTCCTCTGGGGAAAATAAAGTAATAGCTATCTAAAATTAATATGTGCCATTAGACAATAGTATCTGCACGTGCACATGCATGCACACACACACATACACACACACACACACACACACACACACTTGGGAAACAGAAAGAGACAGAGCTGGGTGGAGAACTGTCATGAGCTGAGACTTGCATTTCAAACACAGTCCAGTTAAAATGTTTACACCGAGCGCTGTGGACGTTCGTGGGGAGGGCCGTGCACTTGTGCGTCTCTGGGATGTCATTGGGTGTTTTTGTCGCCTTGCTAAATATTCATGGATGAATATGAAGAATATGTTCTCTTTCAAACTGACAGAGGGCAGGTAAGGTTTATCCAGAGGTCTCCATCTGTGTCCACGTTTATGAAAAACTGTCTAGTAGGGAGGGGGGGGAGGGGTACATAGAAACAGCACCATAGAAAGTTAGCTAGGATCCTCATGGCCTCTGCTGATCCTGGCTTTCCTAGACCTTCTGTACACACAGGGCTCTGAACTAGACTGGTAGTGTGTGCAGTGTCCTCTAGGTAAACAAGCAGCAACAGCTCATGACCAAGTGTTCTCCCTTGAGTTGGCTTATGTGAGGGGTTGATTGCTAAGGGATATAGGAAGACCACCCCATTCTGAGAGGAGCCCTCCCTCGGCAGGCAGTCCTGTACTGTATGGAAGCTAGCTGATTAAGAGCCAGAGAGTAAGGCAGAAAGCTGATTCTCCTTGGTTTCAGCTTCTAGTTTCTAGTGAGTCCCTCTGCCTTGACTTCCCTCGGTGATCGGCTGTGACCTGGAAGTGTAAACCAAATGAACCTTTTCCTCCTTAAAGTTTCATTTGTCATGGTGTTGTTTATCACCACAACAGGGTGAACCTAGACCACCAATTGTGACTTACTAACTCGGACCCACCAACCTCCTCTTGCCATGTGACCCGACATGTCCACAGTTTCCTGGAGTCAGAACGTGGACATCTTAGAGGGCCATTATGATGTTGGACCAAACTGGTGCAGTGGAAAGAAGCCCCACGTGTCCGTTCTGGGTGCTGCGGCTCTGGGTGGGACAGGAGACACGTGGGAAGTGGCTGTGCGCTCTTCTACAGTCTGATGGGCTGGCCAGGCTGTGTGAGAGGCCTCTGCAGAGACACAGCCTGTAGGTAGAACAGGAAGCCATCCTGGGGAATGCCACTGCTGTTTCTGGAGTTCCCATGGTTGGACATTGAAGACGCAGCCAGATGCCGAGGGACCTGGGAACAGACCGGCAGCAGAGCACAGCTGGCCACGAACCGGTTTGCGCGCCTTGGGGCGCCGGGCTAGCTGCTTAGGCTTGGGGGAATGTGATGGCTGTCTGGAAGTGCTGAGACACCCGGATGCCTTTGGCGTGAGATTAGATGCTGCTCCTTAATCGAAGGCCAGATCTCTCGCTTCCCATGGCAGGTCAAGATGACTAGACAGTCCATAATTCCATTTATTGTCATCGTGTGGAGTGGCATGGATGGAATTGTACCCCCGCCCCTCTGGGAGAGGCGAGGCAGATATAGTAACTGGGAAGGAGCGTGGCTAAGTCTCTAGGTGTCTATTAACCTGGGAAAGGCTTGGGGATGCATGGCCACGCCTCTACCTGAGGAGGAGTGGCTCAGGGGTCTGACAACAGGTCTTATGTAGCCAAAGCCTCCCGGGAACGTTGGACAAAAGGTTTTCTGGTTCCTTGTGGGTTTCCCCATGGGGTCGCCCAGAGTTTTAGCTTGTGCTCAACCGGGAGCTAGACTGCCGGTCACAGACCACTGCCCCATAAATTCCCCCTTTTTCTTTTTTAAGGGAGAGGTGTCATTTGTAATGAAATTTTGGGTGGGGTGGCAATATCAAAAGAAAACACTGCACAGGTTGGCGTGGTAGCACAACTGAGCCAGAGGGTAAGGAGGATTAAGGGTGGGGGTTGGGAAGGCCAGGGCTCATGAATCAATCAATTGTTCCATGGGTGGTACACTTTGAGGGTAGTGACATCAGTTTAAAACAACATTTGATTAATCTAGACAGATATCATGGCTTCCTTACTATCATACAGCTTCTCCCAAGTTCAGTAGCCATTTGGTTTTGGCAAGAGAGTTCATCTGTAGCTGGAAAGTCTCACGTCTGTCCTCTGTGGGGCTGAGCACGTGTCTCTGGATCTCAACGTGTGTTTCCGGAGTCTTCTGGCTGGAGGAAGGCAGCTTTGTAGTCACAGGCAGGTCCCAGGAGATGGCGTTGTTGTCTCCGCTGGATCTGTGGCAGCAAGCTTCTTCCGGGATAAGCCTGTAGGAAAATCACAGAGGAGCAGAATCCCAGCAGGGGGATGTCTGCATAGGGTGAATAGCAAGTTAAGCCTGTGGTGGTTTGCTTGGGAGCACATCATGGTCCTGGAAGGCATCTTTTAAGTCTGCTTTGGATGGCTGAGGAAGAAAAGTTTTGGGATTGGCAGTAACAGTTTGTAAAAGGAAACTGGTTGTTAATTAAGGATTGAAGAAACAGTGATCCACATAGTTGATATCACCTGTGGGAGTAGATTAAGTGCCTTTTGAACCTTAAAAGAAATCTTAAACAAATTGTAAGATTTTTTTTTTTTTTTTGGACATATATCAGAAATGCTAGGGAGAAAAATAAACATTTAAGCCAGGCAGTGGTGGTGCATGCCTTTAATCCCAGCACTTGAGAGGCAGAGGCAGGCGGATTTCTGAGTTCAAGGCCAGCCTGGTCTACAGAGTGAGTTCCAGGACAGCCAGGACTACATAGAGAAACCCTGTCTCAAAAAACCAAAAAAAATTTTAAAAATAAATAAATAAAAAAAAATAAACATTTAAATAAAGAAGCAAGAAAATTTTGAGTTGAGAAGCACAGAACACTGTTTCAGGTATTCCTGTTAGAGAGAAACAAATCGCAGTTTTTTTCCTTTGTCTTGGTGGGCTTTTGGTGGGCTAGGGGAGGGGAGGAGGGGCCGCTCTGTGGCTGGGTACTCCCCGTTTGTTTTTCTTAGCCTAAATGTAAAAGCAGGAGAAAGGCTAACCTTGAAAGAAAAAAAAAAAAAAAACTTAAAAGAAGAAACATAGATGCTTGATAGAACAGCCAGCACCAGAGGAGAAATCAAGAAGCTCGGGATTGTAACCAGACAGGAGCCACCACAATGGTGCTAGGGGAAAGACACTGGTCTCTTGGCCTGTAGGGACCTTAGAAAATCGCGGATAAAGCCACCAATGGAGGAGCAAGGTGCTCAGAGCCATAGCTAAACAGGAGGCCTTGTGATGGGGGCTGGGGGAAGGAATTGGCCTCCTGGCATGCAGAGACCTCAGGAAACTGTGAGTGGGGGAGCAAAGAGCTTGTGGCCAGAACTACTGTGGGAAGCAAATCTATTAGCTAGGCAGGAGTGCTCACAGTGGGGGCTAAGGGAGGGAAACTGGCCAGGAACACTGAGAGAGAGACAAAGAGAGAGAGAGAGAGAGAGAGAGAGAGAGAGAGAGAGAGAGAGAGAGAGATTAGAGGAAGGCCCATTTGTACTCACGGTCCTTGATCGATCTGGAGTTTCGATGTGTGTGGGTTGCCAGCTGGGGGTACACTTGAAGCTGAGTTTTGCCCCACGTTGTTGGCGCCAGATTCAATATGTTTCAGAAGGTTTTTGTGCTCGGGATAGAGAGAGCAGGTCACGTCCCTGCACATTAGGGCCTGTGAGTCCCCTAGACCAGTGGTTCCCAACCTGTAGGTCATGACCCCCAAAGACCACCGGAAAACACAGATATTGACATTATGATTCATAACAGTAGCAAAATTACAGTTATGAAGCAGCAACAAAACAATTTTATGTTTGGGGGCCACCACAGCATGAGGAACTGCATTAAAGGGTCGCAGCATTAGGAAGGCTGAGAACTACTCACCCAGGCTGATCTGGCTCTCAGTTACACCCACTCCACTGGAATGCTCTGCAGGAGGAGGATTCATGAAGACTGGACTTAAACAGTTGACCTGGTTAGCAGGCTGAGGAGATCGGGCTCCTGAGAGACAGTAGCCAGAGACTTGTGAATTATTTAGCAGTGTGCACATTAGACACCATTACATTAGGCTGCAAATGATCAACACCAACCCCCACAATAAGGTAATAAAATAAAACATTAACGAGACACCATGCTGTGTGGGGGAGGGAGCAGTGGTCATTGAGCCTACAGGGCACAGAGCCTATAGGAATGAGATAAGACCCTCCAAGCACCACGTGAGAATGGTATGGGGTGGGTGGGTGGGGGCAGCCTCCCTCTTTCCCTCCATGAATATCCAGGTCCGTGTGTCTGTCTACAGTCAGCTATGAGGTTTACTGTGCTGTGGAGGGCACATTCAACCTGGATTTGTCTGTCTGCGGTCTGAACTCTTGGATGGCCTCATGTCTGAGGATGCTGTGAGGTTACTAGCACAGGAGCTGGGCATCTTGGGGTTGAATCCTGGCTCAGCTGCTTCCTAAACCTCCAACTGTTCATCTGAGAGATTCAGGATATCGATCAAAGACAGTCCTTCCCAGAGTCTCCTCGACAAGGTATCCCCAAGCCCCTAACATGCCAGACACACGGCAGACCACAGTGTTGCTGGTTCAGTTGTCACAGCTGTAGGATGCAGAATCATGGTCCCAAATCCTGAGTCTGAATATGTCACCTTTATGTGGCAACAGGGACTGAGCTGATGTGATTTAGTTAAGAACTGGGGAAGAAAGATTGACCCAGACTACCCAAAGGGCCTTAAGTATGACCACAGAATCGTCCTAGAGTGAGGTGGAAGCTGTTACCCAGACAAAGGTACAGAGACACCAGGGTGATGTGTTGAGGTTTTCCACAGAGCAAGAGGCAGCTAGCCAAGGAACATAAAGACGGTGGCTTTAGAGGAAATGTCCTCTTCCCCACCAGCTTCTGAGCAAGCATTCCAGCTGACCCCTTGAGATCAGCCTGGTAAAACTGTCTGGGACCTCTGACTAACAGACAGCTGAGAAAATAAATGCATGCTTCTTTACCACTTCCTGCCTTGGTGACCACTTGAGCAGTAACTCGCTATTCCAGATATCTCCTCTAGGGGGCAGTACACCAAGACCTGTCCTGAGTACCTGGGCCATGGATAGTACCCACTATGTTTACTGAACACTTAGTATGTACATAATATATATTGATTTGGCACTAGATATACAGAAGTAAAACAGCCAAGTACAGCCTCCTGTGGGTGGATAATGTCCTCTGTCATGGATCTCTGCTCTGAGATCACACAGGCCTGAGTGGCTCCCCTAGCTGTTTGTGGTCTACCACTTTTAGCTTAAAGACCTTAACTGGCTTTCTTTGTGATTCTTCCTTCATTCTGGAGGCCACAGACTGAACAAGGCAGGAGAATGTGGGGACAAAGGGTGACAGTGGCTGGGTCATTATCAGTTTCTTTCCTTGTAAGTTGGACATACTACCATGGAAAAGCAGCCGCTGGGTGGACCCTGGGTTATGTCTCTGGGAAGCACAACAGAGGGGACCTCACTGCCATGAGGTTGGCCAGCTTTCACCACTGTGACAAACACAAGATAGCAGTTTTAAAGAAAAAAGGCTCCTCTGGACTCACAGTTTAGGAGGTTAGGGTCTAGTCTACAGTTTGTTAGCATAATGCTGGGAAGGAGGGAGGGAGGGACAGACACACATACACACAGGGGGAGATGAGAGAGAGAGAGAGAGAGAGAGAGAGAGAGAGAGAGAGAGAGAACAACCTGACTCTCAATATGCCCTTCAAGGCCCCGCCTCTTCAAGGTTCCAGCACCTCCTGTAGCCCTATGGCCTGAGAACCAGGTATTTACAACTTGGAATTTTGGGGGGATGTTTTAGAGATGAACAATGGCACATGTGGACTAAAGCTGGCCTGTCTGGGAAATTCTGTCTCTACTGGTTTCTTAGATGGTCACATGAACATGGCTTCTGTTGGGGACTTAGAACTTAAGTGTCCATGATTGCACTTTAAGTTTGAAGTGAGTCTGGGGGAGGTAGTGCAGGAGCCTAGGGTTTTGATGGAAGCTACTTGGGTCTTCTGGTCTGATTGCTTAAAACTCAAATATCAACCAGGCAGTGGTGGCGCACGCCTTTAATCCCAGCACTCAGGAGGCAGAGGCAGGTGGATTTCTGAGTTTGAGGCCAGCCTGGTCTACAGAGTGAGTTCCAGGACAGCCAGGGCTACACAGAGAAACCCTGTCTTGAAAAACAAAACAAAACAAAACAAAACAAAAAAAGATTAAAACTCAAATATCAATGCCAATGACATTGGCCTCCAGGTCTCCAAAGAGACTGTGTTAGACCACAACCTGCTGCCACTAAAATTCACTCAAATCATTCCAGCTTACCCATAGCTTTCCTTTGAAGTTTGTTCTTCTGCATATTTTAGGGGGCAGGGGTTGAAACAGGATTTTAATGTATCTCAGGCTGACCTTGACATCATGGTGATCCTCCTGCCTCAGCCTCCTGACCTGTCTTTGTATCTTTAGTCTTGCCTCATGAAAGTCATGCTTTTGCCATGACCTGGTCACATTTGTCTCTCCAGAGTCTGGCTCACTGTGTGCTGAGTATTTGTGAATAGAGCTGAAAGAGTGGGTGGCTTTGGGACACTTGAATGGGGACACTTGCATTAAGCCATTAGTGCTCACAGAGACAGCAAATGCCCACACGGGGTGTGGGAAAGGTCTGGTCCCCACTTGGGAACAGCACTGGCAACGTCCGGAGATAGAGCTAGGCTAGAGAAGAACCCCGGCCAATCTAATTTCCTGCTGCCAGGAGGTGACAGTTTCTTCTTCTTATGTCCCTGTAGCCATGTTGGGTACCTCACCACAGGCCTCAAAACAACAGACTGGCCACGGGCCTCTAAAATCATGAGTTAAAATACCTTTAAATGGCTTCTCTTGAACACTCAGCCATGGTGACAGACACACAATGACCACAAAGAGGCCACTTAAAACGTGGAGGGGAGGAAGGGCTGATTTCTCACTTCTGGAAGGAGTAGAGAAGTCAGGATCGTGAGAGTGGACAGATGAAGGGAGACAGAGGGCAGAGGTAGACAGTACACAGTGGTCACCACCACACACCAGTCATGTCGGTCACGTTTACAGGTTCTTGCACTCAGAGCTTCGCCCAGGGTTTCACGGTTCCATGTGCCGTGTTGCCCTGGGTGTGACCAACCTCAGACTACCTGACACATTTGAATTCAGGTGGCAAGTTTAAGTGAGAAAGAAGGGTAGATCACAGGCATACTGAGGAGGGGGACCCAGAGAGGGAGTCAACATGGATCAGGCCCCTCACACCTGCTTGTCGGTGGAAAGGGTGTTGTGGTAAGTGTTTGGTCTCTGAATTCCTGTGCAAGTTGCTTCTGTGTGTGTGTGTGTGTGTGTGTGTGTGTGTGTGTGTTAGAACCAGCACTAGGACCATCCTGACTGCTTCTAGCAGGTAGCTAGGCAGCCTCTCTCAGGTAGCAGGCCCCAGCTGTCCCCTCCATCCCCCGTGTGTCTAGGAGAACAGGTCTTCACGTTTGCTCTGATTTCCCCCCAGCCATGATGCTGCAATCCCTATGTTGGTCACACCTTTGGGTTTCATTCAGGGACTTTGGAACCAGACTGATCCCTTAGCTGGCTGCTCTGCTCTCTCAGCAAACTCTTCAATGCAGATGTAGAATTAAATTCTTCCTGTAATGAGATTTTCCTTAATGCGAGTGGCTGGGACTCCCCTCCCCAACACTTTTCGAGCTGTCCTTGGCTACCAAGGCTGTGGCCCCAACCCGTGCTTAAGTCACATGTGATTTCACTAATCGGAAGGTTTGGGAACTAGTTTCCCCTTGGCAGTGACCCTTATTACAATTAAAGCCTTTGATGTAGGGTCTCCTATCTGCCTAAAGAGACAGTGAGATCTGCCGTGTAATTTGAGAGGCACTTACAGGACAGCTATCTACGCTGAAAGCTGATTATAAACAAGGTTCAGCCAATGGCTTCCATCAGCGTCTAAGGATTCACAGTCAAATGCAAGGTCATAGCCCTGATGCGCAGTTGGTCTCATACGTAAATCAGATTCTCTTAGTGCTGGCTTTCATATCATGTTTACGAAACACCTTCTGCTTATTACAGAGCTGGGCACTAAAAAACATCTCTCCGGTAGGAGTCTGGACATCTTTTATCTCAGCTCTTGTTTTAAGATTTCTCTGGCTGAGAAGCAACAACCCCTGGCCCCAACCCACCCAAGGATAGGTATTTGTTTACTTTTTGAGATGCCTGGGTCTGGAGGATTCTGCAGCTCACCCGAGCAGAGGTTCTTCATGTTTTCCTCACGCTGTAATTCAAACAATGGGTTGCGTGTTCAACCCTGTGGCCTTCAGGAACCATAAGATGGAGGAGTGTCACTCTCGGACTGGAGAGGTAACTCAGTTAACCTGAGTTAGAGTCCTAGAACTCACATAAGAGTTTGTGACCCCAGTACTGGATGGGGATGGGGTCTGTGGAAACAAGAGGGTGTCTGGGGCTCTCTGGGCAGCTCGCCTTGTTACTGGTTCAAGAGAAACTGTCTCAGAAAAGGTCACGGTGGAGCAGGGTGTGGTAGCACACAGGCCTTTCATCCTCAGCACGGCCTTAATCCGTGGACACGCTGGCGTCTTTGAGTGTGAGGACAGTCTGGTCTACAGAGCAAGTTTCAAGCCAGTCTCAATCAATCAATCAGTCAGTCAATCAATCAATAAGCAAGCTGGTGAAATACTGTAGAAAAAGACATCCTATGCTTTGGCTTTCACATGTGCATGCAAGGACACATATGCTCGCATGTACACGTACAACACACACACACACACACACACACACACACACACAGAGGAAAGCAGAACTGACCAGCCTGGCTTATCACCTTGGTTAAGTATTCATATTCATATATACATTCATGCAAAAGTTGGTACTTTTGTGTGTGTGTCTCGAGACAGGGTTTCTCTGTGTAGCCCTGGCTGTCCTGGAACTCACTCTGTAGACCAGGCTGGCCTTGAACTCAGAAATCCGCCTGCCTCTGCCTCCCAAGTGCTGGGATTAAAGGCGTGCGCCACCACTGCCTGGCAAGTTGGTACTTAATAGTCTTTTGAGGGCATCTTTTAACAGACCCCTGAAACCCCTCCACACTGCTGTGCACACACACTTATCTCTGATATTCACTGTCAATCAGACTGTGCCTAGAATCACCTAGAAAGTGTATCTAAAAGCATTTCCAGGGAGGGTTAACCAAGGAGGGACTATCCACCCTGAACGTGGCTGGCACCAGGACTGGATCAAACCGGGACGGGAGAGAGCTGAGCACCAGCGACCCAGACTCTCTACTTCCAGGTCTGCCCAGATGTGAGGAAGCCCAATCATACCCTCCCATCACCAGGCGCACTGCCCTGCCCTCCACACCACGATGTATACCGTCTTAAACCATGATACCAACCAAGATGACCCCTCACCCCTCCTTAAGCTGCTTCTTGGAGATAGTCCGTTACAGCACCAAGCAACGGATTTTAATGGCTGCGTGCTACTCAGTAGCAATGGGAACAATTTATCTAAGTGTGAACATTTAGCACCATTCTACAACCCCCCCCACCCTGCTCCACACAATTTCTCACACCTTCCACAAACTGTCTGCATGACTATCTGAAGACATGTCTAAAATAGATGCCTGCATGTCCAAGTGCTGTATCCTAGGGCTATGGTGCAGTTTAAATGGCCACAGACAGCATCCATTTCTTCTCCGAAGGAAGCAAGCTATCCACACCTATGGGCTGAGTGGTTTTCTAGGTCAGCAAGAAACTTGGCTGGAACTTTAAGATAAAGACTTCATTCAAAGATTTTATTTTAGTTTTACCAAGGAATCTTATTTAACACACACACACCCTAAAAAAATATCCTGGAAAGTGTTGGAGAGGTGGCTCAGCAGTTAAAAGCATGTAATTCTTTTGCAGAGCAGAGCTCCTGGTGCCATGGCTGGTGGCTCAGATGCACCTGTCACTAGCTCCAGAGGATCCCGCACCCTCTTCCGACCTCTGTGGGCCTTGCACTCAGGCATGCAAACCCACACTCACAAACACACATGATTCAAAATAAAGACTAGTCAACTAAAAATCCACTGTGGAAAAAATAGAAATGGCAGGAGAAGGAAGACCAACCTTTATTTGCTTTGTTTGGAGACAGACTGTCAGGCGAACTCGGCTTCAAACCTGAGATATATTTGAGCATGACCTTGAACTTCTAATCCTCCTGTTTCCACTTCCCGAGTGCTGGGATTACAGGTATGTTTCGTCGTATGCAGTTTGTGCAGCGCTGGGGGTTACATTTAGGACTTCATGTGGCTCTGCAAACACTGTCGAGGCACATCTCTGACCCCTTGCCATTAATCAAAAAGGACCAAATCATCAGGGGGCAGTCTCACCGAGCCCCGGTGAGCAGGTACCTCCCTTCCAGGGCATAACTCATTTTGTAAAATGTGTCTTCCCTCTGAACCAACAAGTGCCTGGTTGAGCAATCATTTTAAGGTCATAATCAGAATAGCATTCAAAGACAAATTTATAAAGATGTGTTCCTGCCCTACCCATACTGAACAGCTATCTACAAAAGAACCTCAGTATCCAAACAGAATCTGCTTGGTGAGGGCAGAGATTCAGGTGGAAAAAGAGGCAGCCGTGGGGTCTGGGCCTGATGATATTTTAGCTCGAACCTGTGACCTGAGCAAGTGCTTCTGGTTTGGCTGGGGGTTAAGATAAGAGACACAGCCTCCCCAAGGTCTGGGACCCCAGGGACCCTGGACTGGAGCTGAGCTGGGTATGGGACAGTGGGAATGCAGGTGGGAGCTGTCATATTGAGAATTGTTTTCTGAGTTCAGCTTTCTGTAGTGGGCACTGGTGTGGGACAGGTGGGGATGGTGTGCCTCTCTGTTCTGTCTGACGTGCATGCCCCATTTGGATGGGGGTGCAGACTGCAGGTCATTTACTCTCCCCTGGCATTTAGCAGGCAAGGAGGAGTAATTTTCCTCACAGTGTCCTGGCTGGGTTCCAATTTGGGTGATTACATTCTGCCTGCTTAAAATTCCCCTCTCTTGTATCCAGGGCAGAAGCAACTCTTCCAGCCCTCTCCTGGTTGGGAGGAGGGGAGGTGAAACCTCGGGGGGGGGGGGGGATCGGCCTTGCCTTCTCCGGTATGCAGGCCTCCTCTGCACACCCCAGAAGTGAATTCCTCAACTGTAGGGAATGAAGGATCCCCACTGGAATAAACCTGTCAAACATGCTGGGGTTTTCCAGAAAGAGTCTCTAAGGGAACGAGGCAGAGGTGTGTGGAAGTCGATGTCGTGGTGGTGTCTGGCTCTAAGATGGGAAGGTTTCCTTTCGTTTGAACCCTGTGAAGAATGAAGTAAGGTAACAGCTTGAGGATCCAAATTATTCCACAGATCAACATAGCCCGGAGGAGAAAAATGTCCTGATGATTACATGAAACAAAGCAGGCTGGACATCCGAGAGTCTGGGGCAGCAGTGGGAGTCTCACCTGGCCTTGTTCACTCTGGTCCTGACCGAGTGTGTGGGGATGTTCGAACACTTGCACCAAGTATCTTTTTACCGTGCAGGCACTCACGTTCCTTCATATAGGCAGCACACTGCAATTGTGTCCTTCCCTCATCCCTCTCTTGGTGACTTTTCCCAAGTCCTCTCTTCTTCTCTTTTTTCTTCTTCTTTCTTCTCTTTCTCTTCCTCTTCTTTCTCTTCTCGTTGGTTTGGCTTTTCGTTTTGTTTTGTCTTTTTGTTTTTTCGAGACAGGGTTTCTCTGTGTAGCCCTGGCTGTCCTGGAACTCACTCTGTAGACCAGGCTGTCCTGGAACTCAGAAATCCACCTGTCTCTGCCTCCCAAGTGCTGGGATTAAAGGTGTGCGCCACCACTGTCCGGCTCCTCTTCTTCTCGTTTTCCTTCTCCTTCCTCTCTTTTCCTCCTCCTCTTTCTCTTCCCCCTCCTCTTCCTCCTTCTTTTGTTGTTGTTTGTCTCTTAATTTGTTTTCAAGACAAACTGGCTGTCTTAGACCTCACTCTGTGGACCAGGCTGGCCTCGAATGCCACCTGCCTCTGCCCCCAGGTGTAGGATT
>JADRCH010000100.1:3060005-3075005 GCA_019843965.1 Rhynchomys soricoides | reverse complement strand
GCTAGAGCACTGGATGTGCGGGGTGCACGGGGTCCGACTCCTGGAGTCGGACGCAGCATTTTGCATGAGACCCCGCGGTGAAAGGTGTCGATTGCCCGCTTTGGGCAGCTCTTTCCATGCCTGAGGCCCCCTTCTCGTGTTGCCCCTGCAGTCCAAGATCTAAGCTCTAGGCGGCCCACCGCCCGCTTTTATCCCAGCTCGTAGCCTGTGTTCCTCCATGTCACGGAGAGGTCGCAATGCCAGGCGGTCCCTACTCTGCGCACCCCTCTTCTGCCCGCGCCCCCAGCTCCGGGCTGGTTTGACTTTGTCTCTGATTGGGCCGTCTTGGGTGTCCGGGATAGCGGACTTCCTTTTCTGAGCGCTCGGTTCCTGTTCTCTTCTTCACCACCTTCTAGGTCCCTCCTCGGCTTCTCGCCACAGGGAGCGTGTTTTCTACCGTCTTTCTTCTTTGCCGTGAACTTTTCCTTTGTATTTCATCCTTTCGGTCTGTTTCTCTCTCACCCTTCACGACTAAAACGTGTTAGAATGCAGGAGACACAGGCTAGAGGACCCCACACCTGGTCGTGCTGGAGAGCCCTCTGTAGGCTCCTATGTCTTTCTTACATCAGGGTAAATAAAGTGTGTCAGGAGGCTTCCGTCCTTACCAAACTTCGCAAAGGTTGTAGAGATTTAAGGAAGATTAAACAAGCTGGGGGGGGGTACATCTGCCAAGGGGGTAGGGGGGAGGGGGAGACCAGAGATGGAGATGGGGGAGGGGGAAAAGGTTGGGGACGAGGCAGCACTGCCCTTCTGAAGTAAAATTTGGCAATCCATATCAAGAACCTTTTGCATATTATCAGTAATGCCACTTCTTGGAATCCAGCCCAAAGAAAGAATACGAAAGGTTAAAAAAATATTTTGGACCCAAAAATGTTAATCACAAGCCTGTGAGAAAGCTCATCAGCTAAAGGAGAAAACCGACTGCTGTAAGTTGCTCTCTGATCTCCACAGGACGCCATGGGGCCTACATACCCTGCCCTACATAGTACATTAATAAATAAATGTAATTTTTTAAAAAAGAATCAAACTACAGGGGCATGAAGAAATCTTGGAAACAGGCCATGGAGTGGTCAGTTTACATTTTTATTTATTTATTTATCTAATCAGTGAGGGATGTCAATTCAGTGAGAGAGAGAGAGAGAGAGAGAGAGAGAGAGAGCAAATTGTGGGAGTCCTCTCCTTCCATCATATGGGCCCTAGGGGTTGAACTCAGGCCCAACTTAGGCATTCTGGTTTCTTTTAAAAACACAGAAATATTGTAACAATATTTCTTTTGTTTTAATCCCAGGTGTGAGATAAGAGGCTGTTTCAGATTGTCCACAGCAGCTGACTGTGATTTGCCTCGTGCTCTACAGGGGCATGATTTTGCCAGCTGTGGGATATTTTCTGTGACTGTGTGACATTTGGAAAGCTGGGCACTTTTCAGAGGGTATATAAACGCCAGGGCCTTGAGAGATGTGGTGGGTTGTTGGTTGGCTGACGTAGGTTGTATAGGTCATTGTTGGTCACTGTGTGTTAGGTAGGATACCCAAAGAAGAAAGAAGAAGGAGTTAGATGGCCTGTCAGGGAAGATCATACTTGTCCCAAGAAACTCGACACCCCACAGCAGAATGTGGACTAATGATGTCACCCCTTTTCCCTTTACCCTTTTTTGTCCTTTCTAGTGTTAGGAGGTTGAAAGGGTGGAAGAAAGAAGAGCCCACAAAGTAGCCAAAGTCTGGGTACAATCAGGCTTAGCAGCAAGCACCTTTGCTGGCTCTGCCCACCTTGCCAGCCCAGGACTGACTAGTTCTTTCACGTTGATGAAAACCCCCTTCCAGCTTGGGGTTTTAATCAGAACCAGACCCCCTGTCTCTTGGCATCTGACCACTTATTCCAATAGTAGTCACAACTGGCTTCTCTTGTCACAAATAGGGTTGTGTGTGGATAGGTACTCTCCGAGTATGCTCATTTTTCTGGCCCAAAATGCTGGGCACAGGCATTGAGTACTCACTGTGTACCAGGGCTGTAAATTCCACAGACCCTTCCTGATGAAACCGGAAGCTGAGGGAGTTCATTTCCCATGACCTTTCACCTTCTATGTCAAGGCTTCTGATTCTGCCTCCCTGCTGTCCAGCAAGACATTAGGCCTGTTATGCTAGCCACCCACATGTGACTAGTGCGCACTCAAAAATCTGTCCAGGACCACTGAGCAATCAAAGCTGCATTTTAATTAATTGTAATTGACATATCAGCATATGAGTAGTAACTGCAGAGTTGGATGGCCCAGCTCACTAAGGACCTGTCCTCAGTTCTGCCTGTGACATGTCATTCACATCTCTCCTTTATGTTCCTGTCACTACCTCTGCAGTCTGAATGTCAGTGCTGTGGCATGCCTGAGCAGGTACTGGTTTACACTAGCTGGTGCCAACGTGTGGGAGCCGGCTTAAGCATCTCTTCCAACTCTTTAGGGCCCTCTAAGTGAGGGCTGAGAGCCCTTGCGGAAATCTTTATACCAGAAGAATGAACATAGGCAAGCGCTACAAAGTTTCTTCTCCTCAGACAAGCACGTGCTAAAAACTCACCAGCAACAAAGTCAAGACTTGCTGAGCGCAGGGTTGGTGGATAGTCCTTAAATTTTGCTCCCTTAGAACCTCCTGTGTCAGCCGGGCAGTGGTGGTGCATTCCTTTAATCCCAGCACTCAGGAGGCAGAAGCAGGTGGATTTCTGAGTTCGAGGCCAGCCTGGTCTACAGAGTGAGTTCCAGGACAGCCAGGGCTACACAGAGAAACCCTGTCTCGAAAAAGAAGAAGAAGGAGGGGGAGGAGGCGGATGCGGCCCCCCCCACCCCAGGCCTAGCTCTGCTGAGTACACCCATACCCAGCTTCTCTGACCCTCTGGGATCCTGCAGCTTCTGGGGTTTCAGCAGTTAAGAGCACAGGCTGCTTTTGCAGAGGACCTGGGTTCAATCCCCGGCACCTACACAGTGTCTCCCAACATTCTGTAACTGCAGTTCCAGGGGATCTGATGCCTTCTTGAGTATCAGGCATATGTGTGGTATACCTACACAGAGGCAAAACACTCATACTCATAAAATAAAAATTAATAAAATATTTTTTAAAGAATAAGGTGGATTAAAAATAAGAATATATTTAAACGGACAGAGCACACAATGGGTGTTCCAGTAGCATATGTATAGGAAACACAAAAGCATGGTGGAAAGACTGTGGGGCTGGAGACCTAAGTCTAGACTCCTGAGTTTGATTCCTCTTCTTGTTTTAATGAGATGTGTAACATGAGACACATCCCCCTGGACTCAGTGTCCTTGTATGTTAGTTCCACGGACACTCTCCTTCCTGCTCACCTCGTGGAGATACTGTAAGCCCAATTAAGACACTGCATGGCTTTAGAAGATCATTCCCATAAACAAAATGCTCTGAAAATCTGGAACATTGACTTCTTTTAGGCTTTTGGCCGTTTTGTGTGTGAGCATCACCTAGGTAAAAGAGAACCAAGAGCCACCGCTCTCTAACTGACTTACATGCAACCGACCAGAGCAGTAGCTGACAGGCCAAGCAAGGAGCGTGCACATGCATGGTTCACGTGGAGCACCAGGCTCCGGGCACAGCTTAGAGGTCTTCAGTCTTCCTCCATAGGAAAGTAAGGGCTGGCTTCACCGGAGGAGGGCTGTCTGTCAGGAAGGAGGCCTCCAGGGGAAAGCTAGCCTCTCAGATGGGAGGTTTTTCCATTTGACTTTTAGGAAGTGAGTTTTCTCCTGAAAACCACAGATCTTTGTCATTTATTCCTCTGCTTGAGAATTTCTTCCAATCTGTGATTCTGAGAAGCACGGTGGGCATCTGCGGCCTGTGTCAGCTACGGCGTCACCAGGACTGCTCCAGGGGGGTTAATTGCATCTAAGCGTTGGAAAGCGACTCTCTAATTAAACTTTGAAACGGAATGGCAAAATCGCTGGGTGACAGACTGTCTGTGGGAGGGTCCCCTGAGGTGCTCTTCGTTTGTAGCTAATCATCTTCTGGGCCCAGGCTGTGCCTGTGTGCGGTGTTGCCGGTGTTCAGACCTCACTGTGGAGAACTCTGGATTCCCTTGGAGGTTTGTCAGACAGGCACCCCGCGGTGCTCTGTGCCCTGCCTGAACCCCACAGTTGGGCCTGGATATCTTGGAAGACTTTCACTGCTTGTCTTTGGCTCTCTGATTTCTATTTAAAATCAAAAGGTTATTTCTATACTTAGAACCATGACATCAAAGAAATTCGAATGTTGAAAGTTAATTCTAGATGTTTCTGAGTATTGCCCAAAGAACTCGAGTCTGTGACCATTGGCAGCGGCTTTAAAAATCCCACACACTGAAGTCCCCAGGTTTATTCAGCACCCTAAGCCAGGGCCCCGCCAGAAGGTTTGGGGGGTGCCAGGTGAATCTACAGATCACCCTGCCGTGAAGCTCTTTGCAGAGTGGTCAGGCAAGTCAATGGACACCTCACGACTTCTAGAATCATACACTTTGCTCCTCACCCCTCCCTTTCCTTCTCATGGACGCTGTGGCATCTCCTGATGAAGTGGCTTCCCTGAGCTCCTCTAAGCCAGACTTCCTGATGTCTGTAAGAGATCTTCCAGATTAAGTGGATTGAGGTGGGAAGATCTGTCCTAAGTATGGGCAGCCCCATTCCATTTCATGGACTGGGATTTCAGATTGCCAACGTTCACTGTGCTTGCTCGGCTTCCGCCTCAGGCACTTGCTGTCGCACTGTCCCTACCGTGATCCACAGTGTCCCCTTAAACTGCAGGCCACTGTAAGACTTCTTCCCTTAGGTTGCTTCTTGTATACTTTGCGACAGTAATGAGTAAGTAATGGCCCTCGGTTTGTTGCTGTTGTTGTTTGCTTTGGTTTTTTCAAGACAGAGTTTTCCTGTGTAGCCTTGGGTGTCCAGGAAACCCCTCTGTAGACCAGGCTGGTCTAGAACCCAGAGATCTGCCTGTCTCTGCCTGAGAATGCTGGGATTAAAGGTGTGCGCCACCACCTGGATGCCTTGTAAAATCACCCTCCCCTCTGGGAACTTTGCCCACAGCAGAAGTGAGCCGCATCTTTTCTGGGTCTCTATGGCTGCCAGCATAGTCTGTGGCTTAAAGATAAAAAACACAGACTGACATTGGTGCCACCAACAGGGGACCGCATGTTCAAATACATGAGTCTGTAGGGGACATTTCTCCTCCACATTACAGGTACCTATCATGTACCAGCGTGTGGAGATGAGCAAGTCGGGTAAGAAGGCTGCTTCTGCAGTTTGCAGGTTGGGAGGGGTCCTCTAAACAATCAAGATGAATTCAGATCTGGTTGTGGACAGTCACTGTGTGGCAGAAGATTGCAGTGCAGGTGTCTGGGCCCGTCGAAGCTTGTAGACCGTTGCAAAAGGCCAGGGAGAGCTCTTTCTGAGCGGAGAGGTTTGTAGGCAGCCCGGAGTGCAGCCTCACTCCTGTGGGCTCCTTCGTTTTTATCTCCATCCGCCATAATTGCCTCATTGGGGGCTTTAATACATGTCTTCAGCAGAGGTCACACAGGGTGTCTGAAGACCCACCCCAGGAATATAACAGCGTTGTTTTATTCAATAACTATTGAGGCTATAACTCATTACCCTGATCAGTGCCACTTATGCAGGATGTCCCTGTGACAAATGCATCCTAGGGCACCCGGCCAAGAAAACTGGGTCCTCCTGATATCTGCTTGGATCCCAGCTCCAGAGAGTAAGTACACCATGGCCTGCTGTCTTGGCCTGCAGACTCAGGTGGGAGGAGCTCCAGAAGAAAGTAGAACTCGATTCTGTAGCATTACCTGGAAGAGAGCATCATTTCGCCCCCCCCTCCCCCCATGGCTGAATCTAAGCGAACCTTATTTGTGTGAGTTTTTTTTTTTTTTTTTAATTGTAAGCTGTTCTTTTGGAAAAGAAAGTGGGGGAGGGGAATGGTTATGTCTATCAAAACACGGTTTAGAATAGCTGATGGTAGTGCTAAATAGAGTTTGTACCTGTCTTTCAGACGCTATTTGCCAAACTTGGTTCTGGGACACACAAAGCCTCTGGGAGATGCTCACAGGTATTCCAAGGGAGGGAGACAATCGGGAGCTGGTGGTGGGTGTCATCTACATCAGAAACATAACAAACATCTTTACAACTCTAATGACAGAGTAGGAGAGGTGAGACCACAGAACAGGGGCGTGGGCTCTGGAGCCACAGCCCCCAGGCCCCATTTACCCTGACACGAGGCTTGATCTGCCCGTGTGTGCACATGTGCCTGCATGTGTGGGTGTATGTGAATTCATGTGTGTTCCTGTGACTGAGTGTACACTTATGTGTGGGGAAGCCAAAGGGTAAGCTTGGCTGTCATTCTTCAGGCGCCATCTACCTCCTTTAGTTTTGTTTTGTTTTTGATTTTTTGGAGACAGAGTCTCTCATTGGCCTGGTACTTTCCTAATAGGCTAGGCTCGCCATCAAGCTCCAGGGATATCCCTGTCACCATTTCCTCCTCCTGGCAGTACAAGCACACCCCCATGCCCTGTGGGGTTTTTGTTTGTTTGTTTGTTTGTTTTCGAGACAGGGTTTCTCTGTGTAGCCCTGGCTGTCCTGGAACTCACTCTGTAGACCAGGCTGGCCTTGAACTCAGAAATCCACCTGCCTCTGCCTCCTGAGTGCTGGGATTAAAGGTGTGCGCCACCACAGCCCGGTGCTGGGTTTTTAACTCAGGTTCTCACACTCCTCATGCTTGCAAGGCAGGCTTTTTACTGGCTGAGCCGTTCCGGCATACTTGATCTCTTTAATGGGTTTCCTGTTGTCTTAGTTAGGGTTTTACTGCTGTGAACAGACACCACACACCATGACCAAGGCAACTCTTATAAGAACAACATTTAATTGGGGCTGGCTTACAAGTTCAGAGGTCCAGTCCATTATCATCAAGGCAGGAACATGGCAGCATCCAGGCAGACATGGTGCAGGAGGAGCTGAGAGTTCTACATCTTCATCTGAAGGCTGCTAGCAGAATACTGGCTTCCAGGCAGCTAGGATGAGGGTCTTTAAGTCCACACCCACAGTGATACACCCACTCCAACAAGGCCACACCCACTCCAACAAGGCCACACCCACTCCAACAAGGCCACACCCGCTCCAACAAGGCCACACCCACTCTAACAAGGCCACACCCACTCCAACAAGGCCACACCCACTCCAACAAGGCCACACCCACTCCAACAAGGCCACACCCACTCCAACAAGGCCACACCCACTCCAACAAGGCCACACCCGCTCCAACAAGGCCACACTCACTCCAACAAGACCCCACCCTCTAATAGTGCCCTGGGCAGAGCATATATAGACTACTACACTTGTAAAATATCCCTGGTTGTAGAACCTGCCTTTGGGGCTTAGGACAGTGGCAGGGAGTGGGGAGTCCACAGCTTGCAGGAACTTCTCTTCTCTAATTGTTATTGTCTCTTTGGGAAAGGGTCTCCCAATCTGATAGCCAATGGCAATGGTAGGAAGTCCCATGACAGATCACCTTCTGTAAGAAGCCATGACAGCCTCTGACAAGCTGTGTGCTATCGAGTTGACAATTGCCTATCTTTGTCATGCCTTTTTATCTTGTAGTTTGAACATTTATTGGTGCAATTATTCAATGTTTACTTTTTTATTAAGCATATAGATCAAATTTTGATCACTTCTCACAGCAATTAATTCTACTATAAGACTTTTTTGTTGTTGTTGTCTCCTTCCATTTAAATGACACCGTGTGAGCCTCTGCTGGCACCTGACAAAACAGTATCATTTAAATAACACACCATGGCCAAACAAGTTTGGGAAATGTTGCCTGGAGTTAGGGCTTACTGTGTGTGACCCCTGGGAACAGGAGAGCAGCAGCCAGCCCGCTTGGGTGCACAGCCACTCTTTCCGTGAGAATGAGACCTTGCAAGCCATGGTGGGATGTGGTTTTGTTTTGAGTGTTACCAGGGTGAAGAGGAAGCAGCCACTGGCTAGAAGCCCTTTGTGAAATGGTTTGGGTGGAGAAGCCAGTAAACCCCAGAGCTCTGGAACTCTCTGGAGCTTTCCACACTTCCCCTCAGCTGTGCCTACAGAGGCCAGGGGCTGGGGGTCGGGGTAAGCAGGTAAGACGGGAGAAGAAAGATGAATCTCTACTTTTCCTTTTCTGCCTCAACTTCCTCTTCCCCCATTAGCCCCTCCCCCCATCATTACATCTCTGCAAAGGGAAGCAGGGCTCCATCCTGATTGGTGACAGACCCCCTCAACCAACCAACACCTATGCCTGTGGACAGAAACAGGGGACCAAATCCTCATACTAGAAGGAATGACCAATAGAGGAAGGAAGAAAATCTCCAGGGTGGGTATTCGAACCCAGTAAATACCAAGGACCCCCACCCAGAGTCATCAGTTTCCCCCCATTCCAGCAGTCCTTTTCTACAGAGGGGTCAGCACATGTGCACATGGACTTTGCACAGAGATATTTTCTGTCTTTCAGTTCTTTAACCAGCAGAGAAAAATCCCACCCACTAGCCAGAATCACTACTGTCCCATGAGCTATTGCAAGTCCCACAACTGGGACAAAAATCCCAAGGAAGCAGAAGGGATATATATTTTGCCCTCGTGGGGTCTTCGATGGTTCATCTGCATCATTAGCTTTATGGGATTCAGAGTCACCGTGGAAATACAACTATGTGTGTGGCCATGAGAGCATTTCCAGAGAGGTGTCACTAGGAAGGGAAGATGGGGCAAGATGAGCCCCTGGGCTACGGCTCTAGACTACCTAAAAAGGAGAAAGCAAGCTGAACTCCACCAGACTGAGGGTGGACACAATGTAACAAGCTGCCTCAAACTCCTATCCCCAGGGCTTTCCTGCCGTGTCGGACCATGCACCCTCAGACTGTGAGCCGGAGCAAACCTTTTTCTTCATTAACTTACTTCTTCTGTCAAGTATTTTGTCACAGAAACACAAAGGAAAACTGTGAGGGCCAAGGAAAGTTCTTGATGCTCAAGGGCACGCTGGCTTTATCTGTGTGTATCTGGTAAGATTGTGTTATCTGAGTTCATGTACATATGAGCTGCGGTGTGTACACAAGGACGTGATCCTATCTCGAAGCAGGGAGCCAGGGAGCAAATCAGGGATCAAACTCAGGCTTCTGTAACAATCAGCTCCTTTGGGATCAAGCCCAGTGTCTCCTGTCTCTTGAGAGGATCTTTATTTGCTTCCAAGGTAGGGCTCCTATGACATAAGGATCTCACTAGGCTCCATCTCTTAAAGAGTCCAATGCCTCATATCACCGCAGTGGGGACCAAGCTTCCAAGACATGAGCCCTGGAGGGAGACACATCACATCCAGACTGCAGCACAGAGGAAATACCTAATCATTTATTTGTTATGGCATGGAGTGGCAGGTGCTAGTTCACCAAACAAATTACACACAGTCTTGCACATGTGTGAACTACAAATCCCAGGAGCCTTTATAGTTAAGAGATGCCATATGACTGCATTCTGGCCAATGGAATGTGGGGAAAATAACCTACAGGATGTCCCTCCTACATGGCCGTGGAAACCCTGTCCTACAATCACCGAAGCCTCTCTTTTCCTTCATCCACCTCCAGAGCTGATGGGGCAGTAGGGGGAGTGTGACAGACTGGGAATGGACAGACCAGAGTGAGTTCATTCATGGTGGGATGACCAACAAGCTGCAGCAGGAGGTCACTGTGATACAGGAGTGTAGCAAAGCAGACGCCCACTCAACCTCAACAACCACTTCCCTCCTGTTAGGACGGGCTCCTCTGCAGATCAGTGAGCTACATTAGGCCCAGTCTCTGTAGGAAAGGACAGTGGCATCCCATGGAGAGTCAAACATGTAGCTGACAAGGGTAGGTTTCCTGAGCTGGAGGGATCTGGTGAAACCCTCAGGCACACTAGGTGTGTATGTTTGACAGGGAGCAGTGTGGAGCTGAGAAAAATGGGGGTCCCAGTGGAAGACTCCAAATGGTGCCGTTGTCCCCTGCAGTCACAGAAAGGTGACTGTTGTGGAAAAGAAATGGAGGTCAATGTCAGGATCTATGCTGGGCTCAGGTCAAAGTGGCTGAAGCAGAGAAGGTTCAGGCCTAGTATAGATGCAAGCCCCTTGGGCGAGTCCCTTGCTGCTGGGCTGGGATGTAAGTGAGAAGAAGGTGAATCAGAGTACCCTACCTCATGAAGCAGAAGCCACCAATGCCTTTGAGGCGGAAGGTGGACCATTCTTCCTCTGTCTGCATACACTGTCATCCAGGCACCTTCTGTGTGCCCATGCCTGAGCTGGGGGCTGGAGGTGCATTCAGTCCAGAGCTCAACAGAGGAAAGGAAGAGGATGAAATAGAGGAGGGTCTGGAAGCCCGAGCAGGTGGCTGTGATCACAGTGGCTGCCCAGAACCGGAAATGAACACCCCCCCTCCTAGTGAATGAATGCCCCTTTGTGCCTCTTCCTCTGGGAAGGACAATGTCGTGGCCCAGTCCTTTTATGCTCACAGGCCAGCAGGCTCTTAGCAGATGTTAAATGCAATAACACCCACACACTTTGGCAGCTTTGGTGCCCACTGGTGAGGATGCATGTGTATGCACGTGCGCGCGCGCGCGCGCGCGCGCACACACACACACACACACACACACACACACACACACACACTCACAGAGCCGTTAGGTCTGGCAGATGCAATTAGCCTCTGGGTCCCTTAGAATTAGATGCAGGTGGCTAATTGTCCATGCCAGGAGGCAACTGTGGGCACAATTAGTCACGTCTCTTTCCCACTTGGGGCTAATATCTGGGGGTGGGGCTGAGGGAGGGAGTCTGAGAAGCTGGATCTCTCCTTAGCCATGGGCTGTGATGGGTGACTTTTGGTGGGGCTGCTCACCCTGTGGGGTTGGGGAGCACTGTGGGAGTGTGGTCAAGGGCAGGAAGGCATGGAGGGAGGGTGGCAGCTGTTTAGAGCAGCCCTGCATCCTTTTCCTCAAAGCCCCATGCCTGCATCGTAGCCCAAAGCCACTCACTTTGCTGGAGATGTCTTCGTTCCATCCGTTTTCATGGGGCAGAATGGCGAGACCCAAGCCTGCTCATGGCCAGGTCCCCAGGTTGCTTTAATGTTCCTACTTTTTAGTTTTTCTCTTTCTCTCTTTCTAAATTTTATTTATTATTGTTATTTTTAAAAAATTTATTTATTTTTTATTTATATGAGTACACTGCAGCCGTCTTCAGACACACACCAGAAGAGGGCAACGGAATCCCATTACAGATGGTTGTGAGCCACCATGTGGTGGCTGGGAATTGAACTCAGGACCTCTGGAAGAGCAGTCAGTGCTCTTAACTGCTGAGCCATCTCTCCAGCCCCTATTATTGTTATTTTTGAGAAAGGGTCTCACTATGTAGTTCTGGCTGTCTCAGAACTCACTCTGTAGACCAGGCTAGCCTCAAACTCACAAAGATCTGCCTGCCTCTGCCTCCCTAGCACTGGGATTAAAGATATGTGCCACCATGCCCAGCTCCCATGGCTTTTTCTTGTCCTTCCTGTCCATAATGTCTTACCAGGCAGGGGGATGACTCCCAGAGACATTGGCTTAGAGCAGATCAGGCCTGGAAAATCCCCAGTGCAAAATTAACATTGGCTGCTGGGGTCTGAAATTCTGCCCTGTCCTGCACACACTCTGGGCATAAGGGGCAGGGATGCAGAGGGGTGAGTTGACGGTTGGTGCAGAGAGCCTGCAAAGTGCCCATTGGGTGATAGATGACAAGTTGTTAAGGTGTTGAGTCTCTGTAATGGCTTGGGGCAGACCACGGTTCTGTCAGTTTCCGCCAGAGCTGCGGAGTTCAGGAGAGGATAGCCTCTGACCAGGAAAGAGAGAAGTTAGGGGAAGAGCCCTGAAAAGCTGGCTTGACAGATGGGGTGGAAGCATGCATAATGGCAGAGCTGGTGGTGCCCTGGTGTAAGCTGACATCCTTATTATCTGGGGTTGCCAGTGACTAAGGGCATCATGGGGGTAAATATACTAAATGGTGCACCGTGGCCTCCATAGAGGCTACCCAATGAATCACACCTCTGATGTTCACAGATTGGAGAAACTGACTCACTGTGGCCCATAGATGCTGCCGTCCTCTAGGCCAGGCCCGGGCAGTGCGGCCTCCATGTTCCTTTATAAAGCTGCACACTAGGTAAGACGTCCAGCTATTTGGAGACCTCCGTGTTCCCTGTGGGATACACGGAGAGGGATGCCTCAATAGGCCCCATCCAGTCCAGTGAGGCTAACCTCACTGGCAGACAAGTCTGTGCAGACAGCATCTTGCAAATCCATTCAGCTGACAGTGGGACATAGTGGCATAAGAGGCTCCAAGCAGGAGCCACGTTGCTAGGGAAAAAAATCACCTCCCCTAGCTGATCATCCCCTAGGATCATAAAGAGAACCATTACTGCCTTTTATTATGTGTGTGCTCACCTGTGTGCAGGTATGTACCAATGCATGTGGAAGCCCCAGGTTGGCATATGAAGTCTTTCTCCATTGCTGTCTACCTTACTCATTGATGTGTGACAACTCACTGATCCCCGAGCTCATTGATCGATCCACTTTATCTAACTTGCTGTCTTGCTCAGGGCTTTCCCTGTTCTCCACTTTCGAGGGCTGGAACCACAGCAGGCTACCACACCCACCTAGCACCTGAGCTGCATTCCTCACCTTTATAAATCAGGGACTTTAACTACTTAGCCATCTCCCTGCCCACAAACTATTTTTAAACCATGAAATTTTGACTGTATGAGATGTAGCAAGAGCTGACCATAAAAGTCTAGGGAAGGCTGGTTTCAGATCTGAGCCTCAAATAATATCCCCTGGTCTTGTTTGCTTTCTCATGGCTTGGTTTCTCTTTGTGCTGATGTCTCTCCTAAACTATCTTTTCTCTGGTGGTCACTCCCTAGACCTTCTTCACGGTGCCATCCCTTCCTCTGACACAGTAGACAGACGTGTTCTATATCTTAGTCACTTGGTAGCATATTCTGTTTAGGTCATTTCCTGGCTCAGCACAGTGAAAAGACATTGGGAGAGCATTCTGTTCCCCTTAATAGTTTCTGACTTTTTAACACTACAACACAGTGTTGTCATCTTAAAGCTTACACACAATCAAATTTAACACATACACACACACACTCATACACGTATTTGCACACATACATACATGCACGTGTGCGTGCTCACAAAAGAATCTCATAACGCTTTAAGGAAATGACAATTTGGCACTGGACAACACTCTAGCTGTCCTGGGTTGTATATAGTCCATGAGGTACAGGTTGAGCATGCCAGCCACAGTGTGACCTAAAGCCATTTGATGAACTTGGGCATCAGCCCTACATAAGTCACGTCTTCAACTCCGAAGCACCTGTTCAGAAAGGATGTCCAATGGGGCTGCCTGTTACCAAAGGGGGGGAGTGAATTCCTGCTAGGCATAAATGTATGTCCATCCCTGGGCCCTACAGACAAAGTGTTACCTTCCTCAGTCTTTGCTTCCTCCCAGTTTAGAAAAATTTCAGAAAATAATTCTTGACAATCAAGTTTGAGACAAGTACATGACTGCAGGGGTCACTGCCAGCACCTGTGGCCTCTAGAGATGGCTTCACAGCAGGGGACAGGTGTGATTCCTCTGAGCCCAAGCCCTCTCCATGTGGAAGGAGACAGCTAGGGTTCCACAGTGGAAGGTAAAATGGAACATGCTCCAAATAGGACCATTTTCCCCTGGGTTCTAGAGCCACGTGTTTCTGCAAGAGTTTAAGTCTTCTGAGGCTTCCTGAAAATTGAGGTCCAGACTTGAAGGAACCAGGATAAGCTTCTGAGAGACAAAGACCAGCAGACGCAGCCCCTCCTGAGCCTGCAGTGGAGCTGAGACATGCCCCAAGGGAGTATTAGCCTGATCAGTACACCCACAGGTTATTGATTTTCTCTGTTGATTACTCTTAAAAGCCCTGAATATATGTAAAGACAAAGGACTTTACTTTGAGCAGGAGCACAGGGTGAAAGTTCAAAGAAATATTAAAAACAAGAAAATCTTGGCTGGGGATGTACCTCAGTGGGTAGAGCACTCTCCTAGCGTGTGCAAAGGCCTAGGTTTGATCCCCAGCACCACGGAAAACCAGATATGGTGGCACATGCCTGTAATTCCAGCAGTTAAATGTGAAGGCAAAGGGATCAGGAGTTCAGGGTCATCCTTGGCTATATAGTGAGCTTGGTTGCACTACATGAGAAGCTGTCCCAAAAAACAAAACAAAAAATTTAAAAATTGACAGAAACTGAGTACTGGAAGTAAGAAGAGCATTTTCCATGATAAAGGCTACTAAATTCTCAACAGGCAGTGGTGCTGCATGCCTTTAATCCCAGCACTTGGGAGGCAGAGGCAGGTGGATTTCTGAGTTTGAGGCCAGTCTGGTCTACAGAGTGAGTTCCAGGACAGCCAGGGCTACACAGAGAAACCCTGTCTCGAAAAAACAAACAAACAAACAAACAAACAAAATAGCTTGTAAATTCTCAAGCTTGATTCTTAGTATCTCACTCATGTGAGGATGAACCTTCCTAGCCACCCACCCACTCCATCCATCACCCATCCACTCATTCACTATCCATCCACCCACCTATCCATCCATCATTCATCCCTCCATCCATCCACTCATTCATTCACTATGCATCCATCTACCCATTCATCCACCCACATTCATCTATCTGTCCATCTATCAATCATCCAGCCATCATCCATCTACCCATCCACCCACCCATTCATCCACCCATCTATCCATCCATCCATCATCCATTTATCCTTCCATCAGTCATCCACCCATCCATTCACCATTCACCCATCCACCCATTTAACCATCATCCATCCAACCATCCATCCGTCCATCCACCATCCACCCATTCACCATCTACCCATC
>JADRCH010000100.1:3045595-3059995 GCA_019843965.1 Rhynchomys soricoides | reverse complement strand
CCATCCACCATCCACCCACCCACCATCCACCCATCCATCCATCTATTCATCCATCCATCATCCATCCACCCATACATCCATCCATCCACCATCCACCTCTCCCTTCACCTATCCTTCCACTGAGCCACCTACCCACTGTTCTATCTATCTAGTGAATTACTCAGCAGAGTCTATCTGTAACAAATCAGTGAGAGAAAACTGCAGTGCTGGGGAAAGACTTAGAGAGAAATCCTCAGAGCAAGGAAAAGGTTAAAATAAATCAAAATAAAATTGGAGCTGGCTGTGGGCTTATTCTTAATGACACATGGAAGCAATAAAGCAGCTATGCTATGTAACGGACCACTGAGGATTTTTCGCTCTCAGCCAGTCCGAGATGTACCAAATCCAATATCCTATCAGTGATTTGATTTGTTAATAATCAAATTGCAAATACCTTTTCATTTGGCTTCAAAAAGCAAACAGCCATTCGGAATAATTTTTATGGGTCTAGGAATGCAAAATAAACTTAAAATATTGTGTTTGCAAGTCCTACTGGCATGACCGTATTATAATTTATATTGGCCTATTTTGATGTACAGTGGCATAATGAAACTTTAAAAAATATATTCTGCAAAGCTGCATCTAAGCCCAAGCCTGCAGCACAGATTAATGTAAGAACATCATGGGGATTCTTTGCATATTTTGTGCAGAAATTTCTAGAGAATGACTGTTCACCAAAACCTCACCATTGTAGGATCTGCAGTCTTTCAGCCTCATCTATTGTCACCTTGCCTGGCCCTCTGTCTGAATCCTTCTTTTGCCCGAATCGTCTCCCCCCAGCCCTTAGACCCCCAACTCCACCATCCCATGTTCTTTTCTGAGCATGCTATGTGTGTACATGTCTGTATTCAGTTTTCTAGTTCTTCTGGCCCTGGAATGACCCTTCCATTCCTCTCTGCTTGTATGGTATCTCAGACATTTGCCAGCCTCCAGCTCAAATGCCACCCCTGTTGGGACCAAACTCTGACACTCCCTGGTATCATCACATCCTCTCTTCCACAGAAATTTGACAGGAACTCCATGATAGCTCTTGTCACCGTGCCTTGTTTGTTTACGCTCACAAGATTGACTTCCTTGACAACCCAACCAAGATAAGCTCAGTCCCAAAGCCTCGGCACCAGGCCTGGGACACAGATATTCCCTACAGCATCATTGTACTACAGGCAGATGGATGTGTGGGTGATGGGCAGATGGGTGGAGCTGGGTAACAAAAGGGTGGATGAATGGGGGAAGGGTACGTATGTAGGATATGGTGGATGGGCAAATGAGAGGATTGGTGGGTTGCCCGTGGGTGGGTGGTGGGTGGGTGAGTGAACGGAGCGTGTGCTGGAGGAAAGATCGAAAGAACAGAACCTTGTAGAACATGGCCGTCTCTCTAGAATTGGAATTGTTCAAACACAAGTAGTAGAGATGCCTTAGAATATAGATGGATTGTTAAATTGCTAAACTGTTAGGTTTTTCCAGCTAAGGAGCCTAGGAGGTGTACGTGAATTCCTCCTGTAGGCATGACATGCCTCAGCACAGATATTGTCTAGTAGAGGTTGAATGCCATCTAAGTTTTTCTGTAAGGGCTAGGAAGGGCCTTGTTAATAAGATACTGTTGAAACAGAAATCTAGGGGAAGAAATCTAACATTGAAACAGATGAGGTGGAATAGGGGAGAGGGGAAGGCAGAATAGAGAAAATGCCTGAGGTGAAGGCCCACTTGGGATGTGCAGAAACAGCTGAGGGACCTATGTGGTTGGATCAGTGGAGAGGCTGGGACTGTCCACCCCATGGCTTCCATGGTTTGTATTTCTCTTAGAAGGGTTTGCAGACTTGACACCGAGTTAGAACTTTGTGCTTAGACCTTTGGTTTAACTAGAATACATCGTCTATACATGATGAAGGATCATGGCTGCCTTCATCATGGTTGGACTGAAAAGCACCTAACAGCTTAGGGAAGCACACATCTGGGCATGTCTGTGAGGCTGTTTCAATCGAATCAACCAGTGTGTCTGTGAGGTTGTTTCAGTCGAATCAACCAATCTACTCACTGGTGGGGTCAAAGTGTGAGGCAGTACTGCGAAGGGCAGACCTTGTTGGAGGAAGTGGGTCGCTTCGAGCACATCTCCAGGGACTGTACCTTGCATGTCCCTTTCTGTCACTGTCCATTTTGTGTTCTCTGCTGTGTGCTCCCTTCAGGAATCATTTTCTGCCTCATCACACACAGGCTCGGAGTCTATGGAGCAAGGGCTGTGGATCAAACTCTCTAAAACCATGAACTAAAATAAATAATTCTTCTCCTTAAATCGTGTATCTCAGGTTTCTGTCATAGGTATGAAAATAACAGACAAAATATGCGGTAGGGCTCAAAATTTGAGAGAGAGATAGACAGAACACATACTGAGTAGAATATGCCAGCATTTCACTGAGGGCCACGAAGTCCACTGGGAAACTATCGTTTGTACAGAGCTGTTATGTATTTCTTTGTGTCTATTGATCAATGTTGCTTTAACTGCAAGTATTTAAGTAGAGAAACACAAGCCTTTCTACAGCAGAGCCCAGCTTCTAAAAACAGTTTAGTGTTTTTTTAAACACGGCGTGCACATCTCCTACTAGTGTCTATTTCTTGCCCCTTTATGTTTTCTCTGGTGCCGTCCACAGTGACAGAGCACCTCCAACATGGAGAGTCACATCTGACTATTGAAGCAGAAAGCAAGTGTCCTTGTAGGCCCTGCCTTCACGGAGGGCACTGTTCATGACTTGCCATAGGAAACAACTGTCAGTGGACACTTCAGGCGACGACTGTATTAGAATACTTACAGCCTAGACTACCCAGGATGACTAAGAGATTCTAAACATACTGGCTTAAGTAGGGCGAAAGCTAATTTCTCTGTGTGTAAGAGTTCGCAAGCTCCCTAAGCAGCAGGGTTGGCTCTGTAGCTAGAAGTCTCCGTCCAACAGTTTCTGCTTGAAGAAACACCAGATTATTGTAAGCGGGCACTTCTTCTCACAGTCCATTGGCTGGAACTTAGTCACGTGATTGCCCCCACCTACGAGGAAGGCTTGGAGAAGTAGTTTCTAGTCCAGCTACCAGAGTCCTTGCTAACACGGGAGTGGGGTGGGGGGAGTGGGCGGGAGGTAGGGCGGGAGTGGGCAGGGGAGTGGGCGGGGGTGGGTGAGTGCAGGGGTGGGGGAAGAGTGTAGGTCCGATATAAAAGAAGCAAAGGGAAAAAGTAAGACACTAGAGCAAGCTGCCACACACAATATTATCAACTCTTTCATTTCTGATTAACAAGCCAGAGGTGTCACTCCTGGAACTTTTTATAGGTACAGGCTAGCTGGAGGAAGTGGGAACCTGGAGGAGGGTTGGAGGCTTTACCCCCCCCCCACCCCCCCCCCTCCCCCCCCCCCCCCCCCCCCCCATCCCTCTACACCATCCCCACCCCACCCCCATCCTCGGGTTCTTCTCCTCTCTGCTTCCTTTCCTGGACCAACCAGATGAAAGCAAGCCCGGCTGGTAGCTTCAAGCCCTTCCTGTTGAGCACCACGTCTTCCCAGCCACGGTGGACCCGGCTCGTGCACCTTTAAATCATGAGTCAAAATAAACCTTCCTCTCTTACGTGGCTTCTTGACAGGATTTGCCCATACCAACGAAAGAAGTAAATGGCAGAAGTTTGGTTTGTTTTAATCTGGGACTGGGGACTCCAACTTCCCAGACTGTCTCTAGCTGTAACCACGTGACTGTTCTCACTCTGGATGAAATGGGCACCCTCAGTGCCTCATAGCTGAGTTGCCTTTCTTTTCTGGGTGTAGAGTGTACTCCGTGCCGCTTGGTTCTCTCATCAGACTTTGAGGGCACACACAGATTATTTAGGATGTGTAGCTAAGTACGGAAGTGCTCTCCAGGTGCTGATTCTGTATCCAGGTTTCGCTAACCTGGGTGGGCTGGGAACAGTCTGTCCTTCCCGGATCCTGGGAACTCAGCTCCTATGTCCGCTGCAACTCTTTTTTGAGAGTTTGGTTGGGAGGATTTGTTCTTGAAGCTATCTGGCATGGTGACGGTTTCTAAGGCTTTGGCTAGCGTGGCAGTGTTAATTGTACACAAACAGGTTGTCTTTCTGCTATCAGGGAGCCCTGGGCTTGTAGGTGGACACAAATGCTTGGAATGAGACATTTGTCCTAACTCACTTCGCTGATGGCTACATGTCATCATGTACATGCTGAGTTTCCAAGTTCAGGCTGTGAGAGAGATCAGAGATGTGTGGGCACCATTCTGGCACAGACCTGGAAATGTGGGTGCCTTCTCCCCTCAGTCTGTTGCCTGGAAGATGGCCTGCTGGGGAGGCAGCTGGAAGCAGGTCGCCTGGCAGATCCAGAAAGCAGAAGGAACCTGGGGCTGAGGCGCAGAGTTGGCAGGTGCCAGCTCTGGACAATGATTAGGAAGCTTCTTTTGGTGTGATTCACTCCCTTTGTGGTTTGCTATGACCTCTGAGTCTATGCATGATGACAGAAGCTATGCTTTCAGAGTCCTTGTAACTATCAGGCCAAGTATATTGTACAAGATATATTGTATCTCTTTTAAAATGATATATTTGTGTAGAAAATGTCCATTTCATCCAGAGTTTAAATGTACTTCGGTATAGTTACAATGTTTCTTTAATCCAAGATCTACTCTCTCTCTCTCAAGTTTCCTCGTGTTCTCCTTCCTTCTGCCTCAACAGGGTCTCATAGGGCCAAGGCTGGCCTTGAACTTGCTATATAGACAAGAATGACCTTGCATGTCAATTTCCCTGCCTTTCCCTCCTAAGTGCTAGGACTGCGTGCAGGCAAATGCCCTATTCCAGTTTGTGTGGTGGCAGGGACAACTCAGGGCTTCCTGCATACTAATCCCTCTGCCATCTGAAGGATATCCCAGGCCCTTCTCTTTCTTGTCTGTCAGGTCTTTCCCCTCCCTCTTTCCCTTTGCCTCCCTCCTCCCTTGGTCCTCCCTCTCCAGTGTCTAGATTTCTCATGTTTTACAATCATTTTATTTTTATTTTACGTGTCTCACCTACATGCACATGGTGTGCATGCAGTACCTAAGGAGGCCAGGAGAGGGCACCAGAACCCCTGGAACTGGAGTTACAGATAGTTTTTAGTTGCCCTGTGGGTGCTGGGAATCGAACCCAGATCCTCTGAAAGAGCAGCCAGTGCTCTTAAAAATTGAGCCACCTCTCTAGCCTTTTCTTGCTCATTTGCAAACCCATTAGCTAAACTGGAACACTCACACTTTCTGGTTCTTCTACGTGGGATGTTCTTCCCAGGTATCTGCATGGCTCTGTTCTCTGTGGGACAGGCCAAATGTTCTTCCTCAGGATGGTAGACTAACCCAGCTTGGGCTCTGCATGTACTTTACGTAACACACACACACACACACACACACACACACACACACTGAGAGAGAGAGAGAGAGAGAGAGAGAGAGAGAGAGAGAGAAACACATACAGTCACATACATATACCACACACACACACACACACACTCATCAGATGTATGTAGATTTTACTTGCCTGTTTCTTTGTGACTCCTCCCTACCTCTTTCTTCAATCTCCGTGAGGCATCCATTCCAAAATGATGACTGCTTTCTGAGGCCCAGGCTTCCCATTTTACTGTTACTTGTTCATTTCCTGTATTTTATCAACTCTGATTTTGTTTATTAATCTCTTCTGTCTTTAGGCTTATTGTTCCTCCTACCTTTCTACTCTCAAGAGATAAATGTTTGGTTTAGTTTCAATCTTTCTTATTTCAACTAGAAGGTTTATGACTATCTCTTTTCCTCAGGGTCTTATTTTGCCTGTGAAGTGTTGCTCATTATGTAACGCTCCTTCATTGTTCACATCTAACTAGTTTTTAATTTCATTATGTTTTTCTGTGTGACCTGTGAGCGTTTATGAGGCATCTGACTATCTCAAGGCAAGTGACTCTATTTCACCGGCTTCACTGTTGGTAGCACCTCGGGCTTTTAATGAATTGTGGTTAGAAAGGCAGATCCCATTGTTCTTCCTGTTTTGTTCCTTTAAAAAGATATTTTGTAGTACATCCCAGGATACACTGTGGCAGTCATATAAGGGTCTTAAAAAGACAGTTGCGAAGTTTGGAATTCTGCACCTGTTTGAGCTGAGTACTTAGTCTGTGCCGTGTGAGTCTCCTATCACTTCTCCCTGTCCTTGATCCACTCATTTGAAAAATCAATATTAGGAGAAAAAAAAGTGACTGCTCTTCTAATTTTACACAGAAAAATTCTGCCTTAAGGCTGGGCAGTGGTGGCTCATGCCTTTAATCCCAGCACTTGGGAGGCAGAGGAAGGCGGATTTCTGAGTTCGAGGCCAACCCAAAAGCAAAACCAAAATAAAACAAAATTTTCTGCCTTACTCCCATTTTGATAAATATTTTCAAACCACCATTTGCATATGCAAAGACTTCCTGTCACACAGAAGAAAACGTTTATCTGCGGGACCCGGACACATCTCACCACTTCCTGTATAGGGTTTTGTTTTTATTTTTTGGTTTGTTTGTTTGTTTGTTTCCAAGACAGGGTTTTTCTGTGTAGCCCTGGCTGTCCTGGAACTCATTCTGTAGACCAGGCTGGCCTCAAACTCAGAAATCCTCCTGCCTCTGCCTCCCAAGTGCGGGATTAAAGGTGTGCACCACCATGGCCCAGCTTCCTGAATAGTTTTACATTGACACTGTTAACTTCCATCAACAATTCCTCCATCTTCGCTCAGTGCCCGGGGTTCTTGACTCACTTCTCCACCTTGAAAGACAATACGTCTGGATGTCTGAAGACACATGCTAAGGCCCTGAGTGCTGATAAAAGAATTTCATGCATTTACATTTATCTTTACGCTGATATTGTTGGGTGCTCTTAGCATCTCTGCCTGGCTTCAGTCTAGAAGGTCTACTTCCCTTTCACAGGATGTTAGCACATCTTCCCACAGAACATGATGTAGGCCTGTGTGCCTTTCATTAACCAGGATGTATATTCTTACTCTGCACAGACAAGAACTATTGCCAAGTTATGTGTCCCCAGAGCCACTTAGATGGCTTGCCACTTGCAGTGCAAGGGGTTCCAAGGCGGATCTGTAGACTCGGTGGCCTGTCACTCCCAGACTGTGGTGCCTTGTATAGCAGGAGGGAGATCATCAAGGGGAGGAGATCCGGGGTCCTTTGAGGACCCACTTTCTGGTTCTTAGACTGAATGGCCTGTTCTCACAGGGTAGAGGGACGAGAAAGCTCTGTTACTCCTTTAAGAAGGATGTTAATCTCATCCATAATCCCCTCCCAAGGTTCTACATCCAATTTTATTATATTGGAAATTTCAGCATATGACCTGGTATAAAGTGGGGGGTGGGACATAACCAGACTATAGCAAGGAGTATTTTTCTTTTTCTTGCCCTTGACACAAGGTCTCCTATAGCCCAGATTGGGCTTAAACTCCCTATGTAGCCAAAGATGACTTTGATAGAAAAAAAAGTTGCACCACAGAATGTCCAGCCATAGAAAACAACAGGCTAAAATTGTAATACCGGGCTTTGCAAGCTTCCATCCGGTGGCCTGGTTTTTTTTTAAGAAGACTGTACTGAGCCCAGACAGATCCAGTCCTTGGCTTCGTGGCTCTGGCCCTTGCTCAGTCCAGCTGCTGAGTGGTGTAAGAGCCACACTGTATCCTTGAGTGTCACCTCTATGGATGGGAAAAATATTTGAAAAATAACACAGTTGTGTCTTTATTGAACAGGTATAGACTATTACACTTCGGCTATTTGTCCTGAACAGCACAGTGTGATAGCCACTAACATGGCTTTGCTGTGAGCCACTGTGTGTAGTTAGTGGTTTGTAGGGGAACATGATCAGGACCATGTCTCTTTAAAGAACAGTTGTGAATATCCACAGAGATTCCTGAAACCAGTCCCCACATGGATGCTCAGGAACAACTGGTTTGTACTGGATTTTGTCTGGGACAAAAAACCCAAGGTATTTACCATCTGTGCCTCACACACAACTCATAAAGAATGTAATTAAGAGAGAAACCCGAGAGCTGGAGAGGGGCTCAGCAGTTCCAGGCATGTGCTGCTACTACAGATCACTTCCTAGCACCCACGTCAGGGGGCTCACTACTACCTGTAACTCCATTTCTAAGGGATCCACCACTCTCTCTCCCCAAGCCACATACTATTTTTCAATGTTAGGTATTTTTTACTCTATGGCCATTTTAGTATAAAGACATATGCTAATATTGTATCTAAAAATATCTTCTATAAACTGAAAATTTTGAAAGAGAAGTAAACATTTCTGCGTGCTCTGGAGAGTACCATGGCCTGGCTCTGTGCCTGACCATCAGATGTCTGCCCCATGAGCCAGTGGAGTTTTCTGTGACCTTCTTTGTGGGTAAGAGGGCAGGTGCTTCGCACTGTGTGGCCCCCATCACCTCTGGCTGCTTCTAATCCTCATCTTCCTCCACCCTATCCCCCCTCTCTGCTCAGGGTTTGGCTTTTGAGCTGGGCATGGTCAAACATGCCCCAAAGTAGATCTTCACTAGATTCCAGAAGGAGGGTTGAGGTGAAGCGGCTTCCCTCTTTCCTTTCCACATTCAACCCCTACAGGTGGGGGAGGGGAGGTCCCCGAGAGAGGACTCTACTTGCAAAAAAGAGAACCTGTCGGGGGGTGGGGGAGTTGGGGGGTTGTCGGGGGGTTTGGGGGGTTGTCTCGGGCTCCACTCAAAGCTCTACCTAGAAAGAGAGAGACAAAGGTGGAGGTTAGGGTGGGGGATGGGGACACGGACGCACCACTGGGAGAAGTTGAATGTCCAAATTGTACAATTTCTCGCTGGCCTGTTTCCTTGTGAGACTGTAAAAGGGAGCTACAGCGAGGAGCTAACAAGTAAAACGAGGTAAATTAACATAAAAGAGTCCTTCACAATAGGCCCTCTTCCCACAGTACCACGGAGTATAAAGGCCCTGGGTTATGGCTTTCATTCTGGGTTTGTGGCACCAGGAGAATAACTTGAGACTTGCATAATTGAAAACTCCTCATTATGGTCCCACGCATGGGGTCAGCTCCCTGCCTCCTGTGAGTAACATTCCAGACAGCCTCTCTCCCCTTCTGCAAGTGTGGAGGACACCTGGCCCCTCCCGCCTTTCTTCTCAAACAAAAGCTATGGTGGATCTGTCAGGTCCCATTTGGAAACACAGTATGAATCTAGCCTTATCCTGGTATTGATGGGTCGTGGGTATGCTACTGTAATTATGTCAAAAATGAAATATTTCAATGTGATTGGCAGGCCGATTACAATAATGCATATCATTAGACCCAGAGCTTGCTTGTTCAACCAGGGATAATGCCAGGGGCAATTAGCTGTGTTTTCTTTAAAATTTGCCAAGATTCCATTTAGTTTCCATTGTGTTGGTGTTAAACACCCTACAGAGGCACCTGGTGGTAGGCACCTCTGGGATTCTTCTGTGGACAAGCCCATGCATAGCATTGGAGGCAGGGGCAGAAAGGTCTTCAGTTGACAGATGTATATGTCTGGGATGAGGAGATCCTGTGTATACAGGTGTGTGAATGTACGTGTGTCTTTCACAGGTGGGTCTCAATTCATCTGAAGTGTCTGTCTTTTTCACAATTTCTTCTCCATACCTTTATTAAAAATCCTAAGGTGAAGAGACTTCTTGAGTCCATGCGGGTTAAACACCCAATTGGCTGCCATGGCCTATGATGGGACCCTGGCATTCCTGGCCCTTGGCATTGTTTGTAGGTGTTCAAACTTGCTGAGTAGATCATACCCAGACACGGTGTGTGTGTGTGTGTGTGTGTGTGTGTGTGTGTGTCGGGGGTCTGTAGTTGTCTACAAAAGTTGTATATACTGAAACCCACCTCAGGGACCCATGACTCAGGGATGGGCTGGATCAGATTTCAGTGTCATGAGCAAGGCTGGAGGTCCTATGGAGTTTGGCTTCAATTAGACCACTCTGTGTTTAAAGTCAAGGAGTACAGTGTTCCCCAGCCTCTAGCATTCATAAGGACCTGGGGCACTCCAGACGTCCTCAGGGATCTTCCAGGACCCTAACCCACTTCTGCTAAGGACCCTGTGTGTGGAGGACTTGGGCACTTTGCCATATCAATCGTTGTGAGCCAGGATCCCCAAAGCAAAGCCTAACAGAGTTAGTTGATGGAAAAAGGACCCTGTCCCTCACAGTCCTGCAAGTTGGCCAAACTGCAGACCTCACATCCTCTGGTAGGTCCTCCCTAATTCCAGTGCAGGTTCTAAGCCTCTTCATTTGGACTCTGCATGCAGCTCTGGGTGTTGACTTGCTGCGCTACTGTCAGACAGCACAGTAGTCTATGGTCTGAAAGATGGCGGTAGGTTCTCACACCACTTCCTGAAGTGGCACTGAGATGGGTATTGACTGGCAGATTCCCTAAACAGCTGGTATACATGGTATCTGCTTGCTGGTCTTCTCATGGTTCTTCCTCTGTGTGCATCCATGTCTTGGTCTCTTCTCTACAGAAGAGCACAGGCATGTGGGTTAGGGCTTGAGTTCACTACCTCTTTAAAGGTCTTCCCCTGTAATGATTAGTATTGATTGTCAGTGTGACAGGATCTTGAACCTGGACTTTTTGGCTACTTTCCTGGGTTCTTGTATCTACTATTCTTCTCCACCCCAATCCCTTCCAACCCTCAACACTAGGTAGGTGCGAAAGGTTAGAGAGGAAGGGGGCGTACGTAGATCTCTTTAGATGACTTTCTGGGGATTGGGGCATCGAGTTCCTTGGGGCAAGTCCAATCTTTTCTGGTTTTTATTTCCAAGTAGCAACCAGCAACCCAGCAACCAGCAAGAGCAGCAAGAGGAACCAGCAGCAGCAGGGCGAGCAGCAGCCGTCACCCCCTCTCTTGGGACTCTGGCACTTTTTATCCTCTCAAGAGTTTCTAGAATTCCAAACATACACTATCTTCAACTGGCAGAATCATGCTCCTGCCAGCGCATGCGACAAGGGCATGATCAGCTGCTGTGGACCATCTGAAGCAGCCCCGTATCTCACATCTGGGATTAAAACAAAAACATAAAAGGGTAAAAGGGTTTTTTAAGAAGCCCAGATTCTCACTACCAGATCTAGAATAATAAAGAGGTGTTACTCATGGTGGATTTGGGAGGGGTCTGTAGGCTGGGTTAATTGAGATGTGAAACCCTTCTGTAATTATGAGCAGCGCCATTCCACAGGCTGGCATCCTGGGCTACATGAGAATGAGAAAGTGAGCCAAGTATGGGCATCCACCTCTCTCTGCTTCCTAGCTTCAGAGGCCACTGATGCAGCTGCCTCATGCTCTTGCCACAATGACTTCTCCACTGATGGACTGTACCCTCAAATTCCATGCTGAAACAAATAATCCCTGTCTTAAGTCGCTTTGATCAGATATTCTGTGCAGAACAAGAAAGTTAATTAATATATCAGTGTCTTAGTCAGGGTTTCTATTCCTGCACAAACATCATGACCAAAAAGCAAGCTGGGGAGGAAAGGGTTTATTCAGCTTACTCTTCCACGTTGCTGTTCATCATTAAAGGAAGTCAAGCAGGTCAGGAAGCAGGAGCTGATGCAGAGGCCATGAAGGGATGTTTCTTACTGGCTTGCTTCCCCTGGCTATCTCTGGAACTCAGCCTCTGTGCTCTCAGAGAACACTTCTCAGAAGATTTCATCTCAATGATGCTGGTCTCTTCCCAATCACTGCCAATTTCCCAGCTCCAGCTAACCAGCATCAATAGTCCCAGTAATGCAATGGTTTTGCTTTAGTAGTTCTGGTATCTTGTTAATCAGCTGATCCTTCAGCCTCAGCTAACCAAAACCACAGAATCTTCACAGTCAAAATAGCAATGGCCCTGATAAGAGTTTTTAATCTTCCACCTGACATTTCACAGGCCAGGCCTCCATCTTCTGCACTGTTCTCAACATTATCTTCCAAGCTCCTACAGAACACCCCACAGAGCTCTTAACGCCCAATGGCTCTTCTAGCCCAAAGTTCCAAAGTCCTTCCACAGTCCTCCCCAAAACATGGTCAGGTTGTCACAGGAATACCCCACTATGCTGGTACCAACTTGTCTTAGTCAGGGTTTCTATTCCTGCACAAACATCATGACCAAGATGCAAGTTGGGGAGGAAAGGGTTTATTCAGGTCACACTTCCATGCTACTGTTCATCACGAAAGGAAGTCAGGACTGGAACTCAAGCAGGTCAGGAAGCAGGAGCTGATGCAGGGGCCATGAAGGGTTGTAACTTACTGGCTTGCTTCCCTTGGCTTGCTCAGCTGGCTTTCTTACAGAACCCAAGACTACCAGCCCACAGATGGTACCACCCACAAGGGGCTCTTCCTCTTTGATCACTAATTGAGAAGATGCCTTACAGCTGAATCTCATAGAGGCATTTTCTCAACTGAAACTCCTTTCTCTGTGATAACTCCAGCACGTGTCAGGTTGACACAAGACCAGTCAGTACAATCAGCAAACACAGTCACATTCTGAAGCACTGGTAGTAAGGGTGTCAGTATATGGATCAGGAATGGGGGTGGGAGTGAGCTTTCTCCTCAGGAAGTCCTGGGCACAGGAGAAATTGTCTGAGTTGACCCTGAGTAAGGCCTGGGAGGAGCATGATCTGGTAGGCTCCATGATCTGGTCCTTCTCCCTTGGGGGAGAAGGTATGTGTGCGTTGATTTCCTAGGCATGGGGCACTCCAGCAAGGGACATGTGCACTCTCTTAGGTCTGGAGGCCCCAAGAGATCTGTAAGTCTGAGATCAAAGTGTATGTGAGGCCATGCTTTCTTTGAAGGTTTAGGGAATGTTGTCTTCCAGACCTCTGTTTGGGCTTCTGGTAGCATCTTGGCTATTGAGAACTCATGTTCGTGTGGAGGCTTCGTGCCAATGTGCTTGCACATCCAGATGCCCCCTTTTTAGAAGAACATCAGTCACACTGGATGAGGAGTCCAACCAACTCGTCCTCTAAAGAAATGCAATGACAGCCGGGCAGTGGTGGCACACGCCTTTAATTCCAGCACTTGGGAGGCAGAGGTAGGTGGATTTCTGAGTTTGAGGCCAGCGTACACAGAGAAACCCTGTCTCAAAAAAACAAAACAAAAAAAAAAAAAACAAAAAAAAAAAAAAAGGAAAAAGAAAAAGAAATGCAATGACCCTAGCTGCCAATAAACTGTGGGCGTTAGCACCCCTGCGTGAACTTAGGGAGACACTGTGCAATTTATAGGAAAACTTTGGGTCAGGCTCAATGCTTCTTCTAGACTTGATGGACAGTTTGAAGGTTACCTCTCTAGGCCCTGTTGTGCCCTGTTACAAAGACTGACTATCTCAGTGCCAAGGTCTAGAAACAGGGACAAACAGAGAGCAAGGGTCAGGAGGATACAGCAGCCTAGTGAGGATGTTTAGTCATCCACTCCTGAATCTCCTCTCTTCACAGAATTAAAAACAACAACATCGAAAACTCATTGTGTAAAATACACGTGACACAAATGTATCACAGTGACCGTTTCAAAATGTTGGGTACAGTAACATTAAAGTGCAGTCACATTGTTGTGGGGCAGCCACCATCTTCCAGCTCCAAAACTGTTCCCTAGACTATAGCTTTTCAGTCATTAAACAATAGCCCGTTTCTGTAAGCTCTGGCACCCAAGGTTCTCCAGGGTTCTGCTGATGTCTTTCTGTGTGACGAACTACCTCAGGTGTGACTGGCACCAAGCAACAGCCCCGTTTTATGATGTGCTCAGTTCTTTGGGCTGGGAATTGGGACAGGACACACAGGAGAGCTGGTTCTCAATGGCTGGGCCTCAGTGAGGACCGTTTAATGACTGAAGCTGCTTGGGCATCTCTTTGGGGGCTGAACTGCCCCCAGTTCAGGGGGCCTTGGTCCCTGTGGCCAGCTGACTCTTGATTCTGCTCCTTTCATGTTCATTAGGCTTGAGTTATTCAAGATGGAGACTGCACTGCTGTGTCTGAGAGAGTTAAGACAGCAGGGCTTGCTGGACAGAGCTCTCCATTGGCGCTTCTCTATGTGGCTGCCATGGGGGTTGGGGATGGGGAGGCTCTTCCTTATAGCTGTGTAGGTTTCCTCTTCCTGCTTGCTTCTTAGAATCCTCTTTTGTGGGAGATTTCCCTGTAGCCAATTTCAGCCCCACAAAATGCACTTTACCTTAAAGGTATTTTCATTCTTGTATGCTTGCGTGTCTATCTTCCCTTTTCTGCAATCAAGTCTTTGTGGCCAAGAGCCTTTTCAGAGTCCTCCTTGTTAGACAGATGCAGGGAAATTAGTAAATGGGTATTCCGTGTGTGTGTGTGTGTGTGTGTGT
>JADRCH010000100.1:2936992-3041420 GCA_019843965.1 Rhynchomys soricoides | reverse complement strand
GACGGTTAGGATAGGGCCAGAGTGTGCCAGCCAGGATGACTCAGTAAGGGTGCTCCTGAGCTGGCAGCCGGTCTTCTTAGACATGTTAAACAGGCTCCTCAGTTGTTAGCCCTTTGTCTCTGCTTTCTTTGAGACTTGATACAATGTAGTGAGAATTCTGGGATTTTTTTTTTTAAAAGGTAACAAAACAAAGAAATAAGTCAAGATGCTTTTCGAATATATTGGTGGGAACATCAAGTGGGTGGTTCATGCAAAGTGAAGATTCTGCTGTCTGATTACATTCTTAGCCTTTGCGTTGGTGGCTGGGGGTGGGGTGGGGGTGGGGGTAGGGTGGGGGATGGGGATGGTCTGTGTGAACATTCTAAAAGAATTGACCTAATGGTCACAGGGGTGTTAGGCTGAGGAATAAATTGCTATTTAGGGAATTAAGGCCAAGATAATTTGGCCAAAAATCTGCATCATTCCAACTCTCTACAACCATCAATGTTTTAATCAGCCAATCAGCCTTGTAGAATGTCAATGTGTATGCAGCTCTCCCCCTGGGAAATTCAGTTCACAAGGCGTTAATGGAGAGACAAGATGGTTGCTGGGCTCCTGCTCTGAGAACACCTGAAATTTACCATGTATCCTTAACTGGTCCGAGAAGCAAAGGGAAAGGGGATCTGAGACACACAGAAAAGACAGAGGCAAAAATCACCAGAAGACAGAGGCAGAAATTAGAGTGGGCACAGACCAAGGATGTAAGGAGTTGCCAGAAACCCCCGGGGTGGGGAGCAAGATGGGCCTGCGCCTAGAGGAGTGCTTCTCAACCTGTGGGTCTCGACCCCCCTGGGGATTACTTATCAGATATCCTGGGTATCAGATATTTAAATTAAGCTGGAGAGATAGCACTGACTGCTCTTCCAGAGGTCCTGAGTTCAATTCCCAGCAACCACATTGTGGCTCACAACCATCTGTCATGGGATCAGATGCCCTCTTCTGGTGTGTGTGAAGGCAACTACAGTGTACTCAGGTACATAAAATAAACAAATAAATCTTAAAAAAAAAAGATTCTTAACAGTAGCAAACTTACAGTTATGAAGCAGCAACACAATGGTTTTATAGTTGGAGGGAAGGTCACCTGAACATGAGGTAATAAAGGGTCATAGTGCTAGGAAGGTTGAGAACCACTGCCCTAGAGCCTTCCCATTTCCTCAGAGCTATGGCAGGGTTCCGTTAAAGATTCCCGGAGTCCAAGGCAATTGGTGCAGACAGCTCTGGGAAATGAGCCCAAGGGCTGCCTGACTTCAGGAAGAATCAATGACTTGGCAAGTCCGGCATTGGTCTCAGACTGACTTTCTGTCTACAGAGGGTTTCTTCTCTTTCTCTTCTCTCTCTCTCTCCCCTCCTTCATTCGGTCCCAGCATGCACCCCATCTTGAAGTTCGGTCTGATTACCCATGGATATTTCCCCCACTGAGCTGATTAATCAAAATACCAAGTCCTTCATATCATACTTACTCTGGATCGTGCTTAAAGATAGTCAGTAACAGATATGTACAAATAGACAGGGCGACACACGGAGTGATTATCGGTGATTTAATTCACTCTGGGATCATGAGGAGGGTGAAATTGTTCAGCAGGAATGGGTTTTTAATGATATGTTTCTAACTAATAGGGAAGATAGCACACATTATACACGCTTGGGCTTTAGTGAGCCATACCAAACGATGCATTTCTTCATTCGACAGACACTTGGTGTGGACTGTGTGCCAGACGCTGTGCAAGAACTCTGCCCTAGGGTCTTTGGTCTAGCACAGAGGATGGGCAACTGAGCATGCCACGTCCATTTGGAGTGGGAAGTCAGTGACAGGTTGTTGAAAGAGGGTGCAGCTGGCTGAGAGCAGTCATGGACTACCGATTTGGAGAGCAGGGGCTAGACCTGGATGGTTTTGTTTTTGTTTTTGTTTGGTTTTTCGAGACAAGGTTTTTCTGTATAGCCCTGGCTGTCCTGGAACTCACTCTGTAGACCAGGCTGGCCTCGAACTCAGAAATCTGCCTGCCTCTGCCTCCCAAGTGCTGGGATTAAAGGCGTGCCCCACCACTGCCTGACAGGCTCTTATTTTTACGTGTGTGTGATTCATTCACCAGCCAGGATTTCAGGGGTGTTCTATGGAAGACTTGGGGCCACTTTTATGACTTCTTCTGTTCTGTCAACACTGCCCCCCCCATCCAGCTGTGCTGTTTAGAAGCCCATCCTCAGGCTGGAGAGGTGGCTCAGAGGTTAAGAGCACTGACTGCCCTTCCAGAGGTCCTGAATTCAATTTCCAGCAACCACGTGGAGGCTCACAACCATCTGTCATGGGATCCGATGTCCTCTTCTGGTGTGTCTGAGGACAGCTTCAGCGGGGTCTCCCTAGGCAGTGCTCTCTTTCAAGGGCAGGTCCTTTGGTTTCTGTTGGCTTTGGCACAGTAGTAGGGGATGTTATGACAGGAACTACCCTGCCATCACCACTAGAGCTCGCCTCCCTCTCCCTCTCCCCTCCTCTCCAGTCAGTCCCCAACATTTACTTCCTTCCCTCCTTTCTTCCTTCTCTAATGTCCTTACTTTCTGTGTGTCTGAATTTCTGACCCAAACCATTTAACAATGACAACTACTGCTTCTTCCTCCTCCTCCTTCTTCTTTTCTTCCTCCTCTTCTTCTTCCTCCTCCTTCTTCCTCCTCCTCCTCTTCCTCCTCCTCCTTCCTCCTCCTCCTCCTCTTCCTCCTCCTCTTCCTTTTCCTCTTCTTCCTCTTCCTCCTCCTTCCTCCTCCTCCTCTTCCTTCTCCTCCTCCTCTTCCTCCTTCTCCTCCTTCTTCCTCCTCCTCTTCCTCCTCCTCCTCTTCCTTCTCCTCTTCTTCCTCTTCCGCCTCCTTCCTCCTCCTCCTCCTCCTCCTCCTCTTCTTCTTCCTCCTCTTCCTTCTCCTCCTCTTCTTCCTCTTCCTCCTTCCTCCCCCTCCTCCTCCTCCCCCTCCTCTTCCTCCTCTTCTACTTCTTCTTCTTGTTATTATGCAAGACTGGTCAGGGAGACACATGATTTCTTCTGCTCCAGAAAGGATTCGTTTCCCTTTTATTTTTGGAGGAGGAGGATTTCACAGGACACAAAGTTCTAGATTTATGTTCTCCTTCCCTCCCTCCCTCCCTCCCTCCCTCCCTCCCTCCCTCCTTCCTTCTCTCTCTCCCCAGATTTTAAGTATGTTGCCCTATTCCCTTTCTTGCAAGGTCTTGAGTGAGTCATTGGCTGTCACTATTGTATTTCTAGCTGTCTTAGTTCTGTGTTGTCCCTCCACCGTGTCTGGCCGGTCACTGTCTACAGCTGCTCTGCATCGGTTAGTCTGTGACATGCTCGGTCATTGACTATTGTTTCCTACATCCCGTCGGTGGTCTCTGAGATGTCTTCTCACACCATAGCTGCCATTCTCATCACTTCCCCATCTCAGGGGACCATTCCCGCTCTCAGCCTATTACAGGGATGCAGTGACCCTGGATCTCCAGCTCCAGCTCAGAAGTCATGCCTGTTCTGTGTGCTGCAGGGAAGTCTCTACCTGCCCTGTTCCATCCCAGTCATGTTAGTAAGCATCCCTTTGCCAATGTGTCCACACTGTAGAGGCTGGCAGACAGTTTGGGGTTTCATCTTCAGAATGCTGTCCATGTCCTTTGCCTCCTTTGATAATGTTCTCTTATTGGCCTAGAGCGTATTGGTTAGGCTCTGCTGACTAGCCAGTCACTCCCAGAACTCCTCCTGGCTCAGCCTCTGCAGGGCTGGTATTGCAAGCTCACCCTACCATGCCCAGCATTTCCAGATGGGACCTCAGGATCGAACCCATGTCCTTGTGCTTGCACAGCAAGCGCTTTGCCATCTGAGCCATCTCCTCAGTTCTTTATTTTTCTGATACATTGTCAGAGAGTCCATAGCAGCCTCATCTGTCTCATAAGGCTTCGCCTCTCCTCACTTCACCTCAGCTTATGTCATCTAACCTCACCTCATGTCATGTCACCTTACCTCACCTCAGCTCACCTCATGTCACCTCACCTCAGCTCACCTCACCTCAGCTCAGCTCACCTCATGTCACCTCACCTTACCTCACCTCACCTTAACTCATGTCACTTCACCGCAGCTCACATCAACTTACCTCACCTCACCTCACTTCATTTTGCCTCATTTCACGTCACCTAATCTACTTCATCTCACATAAGGAAGACTATAGCATGATGGGAAGAGAGAAGAGAGAGACAGAGACAGAGACAGAGACAGACAGAGAGAGAGAGAGATTGAGAGAGAGAGTGAGAGATTGAGAGAGAGCACCTAGTGTTGAGTTCTTTTTCAGAGAGGGGCTCAAATTCCTTTCCAATAGCTTCCCCTATCTGCTGGAGAGGAATTTTCCTCACGGAAGCTGGAACACAGGAACATCAGTCCCTTCAGGATGAAGCCATTCCTGCACTCTACATCTGTCTGTCAGTTTTGGTCCATTCACCACTCAGGCATGGATCTTGTTTCATTCGTCCCTATCCTGAGAGCCTTACGGTATGGCCATAGTTGGGGCTCAGCCAATATTTATTTAATAGTGAATGACTAAAGTTTAGGTTGAACCAAGGGAGGCACCAAAGGGTTCTACAATGTGTCCAGAACCTCCCTAGGCCGCTTAACAGATTTTTAAGACCTTTTGGGCTTATCTCTGTGGTGAGCTAGGGCCTACGGTGATCATGGGAAGCAATGATCAAGCTCACAAATTCTCCTTAGGTTTGTATTTAAATTCTCAGTGAAAAAATGTTACCTTGGTTAAATCATGCTTTATGCCTCTGTGGCAGGTGTTAAGAGTGTGAAAATATTGGCTGAGCTCAGCTCCCTGGTGTGAAATGCAAGCCTCCAGAAATTCAAACATACTTGTCAATTGCAGCCCAGGTTTCTTTTATTAATGGTCACTAATGGTCTGCAATCAAGCCACACCTGTGAGAGGCAAAATAACAATCGGCTTGTTTGTGTGAAGTGAGTATAATTTATCAACTTGCTGATTATTCATTCTTCCCAAGGTGTTAGGCTCGGAGACATTTGTGCAGGAAGAGGGGGAAGTGGCCACTTATCTGTCTAAGGAGGCGGTGTGGAGTTACCCCCATGTCAGAGGCACACAGTGGAGGCAATAAAACCCTGCTCTGTCACTAACTGTCTGTATTTGTCCGTTTTCTGCTCTTTTAGTGGCATACCTGCAGCTGAGAACCTCAAGCACAATGAGGCTTATTTAGCATTCAATCTAGGAGGGTGGCGTCTGGAGCAGTGTGGGGCTGCCCAGGGTGCCAAGACTACATCAGCATGTCACAGACCCTGGGCATTCCACAGTTCCTGATGGTGGAACCCTGCGAAGAACAAAAAGGTTACCAGTGGTTCCAAGGACAGCACTCAACGACCCAAGAGTCTCCCCTAGTAGTGCTCCTCCCAACCCCGCCCAATCTCTGTCTCTCTGTCTGTCTGTCTGTCTGTCTCTCTCCTTTCTCCACTGTCTCACTCTGTTCCCCAGTCTGGCCTTGAACTTGAGATCTTACTGCCTCAGCAGTGTCTGGCCTTCACCATCTTTTAACACGGCTGCATAGGTGAGCATGGCTGAACCTTGGACAGGTGAAACCCACCAAGCCCTTACCAGAAGAACTTCAGGTCCAGCTCCTGGGTTGATCATGAAGATCGAATAAGTCAATGTCCTCCACAGGCCTCACGTGCTACGTAAGTTCATCGCTATTTTTTCCTGCCCTATGTTGATATTTTCCTAGGAAGCCTGTCATCGTGTTTAGTTGTCTGAAGCAGAGCTGGCCCACACGTCACCTTCGGTTCACATTTCTGGTTTCATGGATGGCTCCCTCCATCCCAAGTGAAGAAGAAAGGATTCCTGACCTGGACCACAGACAGGTTGCTAGGAGACATTGACGTGAGGGGAAGATGGACTGCTGAGCTGAGAGAAATGGGGGAACAGCTCTTGGGGTCACAGATACAGCCTCCTGGGAGACCCAAGCAGCTGTGACTCTGAGGGTGGGTCCCATGCCCATTAGTTTGTCAGGACACTCATCATAAAATATCCCAGACCATGTGGCTTACAGAGACCTGTTTCCTCACAGGACAGGAAGCAGAGGTCCAAGATCAAAGTGTTGGTTTACCAATGATGCCTTCTACACAGTCTTCCCTCCTTTTTATACAAAAGCATCAGCCATATTAGACCCACACATTCGGCCTTATCTTAACTCTGTCACCTCTTCAAAGGCTCTGCCTCAACACTGAGGCCTGGAGTCAGGACCTCAGCACGGCACTTTGGAGAAAAAGAACAGGATTCAGTCTGAGAAACTACAGAAGAATCAGCACTGGGGGAACTGCAAGTGACTCGGAGTCCAGACAAGTTGAGACCTCATTCCCTGAGACACATAGGTATGCTTCCTTTGTGGTTCTGTTTCTAGCACTGGGGCTTGCTCTTGATGTGAGAGGGGGCCGGAACACAGCCAGCCCTTTCTGGGGACTTTCCTCATGGTGTTGGACTGGACGGTAGACTCCTTTGAGTCTGCTACATTCTCATCTTTCTTCCAGGGCCGTGACCTTCAGCTCTTGCCCTGATTAATTTTTTTTTTTTTGTCAACTCTTGACACAAGTGAGAGTCATTTTGGAAGAGGGAACATCAGATGGCCTGTAGGCAAGTCTATGGGACACGTTCTTGATGGATGAGTGATGTGGGAGGGTGCTATCCCTGGGCACGTGGTCCTGGGGCATATAAGAAAGCAAGCCAGCAAATGACATTCCTTTGCAGTCTGTGCTTCAGTTCTTGTCTCCAGGTCCCTGGCCTGAGTTCCTGCAAGGCTGGAATGTGCCATGGAAGTGATAGCCAAATAAACACCCCACCCCACCCCCAAGTTAGTTTTGGTCACCACAGCAATAGAGAATAAAGCAAGATAGCTCCTTAATGCACAGCTCAAGAAAGTCCCTAAACTCCATTGCTTCTGCTGAGAGTTTCAAAGGCATGAAATCGGCAAAGAGTAATTTTTAAAAATTAGTCTGTTTCCCAATTCCAAGGCTGAGAAGTTCGATCCTTGTCCCTTCTCCTGTGTCATCCTTCCTCAGATGCTTTGAGATGGAATGCCCTTCTTCCTGAATTTCAGGAAAGCCACTGGGTCTGAGCATACTTTAGAGAAATGAGGAGGGACACACAGCACTTCCTGTGAGCCAAATAGAGCCCTGAGCTCTGAGCTCTCAGAGAATCCTGGCCAGCCAAAATGTTCTCTCCCTGAACCATGGAAAGAGCCACTGTAGGACCACTCTCTTGGCACTTGCCTTGGTGACCTGATGACTGCTAGCTAAAGATCAGGTGGCATGCTCCCTTGGTGGTGCCTCCCAGTGTTCCTCTTGACACAAAAGAAGTCCTCATTGGTACTATAGAGACGAGTCCAGATCCTGGCTCTGATGCTTACCAATGCTGGCTTTGGCTAAACTGCCAGAGATCTCCAAGACTCCGTTTCCTTAATGGTGAGATGGGCTAGCAATGGTGCCTGACCCCAAAGAGCTCAGGAGAGGACTGGGTGAGATATTTATGGGAACACCCTAGGTGTGTTGGCTACAAGATCATATAGAGCTGAATAGGTAGAAATATTCTGAAGAGGTTACTGATAGGGTGTAGGTGAGGACTGACAGAAAAGAGGGAGAAAATTCATTTTCATGAAGTAACTATATTTAGCGACGAGTCTCTCCAATTCTCTGGTAATAAAAGGACTTTGTTTTGCTCAGAACCCCCTTGAGTCTCACAATCATGCTTATAGATAGAGTCTTTTGTCCTAGAATCTTGGAGCAGTTCTGAAATCAAAACATGGCAAGTATCGGATGGTTGCAAAAGGGAAAGTGACAATTTGCTTTTGTTTTTGAACAAGCTCGCCTTCCCTTCCCAGTTTAGAACTTGGCAGCCAGATATTAGCATGCATGCGGATCTGACCCTAGCCATGAAGGACACCTCATGACAGCTGCTTCTAGCTCCGTCCTGGTGATCGATCGAGAGGACCCCACGATGCTCAGGAGGAGGAATTAAGAGGTCTGAGCACAAGGGAAGGTTGCCCTTCCTATCTCTCACGAACAGATGTGACAGATGGGGGGGGGGAGAAGGTGGCAGGTTTGGTAAAGTTAATCATCAATACGGGTAGCAGTGGAGCCACCCACCCTGGGTTCTTCCTTATTCACAAACCCACACTGGCCCGGTCAACAGTCTGCTTCTTTCTTCCTCTGAAGAAGTTTGTCTTGGCTTTCAAGAGATGTGAAGCAGGAAGACCAGTTCACCTCTGCAAGATTCTGGGGGAGTTAAATCCCAGGCACCTTGTGGGGAGCAGAGAGAAGAACAGAAATGTCCTGGAGAGGCTTTCCAAAGGGGAAACCAAAGTATCGGGAATTTCACTAGATCTAAGTCTTCATCATGTCTAAAATTCTACATTATTTTATGGGCTACTAACAGGGAAATAATAAGATCGCTGTTGATTGCAAGAGACACAGACTGCAAGACGTGTCCAAAATTCAGAGATTAAAAATGTGAAGAGCATGCATCTTAGAACGGAAGAGAGGGGCAGGTGAGGTGACTCGGTGGGGTAAGGCCCTTGTTGCCAAGCCTGAACAATTCGAGTTTGATCCCAGAGACCCACAGGGTGGAGAGGGAGAACTGATTCCTGCAAGCTGCCGTTTGACCTTTCCATGTGCCCTGTGGCATGTGCTCACACTCACACAATAGATAGATAGATAGATAAATAAGTAAATAAATGCTTGTAGTAAAATGAGCTAATTAATTAATGTAATTAAAACAATCAATGAGAGATTGCATTTGTGGGGCCAGCTTCTTTCCTATAACAGAGTTGACCATGGGAGGTAGAAACCACGGTAGATAATTTTAAGGACGAAAGAACTTGACATCACTGGAGGGCTGGGCTGGCAGGTACCGGCTAGCACTGTGGACATCCCCAGGATTCACAGCAGCTCTGACCTCATTACACTTCTCATCCTTAGAGGCTGTAACCCACATCTGTAAGGATTTGGAGCAGTCATTTCTGCAGGGTGGTGTTAATCCCACTGGGCAAGAAAAAGACCCCGACTATAATTTCTGAGCCAGATTTGAAGCAAGTTTTATTAAACACTGGCCAGGAAGGTGAACACTGGCTAAGTCCTTACTCTGGATTCACAGGGTATAGCACCAAAGAACAGTAGTCAGAGGCTTATAAAGGCTATTACTTCCTGCCTTTGTCTGATGGGAGGGGCAAGCACATATCCTGAGGTACTTCCTGTGTACCTCCAATATGTGATTAAGCTCATCTTGTTCAGTTGGAGCAACCAAGCTTGTTTACAGAAGTGAAAACGTGTTTTTTAATCTTATATGAACAACAGCCCCAAGTATTACAAGAAATTATCTGTCCTTGGGCAAGCGGGGATACAGGGTTAGAGACAGTTTAGGTTTATAGATCTCTTAATCAAAATAATTTAAACTTAAAACATTACCCCTCACAGTGGCCTTGAATGGATCAAGGTCAGTTCACAAGTATCTTAATTACTTCTGTTGCCTTGATAAAATACTCTGCCAGGAGAAAAGTTTTATTCTAGCTCATGGTTCAAAGTAGAGTCCCTCATGGTGGGGGAGAACACTTTGAAGCTTGAAGCAGCTGCTCACATCAGATATATAATCAGGAAGCAAAGAGCAATGAACACCTGCTGCTGCTCAGCCTCTTTCTACACACACAATCCAGGATCCTAGTCAGGGAGTGGTGCCGCCCACAGTGGGTGGGTCTTTCCACACCAGTTAAGATAACCAAGGCAGTCCCTTAAAGCCCTGCCATGAGGCCCCTCTCCAAGGCTATTCTAGATCTTATCAAGTAGACAATTGAGGTTAATTATCATGGTGGCTTTGAAGTTTGGTCTATTTATCTAGACACTGGGGTTCTATAATTGCCTTGCAAGAGTATATGAAATCATTTTCTCTGAAAGTAATAGATTTTCATAAAATCCTGTTTATTAGAATTTGTGCGTGTATTACCTTTTCCACCAGATCTTAAATGTATCGGGGCACTATGCCTGACAAATAGACGTTCAAAAGTCAAGGGGCTGGGTAGGTACAAACCAGGGCTAGAGACTCCTACACACTCTGCACCTTGTCCCTCTCTCATTCCCCTCCTTACCAGGGGTAGTATTTAACTCGTTACTGTAATTAATAAGGATGCCCAGTGGCTTTGACCCACATAGATCAAAGCTCTTCTTAAGCTTTACCTCATTTTCTCCCCTTGGTCTGGGAGAGGCAAATTGCTAGTTAGCCTAGGATGACTGTTCCCACTCCACAGATGAGAACGAGGGCAAGGACTCAAGAACGGACTTGTGGGTGGAGGGAGCACCTGGTGGCAGCCTGCCAGGGAAGCGTGGCTCCCTAACAACTCTGTTGGCTGCTTGGATTTCCCAGACAGGGTTTCCACCATGAGCGGAGATGGTACCAACCTCCACTCTTTTCCCCAGAGTGAATTCCACTGTTGACTTCTTCACGTCTCTGTGTAGGGTTGCCAGTGTTGAATTTTATAAAAAGAAAAGAAGCTAGGGATATGTTTGGTGGAGGGGAAGTGCGATGTGGGGGAGCGGCGCCTCTGCGGGCCCATGCTGAGGCATCCCTTCCTCCTGACCTACCAGCCACAGGACGGTATAGCATAGAATAGAGTGTACAGAAGAGAGTTTATTTAGGGCATAGGGACGGGAGTTGAGGGGGCAGTAGAGACAGAGGGGGGGGGAGAGGGTAAATAAGCAAGAACAAGAGGAGAAAAGAGAAGAGAGTGGGAGGGGGGCAGTCCCTTTTATAGTGAGTCAGGCACACCTGGCTGTTGCCAGGTAACTGTGGGGCAGAGCCTGGACGAAATGCTGACAGCCAGGACTACCAGGCTCTTAGCACTGAAAAAGGGCAGTGTGGGGTCTGGCTGTGTGGCAAGCCAACACAGATTCTACAAACCGAATTGTAGTTAGTCTTCCTTGCTGAAAACTTGTGGTTCACACTGCCTCACCTTTCTATGAGTCACCTGCTTGATCCTCGATGGTCCCTGCCTGAACTAGGAATCTCGCGGCCTATGACCCTTGCTCTGTCCACCCTCTATCACTGAGCTGAAAGGGTTTCATGAAAGAAATTGCCTCTGTATTTTGAGGCTATGCATAAAGTAGCCTTGAGAACAGCATCTGAAAGCAAATTCAGGGAACATGAATCCCCTAAATCAAAATGCATGGCCAAACATAATTCCTGTCTAACAGTAGGGCTTTCTTAAATATTAATTAAATGAGAATCTTAGGTGGACACTCTAACTCCTGGTTCACAGTAAATCTTCAAAAATGTTTGTTAGGACTATAGAGGTTAGTTTTTTGTTTTGATTTTTTTGAGACAGGGTCTAAATGGCTGTGGCTGTCCTGGAACTCACTATGTAGACCAGAGATCTATCTGCCTCTGACTCAAGAATGCTAGGATTAAAGGTGAGTGCCACCAGGCCTGGCCGTAGAGGTGTATTATACTCTCAAACCTTTCCAGAGCTCAGTTCTTAATTTTAAAAGCTCAGCAGGACTGATCACTGGCTTGTCTATTCTTGTTTCAGATCAACCTAGCCACTCCTAGACTGTGCTGAAGGTCTCCTATGTCCCAGGAGCTGCATCTTAACTGGTGGTATTTCAGACATGCTGTCACCATGACTGCAGCTTGGACTGCTCTCCTGCCACTCTCTATACCGCTAGGACTTCTCAGCACGTGTGGGTGGTGTTGGAGTGTTGGCAACAGCCTTGGAACATAGCCTCAGCAAAGTAGCACTTGTGACTGAGAGCCATCCAACTGATAATGCCGGAGCCACGAGTTCTGGAATACATTCTCTCCTCATTTTGGAACAGTCTAGGCAGTGCTGCTGACTTAACTGTGCTTTAAGGTCAGCCAATTGTCAAGCCAGTGTGGAAGCAGGGACCTTTCTTCTGCACTAGGGGAAACATGGTCACAATGTAACAAGTAAGTCGCATTCCGAGCCTGTGTGTACTTGTTTGTGAGTGCAGAATGGCGTTTACTCAAAGCATTCTGACCGCAGAGTCTTGCTGTGGAACTTCACACTCAAGAGATGTGTGAATCTTGAGGCCTCTCTGCTGACAAATATTCATCAAGAGCTCACCTTGTGCCTGCATTTCCATCGTGTTGTGTACAGAAAGCAGATGCCATGGAGGATTTGTTGAAGAGGGTTTATGTCCCATGAGGCTGTTTGGAAAGGTGCGGGGTTGGAGCCGCACAGGATGGGACAGTAACTTCAGCCACTATGTTACCAGCTCCAGCCCTAACACAATCTTCATGGCATGTTCTCACTGCCTACTTTTGGGAAGGCCAGCTGAAGTGACCTTCAGCTGAGAGACTTATTTGCTCCGATGTGTGTCTTTGCTGGGAAGAAATCAGAGGAAACACCATCTTCTTTAGCTGACTTTCCTTTTTTCTTTCATTCGCAGGGTCCCCCATGGATCAAACTCAACAGTTTGGGAGCAGTGAGCATACAGTGCAGTTATTTTGTGGGTCTGCTCTATGGGGCAGACGGCAAAATAGGAAAGAAACTGGAGCAGGTGTGGGTACCTGGGAGGGTGAATTCAAGATGTGAAGGTCAAAGTTAAGCTGCACACTGGGAAACAATTCAGATTTGGGGAGGGCTAAAGCTCATGCAGTGTTTTAGGATCCACCTTAAGAAATAACACAGGCCAGGAGTGGTGACTCACGCTTTTAACTCAGCTGTTGGGAGTCTGAGGCAGGTGGATCTCTGTGAGTTACAGGCCAGCCTGGTCTATATGGCAAATTCCAGTATAGGTGGAGTTACATAGTGAGACCGTGTCTTAAAAAACAAAAACCGGGGGAAAAATTAATTGGTAAAACACTAGCAATAACAAGAAAAGCACCGAACCAAGGCCTTTCCCAGGGCTTCAGAAGCCGCAGATCCAAAGTGCAGCTTGAAGCCCATGCGTCCAGCCTCGAGGAAGGAGATGGTGAAACAAAGCAAACTGACATTAGATAACAGCAGCTTAAACACTGCAGCGGGTTAAGTAAACACTGAGACGTGCTTCGGATATTTGAAATGAATCTCTTTGTCTACCCGTTTAATAAATCAAGCAACAGTGAGTACTGGCTATATTTATTTCGGTTCTTAAGGCTTTGAGAGCCACAGTAACTGGTAAACCAGCAATCGGGCTGCAAACTACACTTCCCAGAAGCGCTCGGGTTCAGAGGAACACGCCCCATCTCTCCTCTTAGAGGGTCAAAGACTACAATTCCCAGAAGGAAGCAAGCACAAGGACCATAACTCCCAGCATGCCCGCAGAGATGACCGAGAAGCGCGGCCTTCCTCTCGCCCCGCCTCCCCCGCCGCTCACAGCCAATAGGAAGGCTCTGTACTACAGGGTGTGGAGGGGACAGCGCCGTGGGCAAGTCGCGAGTCTAGGAAAGCGGCGGGAAGTTCGTACTACGCTGTGGACGGCGAATTGGCCGCTCTGGGTAGGGAGCTGTGGGGGGCGCGGGACGGTGGGCACGGCGTCGCTTCAGAGCGGCACCTGCTCGTCCGGGTGTCGGGCGGCGCCGCGGCTGGGTCGGGCCTGCCCGGGAACCCTCTCTTCTCTGCCCGCTCGCGGAGCTGCCGGAAGCCCGGTTCTAGAAGGCCGCCCGAAGCCTGGGCAGGGCCAGGGTGGCGGACAAGGGGACAGAGACCTGGACTGGCCGAGCCTCCCTCTTCCTTAGCAGCGGTGAGGTGAGGCCCCGGGGCCCGCCCGCGGCCGCCAGCTTCTCGTTTCCTTCCTGGCATTGCTTCTCAGGTCTCCTCCGCCGGTGCCCTGTCTCCTGGTGCAGTGTCTTCAGAGGCAAACAGGTTTGCTCCAGAGCCAAAGTTTGTTTTAGTATGTTTCCAGTCCAGATAGCCTTAGGTGTAAAACTGAGCCATAGTCTTTGAGAGATGGGGACACACGCTAGTCCTGATCAGGTTACCCGTTTTTTCTATTGTCTTATCGTTGACGTTAACCATTATTTACGTCTGAGTGTATTTTTCCTTTCCGTCCCTCATTGCTTTTGGAGCAATTTGGAAACACGATTTTGCCGCTGGGAAGGTGGTGGTTAAACTTAGCGGATCGTTGAAGGGTTTCGTTGCTTTCCTTTTTTAAAAAAACAAAAAAAACAAAAACAAAAACTAGAATTGCCCATCTGTTGAGTGTGGGATTCAAAACAGTGAAAAAATGTAGATCAGCACTTTATCGTCATTAACGTCATTATTATTTTTGAAAAAAAAATTTTTTTTTTGATTGTTTGTTTTTCGAGACAGGGTTTCTCTGTGTAGTCCTGGCTGTTCTGGAACTCACTCTGTAGACCAGGCTGGCCTCGAACTCAGAAATCCACCCGCCTCTGCCTCCCAAGTGCTGGGATTAAAGGCACGCGCCACCACTGCCCGGCTATTTTTGATTTTCAAGACAGGTTTTTGTTTCTGTTTTTTTCTGTATAGCCTTGGCTGTCCTGGAACTTGTTCTGTAGATCAGGCTGGCCTTGAACTCACAAGAGATCCACCTGCCTCTGCCTACTGAGTGCTGGGACTAAAGGCTTGTGCCACCACCACCACGCTTAAGAGTTCAGGAGAAAGGCATCTCACTTTTTCTGTGACATGCTGATCATAATGTTTGGGGAAATTTAATTTACAGTTATGATTGGAATTAAGTATCTGGGCGGTTAAGATAATGGTTATCTACCTGTAGAAAGAAATGTGAGTTGACAACACTTAATAATGGCTTTCCCTGTTGTGCTGCCACAGATGGCAGACACTGCAACTCAGCATTGCTGATGGAGACCGTGCTAACAGTAACATGGGTTGAGTTGGATAACAAGTGTGTGTTAGGCATTAGGGATTCTGTATAGCACTAGTATCCAGTACAGATATCACTTTGATAACTGTAATGGCTGCTGCTTATGCCTGGCGTTGTAGAGATGATGAGAGTTTATTTGTTAAACAAATGAGATGGTGGAGTTGATGTGTTAAGCAGGGAGTCTGGCATCTAATAAGTTATCGAGTGCCCAGGGAATGGAAAGCTTAGGCTGAGTCTTATTCAAGTATGCATGCATATATTTTAAAAATAACAGCAGTGCATTTAAAATGTTGACAGACCCTAAAATTAAATTTCTTACAGGAAATAGGCCAGCTTTTTCTCTTAACTTTGAGAACTAACGTAAAATAATAATGAGTGACTGCCCCAGATGTCTAGAAAGACAAAGATATAAATTTTGACTCCTCCCCCCTTAAAGGCATCTCTAATAGACATGCTACGAATAGGATTTGATTCGAAAAATAATACCTTAAAATATTTTTTATTTAAAGAACAAACACATTTGGAAGTGGGATTTACCTAGTAATCAAATGCAGAAGTGTGACTCCCAAGTTTATGCAAATGAGCAAAGGCTCATGTCTTAAGGCATCAGGCAGCGAGCCTGCTGGGAATTAAAGTGCTTGTCAGAGAGAGATGAGGCTGTGGGGGAAGATGATATGGATGGGGCCTCAATGGATTGGTAATGGGATGGCCCTTGGAGCATGCTTTACACAGGTAGGGCATTTTGCATGCGTGTCAGGGGTTTTTGTTTGTTTGTTTGGTTTGGTTTGGTTCTTTGAGACAGGGTTTCATCATTAGCCCTACCTGTCCTGGATCTTGCTCTGTAGACTAGGCTGGCCTTGAACTCACAAGAGATCTGCCTGCCTCTGCCTCCCAAGTGCTGGGAGGAAAGGTGTGCACCACCACTGCTTGGCTGTCCAGGTTCTTTTTAAACATGGGAGGACACAGACTGATAATGAGAGCCACCTGACACCCCAGACCACATGGCAACTGCTAAGTGCAAAACCTACTTTTGCTGTCCTACTGTTTGGTTGAAGCAGTAAGGATGTGAGATGAATTCAGAAGGGTGGTAACTTCAGCAGTCAAGCTGTTAGCTCAGTGGCGAAACTTTTGACTGTGTTTGCAGTTGTCACTGTAAAGCCATAAGGTCGGCTAGTGTCATTTAATATTTCCTCTGAGAATGGAGTCCAAGCCCTGTGTCCAGAGGTTGCTGTGTTGAAGTAACTTGCTGTATTTCTAATGTTGCCTGAAACCTTTGTTCTCAAACCCAAGCACATCAGTCCTTTGGGTGGCATACATGTAGTGTGTGATCTTTATTAACTTTAGTGTTTTGAGACAGGATCTTGCTGTGTAGTCTGGGGCTGCCCTAGAATTCACTATAAGTCTTCCAGGTTGGCTGGAGCTCACTGCAGTCTCCTGGTTTACAAGTGTCCAGTGATGTGTGTGTGGTGGTGGCAGTGATGTATGCCTCACCGGCTAGGCTTATGCTTTCAAAGAAGCTCTTCAGATCCTGGGAAGGTTTGAGGTGTGTCCTGACTTCAGAGTAGGTAATAAATTGATCAGCAATAACAACTAATAACAAGGACATTTTATTGCCATTCTTTAATAAACTTAAGAATTTCTTCAAGTGCAGTGTGTTTGTGAGCTTGGGAAATTGATGTGAGTCATATTTACTCTTTAATTAAGGTAGTCTTGTGTTACTAAATAGCAGCTGTTTGGACATCTCAGATATCAGAGGGACTGTGTTGCTATGTGGAATTGTAACAGTATGCTGATAAGTCTTTAATTCTAGAACTGGAGAGGCAGAGGCAGGCAGATCTCTGTGAGTTTGAGCCAACCTGATCTACATAGTGAGTTTCAGACAAGCCAGAACAAGTGGAGATTGTCTTGAAAACAAACAAACAAAGAACAACAACAGCCAGCACACAAAAAGGTATGCTTATACAAGCTGACTGCAGACCTCACAGTCACTTATGCAGGTTGACTGCCACGTTGTCACTGGGTGACATAATTTTATGTGACTCTTCCGTACTCAGTTGCTGACTGGCCATTGTTAGGTGGCTGGTGACTGCATCTTGATGAGTCTGCATCAGCTCCTGTTTCTACGGTGTCTGGTCCAAGGTTGAGAATCTGCTGTAGGATTTAAAAATTAAGATGGACATGTATTTGAAATAGTACTAAACATGTCCATGAAAATCAATATCAGTAAGCCACGTGGATTGAGTAGGAGATAGACTAATGGGTCATATAACTAATAGTTTGAAATTCTCGAAGGTTCTGCCAGGTACTTTTAAAGCTGCGATCACATTGACTTTGGAAGGAAGCACACTTTACATAGCTCAGTGTCAGGAACAGAATGGTTGCATGGGAACTAAAACATGAGGCCTTATAATTGCTGTCTCTGCATCAGATTTCTCTGTGAGCTGGCTGGCCGGCTACTGTTGGTGGGTGAGCAGAGACATCTCCAGACTTAGCTTCTTGCTAGAAGAACCTCAGAGAGACCACATTATACAACTAGGGATTTTACATAGGATTAAAAATTAGGGAGCTTGAAATCTTATACCCAGGATAAGCTTGCTTGCTCTCTCTGTGTGTGTACATATGTATATAATAAATGACCGCTGTATTTGAGGTTGAAATCTTATACCCAGGATAAGCTTGCTTGCGCTCTCTCTGTGTGTACATATGTATATAATAAATGACCGCTGTCTTTGAGGTTGCATTTCTCAAGTTATTTTACCACGTGTGTACTGACCAAGTACCACCTTTTGGTGATACTCTGTCTTGCTGCATTGTGGGCTTTCTCAGGGTCCTGAGTACTTAGAAAGCTGCTGATTGATTAGTTCTCAGGGACTGTAGACTGTCTCTGGACTGTAGACAGCCAGTACCCCCCCACACCCCCCCTCTCCCCAATTTATTGTTGTACATGGCATTGGCCATCAGTATGTGGATTCTTTGTCATTAGAAGTTCTCTGTTAGAGGTAATGAGAAAGTCTTTTTAGACATCAAAAAAGTTTTAAATTATTTTTTTGTAAGAACTGTATTTGGGTTTTAATTCTTAAGAGATTTAGCCTTGTTCTTTTGGGCTTACATAATATATTTAAGAAGTCATGACTTGGAAATTCATCTTAGAACATGCTGGTAAAATGTATAGATCTAGACACTATGAAGTTAATTTCTCAAAATTTAAACATAGACGTAACATATGATCTCACAGTTGTTCTCCCAGACATTTATTCTAGATAAATAAAAACTTGCATTGTACAAAAAGTTGTTCATTAATACCCATGGACACTTTATAATAACCCCAAACCAGAAATAACTCCCTAACCTCAGGATGACAGAGAAGAAAAGTGTAGCATGGTTGTACACACCCGTCACCTTCAGAGGGAGAAGGTGTTGGTGCACAGGGCAGTTTGAATGGAGCCCACAGACTTCTGTGAAGTGTAGGCAGCGAGCCTTGCAGAGAGGAGTACGTCACAGTTAGTTTACAAAGCCGATTCTTTCCAAAGAGAGCAAGGGGCGTTTGTTTGTTTTTCCTTTTTTTGAGACAGGGTTTCTATGTGTAGCCCTGGCTGTTCTGGAACTTGCTTTGTAAACCAGGCTGGCTTTGAACTCAGATCAACCTGCTTCTGCCTCCCAAGAGCTGCCATTAAAGTGCTATGGGCCACCACCACCACCTGGCTAGCAAGGGGCTTTTATGTGATGGTGAGCTTATATATCATCTCACGGGGGAAATGTGGCATCATGTATGGAGGTGGTACATTCATGAACATGCTCAGTTTGAGGTCATAATCACATTTAACAGTGCAGCCATGAACAGCTCTAGGCAGACATTTTAGGGTGATAATGAAGACAGTGCAAATTTACTCTTGTTCATCTAAAAAAGAGAATGTGATTTTGGTTGCTTGGAAGTATTTCTTAAGAACCTTAGGTGAGACAAAAGGAAAACAGCCTTGAGATTTTATATTGATATATTTATTGTGTGAGCATGGATCTACACGTGGAGGCCAGGGGCAGCCTGTGGGAGCCTGTTCTTTCCCTATACCATGTAGCTCCTGGGGCTTGAGCCCACCTACCAGCCGAGCTCTCTCCTGCCTCCACTCATAGCCTTTTCAAAGGAGCAGTGTAGAAGTGTAGAAGCACTGTCTGAAAGCTGAAATTTGAATAAGTAGTTAGTTACTAGTGCTGAATTGTCAGTTTGCTTGTTTTGGTAATTGCTTATCCCTTGTATGGCTGGCTGTCATTTTGTATAGCGATTGAAGGGTGTGGTGACTCTAAATAAAGCTGATATGAGTGTCCATCTTTAGGTTCCTGTGTGAGTGTAAAGTTTCCTTTTTTTTACCCCCTAGGATAAATGCCCAGGAGTAACTGTCGGGTTGTGTGGTGTGTGTGCTCAGCTTAAAAATCGCCAAATTTTTGCCAACATAGCTGCACCAGCTCAGTCCCACCTCCCTGAGACCCAGCTCTCAGTTCCTCTTTCACTTCCCTGGGGGCTAACTCTGCTGCTTTGCCCCTCACATCTTTGATGACTTGACTCTTGAAGTCTTTTGCCCACTTTATAATTAGATTGTTTTCTCAGAACTTTTAGAATATGCTCTAGATCCATCTTTGCCAAATGCAGGGCTTGTGAGTATATTCTTTCAGTCCCTGGGCTTGTCTTTGCCTTCTCCAGTGTCTTTCCAAGCTCCGTCTCTTTGGATAAGTATAGTTCATTATTTATGGATTGTGTCCATGTTAGAATTCTGTGCTTAGCTCTTGGTCAGGAGAATGATCTTATATTTTCTTTTAGAAGTTTCATAATTTTATCTTTTATGTTTCTGTCTGTCTGTCATGTCTTTTGGGTTAATGTTTTGGACATGATGTGAAGTTTACATCTTTGTTCTTTTGCTTTCCTCTGTGGATGTCCACTCATTCTCAAACTGTCAGTTGAAAAGATTTATCTTTTTCCATAGAACATAGACTGAGTATCAAAATGAAGATGGCAGGAAACGAATGGGCAGTTATGTGTGAACACAGATGTAGGAAGTGTGAACACAGATATAGGAAGTGTGAATACAGATGTATGAAGGTGTAAAATGGCTGGAGTCCTGACAAAAATGGAAATATGTTTAGAACAAAGTCATGTCACAGGTAGGAACTGGGTATTTTGGTGCTGCAGTTTAAGGAAGGATGGTTAGTTTGTGAGTAGAAACAGCTGACTTTGTGGCAGTTTGAGCAGGAAAATGACGTTAAAAGATTTTAGGGCCATAGAAGGAGGAACAGGGATAACCATGACTCTTAACCTACCACTTTGTGTGACAAAGGTCCACTAGAAAGCTAAGAGTAATGTATCATAATGTTGTTAATCTCTAGTGCCTCCTAGAAGTATGTGCTAGCTTTTCACTGGGACAAAAACGCTTCTGACAATCAACATACAAAGAGGAAAGGTTACTTGGCCTAAAGAGGCTCTAGTTCACCTTTGCTCGCCCTTTTTCTTTGGGGTCACAGCAGGGAAGACCATTGTGTGGAGAGTGTGCTGGGGGAAGCTGCTCACCCCCTGGTGTTCGGGGAGCAGAGACAAAAGGAAGGGACTCCCTGCTCCCAGTATCTGTTTTAAGGGCACTACTTTCTTTGGATCCTAGCACCTCCTAATGGTCTCACCAGTTCCCATGGTCTGGTGCTCAAGCTGGTGCCACAAAGACGTTTGAGGGGAGCTTATCCAGAACATAACAAAGGTAATGGTGTGCTTTAGACTTGCTCTTGTCCTCCGTGATGGATATGGACAGATCTGGACTTTCAGAGTTCCCAGTGCTGCCACTAGCAAGTTGCACATGGAAAGAAGACTAGATTCCATTGGCTTGTTGCTGTAGACGACTTTTGGACTAAGTCTGAAATGAGTCCCAAGAGTTGAGACTCATTTCAAGGTGATAAAAAGATGATAAATTGATCCACCAAGGAAAAGTTGTGGAACTAGATTTATTTCTGATGGCAGAGATGGGCTCAAGTGTTCTCTCAGAGTGTCCTGACGAATGCGGAGGTTGGTGATGCCCAGCTGCTCTTCCACATCATGAGGATCACATCAAATGAGGCATATTGTAGAACTCACTCTGTCTGAAGCTCCTACTGTCATCTGAAAGGTCTCTAGCAGTAGGTTGGTAACTGTGGGTTGGGAAGTTTTGCCCTAGTTGGGTGTGATAGGGACCAGTCCTGCGGCTGTGCTCTGTGTCCCAAGTTTCTAATTCCTGACTTATGCTACCTGGTTTCTGTTTATCACTTGCTAAAGTTCTTGATTTCTTTTCGTATACAAATTATACCTTGTCCCCTCCTGCTCATCAGTGGGAATCTCATTTGTTTCCTGTATTTAAAAGGTCATGTTGAATATATACATGAAACTCTGTCACTTTAAAAGTAGCCAGCTAACAAATAAAAATAATGTTAGACAGAAACTACTTGATACTCCTTGAAAACAGTGTGATTTTTGCTTTATTTAGAATGGAAAACATAACATTCCATTGTTTTAAAACTGATGACTTGTTGAATAAAGGCTTTTGCTTCCTAAGAGACAGGATGGTGTATACGCATGCAGGGTGGGCAGGGCAGAGCTCTGCATCCCTTCACCTGTGCTCATGGCCCCTTTCTGCTGACTTACTTAGAAGATTCCCTTTTGCAGTCCAGATCCTGTCTACTTACATCCTGAGACTGCTCAGTGTTAACTCTTGATTACTACTCTTCAGTAGTACTGTCACAGAATTTCCCCCTACAGAAGAGCAGGCTCTTACAGTGCTGTGCAAGCTGCCCATTTAAAACTATCATTGCTTGGCACCTATGCCCTAGTGACAGTTTGACCAACATGTGAGCAGGCATACTGCCATCCTGACAGATGGGTGTGAGTACAGGCAGCCAAGAAACCATGTATCTGCATCTAGTGTATTTGTTAAGGGCAGGATTCCCAGTTGGGATGTTCAAACGTCTGTCCATCCTGAGCTTTCATGCCTGTGGATAAAGGGTTGTCATCATTAATCCCAGCTCTGACTGCGATTGCATGGGTCTGTAAGGGCTCCTTAGCTCTTACAGAAGTAGGTGGTTAGGGACTGTGAGGATAGCCGTCGTCTTCTTCACAGGAATACTTCAACTAATCCTTTCCTTTTTCTCCTAGTCAGAGAGGTTTGTAGCAAAGGTAAACTGGTTAGAAATTGCTCTGATACTTCTGGAATGAATGTGGCTTTATTTTTCAGACTTTGGAAGGTTCCAGAGTAATTTGTTCATGCTCTATGCAGTGATATATATGTGTACATACCAACATCTATGTAACTAGAGTCAGATCTATGATCAAGTATGTATCAAGTAAGACATTAGGACAGCCTAATTGAACATCATATCAAGGAAAAATAGTTCCTAGTTTGCAATTAGATGTGAGAATTAGCTGTGAAATGAACAGAGTCTATCATCATTTCAGTGTACTAGAAGCCCGTGGTATTTTTTTATTTATTTATTTTCAAAGTTATCAAAAGCAGTATCTTTTTTTCAATTCAGTTCTTTCCATCCTTGGACTTTACCTAGACATTTTCTGTTGTATATGATGGGGCTCTTCAATGACAGCCAAATCATTGCATCCAGTGGAGCACTTCTCAATTCTGGGTTGTGGGGCCGTTCGTTCTTTGCTAGGGGCTCTCTGCATTGTAAGATATGCGGCAGCCAGAGGGGCAAAGTCATTTCATTTGAGAACCCCTGCTCTAGAGACAGCCTACACTACTTTAAAATTTAACTGTAAGAAACTTCTTATCATCTGTGGAGACCTACCCTGGTCTGTCTTTTGGAGCCATGTACAACAGCAGAATCTCTCGTTACATAGGTAGCGTGGGTCAGACAGGGTCAGGCATTCTCAGTCCGTCTGAATGGAAACACCTCCAGTCTGTAAGCTCTTTGTTATATGATCTGGTTCCAGTGGCTTTCCTTTTTCTAAATTCTGTGTTTGAGCTGCAGTGTAGAAAATGGAGTCAGTGCTCCAGGCATGGCTTGATGCAGAGGACCTGGAGTTCATGTCTAGTAATGCAGTCCCTTTCTCGAGTCAGGAGTGGGTGTTGGCTTTCTCTGCATACCACATTGTGTGAATATTTGCTGGCTTCTTACCACGGTGTGCACACAGCCTAGAGTGGGGTAAGTCTCCTTTGTACCCAACTGGCTCTTTGCTCTGGCTCTGAATTAGTTTGGGGCTGTTAAGTGTTGGGGGCTTAGCTTTTATCCTATTAGATTTACTTTTATTGAACTATCTAACTTCAACGTTTTTAGATATTTTAGAATCCCAATTCTTGGTCAGATTGGACATTTCATGCTTAAGTGTGTGATAATGCTGTCAGCCGAATCTGCAAATACAAGGAGCAAGCATGTGCACACACATGTCTGCAGTTTTGAGGACTGAGGTGAGAAGCCTGGGAAGTCCTAAGATTCATTCATAGGCAGCTGGGCAGAAAGGTGGCTCAGGAGAACAGGAGGAAAGTGAGGGGAGAGGGGGTCAGATGTGAATACCTCATCAGCTGCTAGACTGCTCATTACTGTGGTGGGTCCTGTATGTGGGACAGGGCATGGGGGCTGTGTTCTGCTCCTGTTTCTGTCTGCCTTTCTGCTTTAACTGTAAACATCTGAATATAGACTGCATGATTGTAGCAAACTAGTTTTATAGTAGTCTCTTTACTAATACAGACAGACCAGTAAGGCCTAATGAGCAAGGGAAATGCAGACAGCTCCAGATTGTGCCTCTGGAGATCGATGAAGGTGTCTAGTTAAGGGGAGAGACAGTAGAAGCTGCAGTTGGAGGAGAGTGCTGCCTGGCTTTCTCAGGCTCTGCCATGATCGCCCTTCCGACCTGGAACCAGTTGTTAACAGATGGGTTCAATGGGATTGCATTGTTGCAAAATGTCAATCTGCGAGAGTATCAGTCTCTTCCTCCTGTGGTGGTGCTGGGGATCTAACATAGGACCTTGTGCATGGTGGGCGAATCTTCTACCATGAGTCTCCATTGCCAGCCCCATGCATGGTGGGCGAATCTTCTACCATGAGTCTCCATTCCCAGCCCCATGCATGGTGGGTGAATCTTCTACCATGAGTCTGCATTCCCAGCCCCATGCATGGTGGGTGAATCTTCTACCTTGAGTCTGCATTCCCAGCCCCATGCATGGTGGGCGAATCTTCTGCCATGAGTCTACATTCCCAGCCCCATGCGTGGTGGGCGAATCTTCTACCATGAGTCTGCATTCCCAGCCCCATGCATGGTGGGCGAATCTTCTACCATGAGTCTGCATTCCCAGCCCCATGCATGGTGGGCGAATCTTCTACCATGAGTCTGCATTCCCAGCTCCAGTATGTTAATCTTACATGTACTTTGGATCAGAAGGATTTCTTCAGAACCAAAGGAGGAATCTTTAAAAAAAAACCAAGCCAAAACATTACTTCTAAGATTTCCCACACTTGGGAAACAAGTGTGGGCAAGGAGTCTCAGCTGTACACAGCTTTACTTTACAGAGTAGCTCCGACATAGTGATAATCTTCTTGTCTCACAAAACCAACCTTAGTGAAACCCAGTCCAGACTAGCTGAGCTTCCCAACAACAGAGGCAGAGCCAGTAAGTCTATGCACAGTCCTTAGCTCAGTGATCGCCTCTTACACTGGAACAACAAACACTCGTGTTGGAGACACATTATATCTAGAGCAGCTGATTATAATGTGGGATACCTTTAGTAGATTCTAGCACGATGCCTGTTTTCCAAATCGGTTGTAGCAATTTACATTCCTACATGCATATGAGAGTTCCCCTCGCCAGCCAGTCATTCCTACCTCCGCATATTGGCTAAATACATTGTTGATTGCTTGAGACAAGGCCTCACCTTGTCATGGAAGCTGACTTGAAACTTACAGCAACCCTTCTGTCTCAGCCTGTGCCCAAGCAGCTAAACACTAAACAAACAAGTGAACGATTGGGTCTTTCACCATTCACTGTTAATGAAGAGTTGTGTCTCCCTCGCCTCACTGTTTTGTACGTGCAGAGTGTGACTTGCCACTTGAGTCTTGCAGCAGTGTTGGGTGAACTGAAACTCTGGTCGCTTCCTGTCTTCCAGTAAGTGCTCTGATGTGTCCTTTCTCATTGCTTTTATGCTTCCGTGTGGTCCTGAAGATACACTGGAAGCAGCTCCCTGTCATCCACATTGGAACCCTCTGTGATTCCTGTCACACTGGGTGCCTCAAAAGTGTTGTTGTGTGTTGTGCCTGTGCTGATGCAAAACCATGAGAGCTTCTCTGCTGAGCAGAGCTCAGGTCGTCAGTGTCAGCAGTGGCTCGCAGTGTCTCTGGCAGGCTGTAGTCTGGTGAGTGAAGCAAGTTGTACCTTCGCTTTCATCCCCTGATGACTGTTATAGTCCTTTTTGCAATTGTTAGGTCGTCTGCATGTCTGTGACCAGGAAATATCTATTCAAATCCTTTGCCCACTTTCAATTTTTTATTGAATTCATTAATGTTTCAGTGCTTACACTGATTTATTTTTAATCCAAAACATTTTGTTTTCCTCTTTGTTTTTCTTCCATTCTGTTCAGGGAGTATTCATTTTGTAGTATCAGGCAGTTAAGAAAGTTCTTAGGCTGTGCATTCTTACCCTGGGTCCCTCAGATTAGATCTGCAGTCTGCTGGGACCATCCCTGGGTATCTCAGATTAAAAATGTACATCTGCCGGGCAGTGGTGGTGCACACCTTTAATCCCAGCAGTAGGGAGCCAGAGGCAGGCAGATTTCTGAGTTTGAGGCCAGCCTGGTCTACAGAGTGAGTTCCAGGACAGCTGGGGCTACACAGAGAAACCCTGTCTCGAAAAACCAAAAAAACCCAAACCAAAACAAAACAAAAAAAAGAAATGTACGTCTCCTAGTCATTTTGATAACACCTAGGTGGTTCACACTGCTTCTAGAAAAACTGCTGTTCCTTCCCTTTCAGACAGGATGTGGAGCTCCTGGCTTAGTGCTTATTTCAAGTTTGTCATTTTATAGGCGAGAAGAACGAACTGGAGAAGTAGGCTGATGACTGAGCTCGTGGAGGTGGGGTGGGGAAGAGGACCAGGATACACTCAGCACATTCTTAGGAAGTATCTCTTCTTTTCTTGTCAAGACACCTACTCATTAAACTCTGGATTCCTGAGTAAGATGGGGTTCCCAGCTTCTGGATTGTGTTACCAGAGACTGACGTATGCACTCTTAAGTGCTCATGTGCTCCTGAGTGTTCTTGCTCTTTCTTTGTCTTTTGAGACAGGTCTCATGGTATAGCTGGGGGTGGCCTGGAACTTGCTATGTAGACTAGGTGGACTTGAACCCACAGAGACTCTCTTTCCTCTGCCTCTGGAGTGCTGAGTGCAAAGTGTGTGTCATGCCTAACAACACTGCTTTCTTCAGTAGGTAAGCTGATATGATTCAAGTAGGTTGTTTTAGGGATTTTTAGGATTCATGCTGAAGACTCTGACTCTGGAGTAGTCTTACGACATAGGTTTATCGATTCCTTGTTTTCTTTTCTTTATATCTTGTAGTTTTGGTCCACCAACAAAAGTTCTGTCAATATATGTACACACACAGGACATGTGACACACAGGACATGGACTCGTGGACACACACACTGACATGTGAAATGGGAGCTTCACTGTGTTGCCAAGGCTGACCTTACATTTTCTGTCCTATGTGAATCCTGTACTTCAGCTTTCCAAGTAGCTGGAATCATGGGCACAAGCCCTGGGCCTGGTCAACAGTGTGGTTTAAAAGCAGCATCTTTCTTTCTTTTCTTTTTCTTTTTTTTTTTTTTTGAAAGGTTCTAAATTTTATTACTGAACAAACACCCTAATTTAGACATGAGCAAGTCTCCAGGTTAAAAGTGTTGAACTCCATCTGGTAGGACTGATCGATGGCCACAATTCAGTATCAACCCTCAGTCTTGCCACTGTGTGAATCCTTACAGATCTCCTCCCGTGGCTTCTCTTAGAGTTGTACCTGATTTTGTTACCAGTTTTCATCCAAATCCACTGAGGAATAGGACGATTTTGCTTTTGTCTTTTGGCCAGGAATTGCTTGATTCTGAAAGTCTTGTGAGAAGACATGGCGAGAAGCCGACTCAGGCGCAGCACGCATGATGGCAGAGGAAAGGCGAAGAGAGCAGCATCTTTCTGAAGCCCTGAGCAGGGCTTCCGTTGAATGCTTTTCTCTTTTTCTCTGGGTCACCACCATTCACTCTGTGGTCAGGTCATAGAAGTGAATTTGCAATAATGTGCATCCTCTTGTTTTGCTCATGTAGTTTTATGGCATTTATTGGATGGGTATAGTCTTAGCCATTAAAGGGATTATTCTATTAACTTTAGGCTAATTTTTTGCAAACGACTTGTTCTGTACTCTGTACTCTTTAAGGAGTAGAAAGGTAGTTTTTATAAAAGTGAACACTTTGTATAGGTGGTTTGCTTTGCTTCTTAGTTTTGAGGCCGTGGGCAAATTATTTAAAGTCACTTAAGCAATTTTCCTGTGTGTACATTCCATGTGTATTACTTACATTTTGTAACTGTTGTAAAAATCAGAGATGATGTGTTTAAGTCACCCAACATAGAGCCTGCTGTGTAGTCACTTAAAAGTGATGGTTTTAGATATGTTCATTTGTATGTAAGAGTTGTGTGTTGTAATTAATGGTTAATTGATTCTTTCCAGTGTAGATTCATTCATTCATATTTTCACTCATTTAGGATTAATTGAGCAAAAATAACTGATGATGCTAATGTAAGAACATTATGTCAGTATTCAGTTTCAGATGCTAGTCTTTACAGTGTATTACTATTTCCAAGCTAAGAAGTATTGTTCTGTAGAGACTGACTTAGGCTGTATCATCAAAGCATGAAGGTGTGATTGTGGTTTTATTTTGGGGGTTGATGCTGAGAATTGTTTTCTACAGTTTATACATTGCTTGTGGTGTGACTTGAAGCTGTGTGTAGGGCTGATTCTTGTGGTCCTAGTGTACAGAAGCATCCGCAAGTCCAGATTAAGAGCACTGAAAAACTGCAATTGACATCAATAAACTACTGTTAACAAAAAATTCTTTAAAATTAGCTCACTTTAAAAATTAATACACACAATAAAGTCAGTCATAAATGATTAAAGAATGAAGACTAAGTTTTCTACCTCAAAGGCATTCTGTTATTAATTCATTATATGTGCACACATCGACACAGTGTTTCAAAGCTCTTGGAGGTGCCCATCACACATCCCAGCATCCGCAGCACTTGGGGGTTGGCTGTCTGCCTTATGTGACTAGGACGCTCAAAGACACACTGGTACTTTTCACTTTCAGCTTGTATTTAGGCCACTCAACATTGAAGTAGAGCCACCTCATTTCCAAAACTGTTATCTGGCTAGGAGTGCTGGTGCTTGCCATTAAGCCCAGCCCTGTGTAAGTAGATGCAGGTGAGCCTCTGTGACTTTGAGGCTACATGGTGAAGCTCTGTCTCAAAAAAAAGCTAAATTTCCTTGATGTAAACTGAGGATGCATCTGGTGCTTGCTATGGGATTACATTACGGGATGTTGCAGTTGTGCAGACAGGATGATTGCTAGAAGTGTACTTGAGGTACCAAAGACGTTATTTACAGATTTGGTAGATAATGCCAAATTGATGTACCCTTTTCTTATACTCTTAGCAACCCAGTGTATTTCCTGACTTTGAATTTGAGTAATCTGTAGCTGAAACCATCAACTTGACAGTAATTTCAATTTTATTTGTATTGAGTCTGTTTGCTGCTAGCGTTCGGGGTGTATTGGTAATGAAGGGGGTCATGTGAAGCAGCAGATAGGTACCTAGCAGTGATGCTGAGAAGTGTCTGCTACTTACAAAGAAAACAGATTAATTCAGAATCCGGGGAAAGCGCTCATGTTGTGAGGAGAGAGAATGAGAGGCAGAGGGTGATGTCCCCTGAGTCCACTGTGTCTTGCCTGGCCTGTGTTCTTGGCCATAAATGTTGTGTAGAGTTTTGAAAATTCAAAGAGAAAAACATACCTATGGCGGAGGAAAGTGAGGTGTACACGTAGCCTGAGGAGTTGGGAACAAGAAATGCAGCGTGAATGTGGGATGTGGTTTTCTTTTAAAACCCGTTTGTAGCTCTCTGCTCAAAATACCTGGAAGTGATCTTAGTCTACAGTGTTATGGCAGTAGCATGGCACTATTGCGCTGACTTAATGCCCAGCATCTAGGCCAGTGACCGTCTTGGCCCCAGTTCAGGCTCCAAATAGTCATTTTTCAGCTGAAAGGAAACAAAGTCTCCTGTAGGAGTGCGGCTGAGGTTTGGAACAGCAATGTGTAAGGAGACCTGGACATCTTCCTCCAAGGCTTCTGGGCTTTCTCTGAAAGGGTATGGTGGTCAGCTTGAAGGTTGTTCAATAGTTCAATAGCTCTTGAATAGTTTAGCAGCTATGGCACAGTTTGTATTGAGACATGGTGTCCTCATCCCCAGAGTTCGGATCAGAGAACTACTCAGTTGCGTTCAAAAGAAGTTGCAAAGAATCTCTGGTTTTAAGGGAGTCTGTGATTTTGTTTTGGGTCACATTCATAGCTACCCTAGGTGCATGTGAGTCACAGGCCACAGGTTGAAGTTGTCAAGAGTAAAGAGCATCCCTGAACTTTTGTAGCTGGACTGTGCTCACAGGGAGGCTGCGGGAAGCAAGTTGAAGAAGAGACATAACCAAGGTTACTGCTGCCTACTGAATCTGCAGCCAAGGACATGGTTTGCGCACTGGGTACAGAGTGGTAGAGCCCCGATCCACTTGACAGTAGAACTCCAGAGAATCTTCTCTTCCTAGGTTACCAAACCAGTGCCAAGTCCCAAAAGTCCAGTAACTCTGTCATGCCCCGTGGTACGTGTGCCCCTCCCCTGCAAGGAGCAGTAACTTTAACCACAGTGTGTTCATGGCAGCCTTTAGCAGTGAGCGGCAGCACCAGAGCAAGCACAGTTTAAGCACAGATCCAAACCCAAAAGCCCTACAGGATTATAGGGCCACATCGAGCATATTGAAATCCCTGACTTTTTATAGGACAGATAGCAGAGGGTGAGGGGAGACACAGGGAGGCGGCACTGAGCTCAAGATGAACTTTTGGGTCCCAAGTAGCAGAGTCACTATGTGAAAAGATGCCTTGGAGACAGTGGGGGGAGTGGCCTCCTTACTAGATGGTATTGGGAGGCGATCAGTTTTGCCAGGCAGTTTCCATATGAAGTGCTGTGAGATCTAGAGTTTGCTATAAGGTGGTTTTAGGAGGGGCTGGTGGACAGCTGTTGAGGTGGTGGTACCATGGGGCTGTGCACTGTGTCCCTTTGCTGCTCGCTCTCTTGCTCACTCTCTTGCTCCTCAGTTCTGAAATCCTGTAGGAAGCTGCCGTCGAAGCCAGGTGTGCTGCTTCTGCGAGCCGCCCGCCTGGCCTTGTCACTTTGCTTTTTTAGCTGGCTTTTGTCTAGTTTTCCTTAGAATTTACAGGGTTCTTTCAGTAATGGGAAACAAGCCTTTTGTCATGTTTTGCAGATAGTTTTCATTTGTCTTTTGAGTTCATGGTGCTTTTCTTTTTGTTTTTTTATAACCTGTGGTTGAATTTCCATTTTTATTTTGTCAATTTTCCACTTTTCTTTATGGCTTAAGTGTTTTTGTGTGTTTCTTATAAAAAGGTTTTTTTCAGAGACTGAAAAGTTCTTTCATGTGTTCATGAATTTTTAAAATGGCTTTAGCACACCCTGATGCATTTTCATCGTGTAGTCATTGTCACTTTTCTAGCATATTGGGGGCTCTTTTCCTTAGAGCTGTGCATCAAGGTATATCCGGGGGAAGATATTGATAGGTTTAACCAGGAACCCTGGAAGAATAACTGTGGACCGTTTGTTTCCTGGATGGTTCAAGAAGGGTGTAACCTGCCTTAGCTTCTTTTATTAAAAACTAAATACTGTGTAAAACATTGGTAATATACTTGAGTTGCTAACTCGTAAGAAGGTTTTGGTGTTCACTTTGCCCATGCAAACATTTCTTCTAGTGCTTTTCCTTGGGTTAGGGTCAGGAGCTGGCCCCTTCCTGGAGGCAGCAGCGTTTCAGGCTTGCAGCTCTGACCCTGTGAAGAACAGTGTGTTAGACACCTGTGCTTCTGCACTGGCGTTCTCACTGGGCGTTGGTTCTGGGAAACCTGTAAGAATCTCGGGGTAGATTATCTTCTGTGCACATAAGGTTAGAAGGACAAGTGCCCGTGGAGACCTCCATCCTTCTGATGGGAAAGTGGTAGCAAAGAGGTGGCTTGAATTTGTGTTTGCAGATGATCGTACTCTGTTCTCAGTTAAGGGTTCTGCTGTTAATGCATCCGCCTTAGGAACGAGTTACGGGAATACGAGGCTTGTGTGTCTAAAGTATTTTACCCTACCAGAATGTTATAATCTAGTGTCTCTTCTCTTCGCTTTTCTTTGGTTTTTCAAGACAGAATTTCTCTGTGTAGCCCTGGCTTTCATGTAACACACTTTGTACAGGCTGGCCTCAAACTCAGAGATCTTGCTCTGCCTCCTGTGCTCTGGGTTTAAAGGCATGTGCCACCACTGCCTGGTGTGCTGTTTTTCTAAAACAAGTGAAAAGTGGGATCAGAAAATATTTTTTCTTCTGCAATGCCCACCTCCCTTTCCCAGAAATTGCAGTGTGAGTCATCACCTAGCTCTTTCCAGCTTAGGTGTGAAACATAGTAGGTGTGGGAGACGTTGAAGGCCCGCCACAGTTTGCTCAGCTCAGTGCTTTCCAGAGGAATCTATGATGTTCTGGGGTTGTCGGCTCCAGAGTTTGCTTCTGTATTCTCAGTTTGATACTCACTCGGTTTATGTAACATAAGTAACATCTAGCCATGGATATTGCTGTGCTTTGGTTGATATGAGTAGACTAGAACGCTGTCTGGCTGCCCCTAACAGGAGCCCAGGGTTTTCCTGTATGGTGGATTTTAATGCTGGAGTGTGTGTGTGTGTGTATATGTGTGTGTGTATATATTTACTTTTTTTACAGTCAATTTCTTTTTTGTGGGTAGGGATGGGATTTTGAGACAGGGTTTCTCTCTCTCTCTCTCTCTCTCTCTCTCTCTGTGTGTGTGTGTAGGGGTGTGTGTGTGTGTGTGTGTGTGTATTTTTTCTCCTTACAGACAATTTCTTTTTTGTGGTGAGGGATGAGATTTTGAGACAGGGTTTCTCTCTACATACCCTTGCTGTCCTGGAACTTGCTCTGTAGACCAGGCTGGTCTCAAACTCATAGACCCATCTGCCTCCCAAGTGCTGGACTAAAGGCGTGCACCTATGCCCAGCTTTACTGATATTCTTGCAGGTTCATCTCAGCGTGCACCTATGCCCAGCTTTACTGATATTCTTGCAGGTTCGTCTCACTTGTACATTTGTGGGATGAGACGAAGGAAGGGAACAGAAACCTGGTTGGTGGCAGGTGGCTCTGTGGACTTGCTCTCTGCATATGACTTGTCACACATTTTCTGAGCACCGCTCAGATGCACCATCAGCTTCTGACTAGCTTGTGGATTGGGAGAGAATTGTCCCTAGATATATTGCTTCCAGATTGTTCCAGATGAAGTTTAAGCTAAAGAAGTGATGGTGTTCTTTGTTGACCAGTTATCTGACTTAACTGTAGATTGACAGAGAGTTGTTTCTGCTAAACATGTAATTACTTAATCCTTAGAAGTTTAGAGTACATGCAAGCCAGTTGGGCCTGTGGATATGTGACCAGGGCAGACAGATGGGCGCACCGGGATGGCATGGGTTTGTTATTACCTGAATCATTCATTTAGAAATGTATATTTTAAACCCAATTTCTAAGATGCCATAGAGGGTGCTTTTATTTTTTATTTTATTTTTAAAGTTATTTTAAAAACAATTTTTTTTTTAATTTTATGTGCACTGGTGTTTTGCCTGTATGTGTGTCTGTGTAAAGGTGTCAGTTTCCTTGGAGCTGGAGTTACAGACAATAGTGAGCTGCTATGTGGGTGCTGGGAATTGAATCCTGGTACTCTGTAAGAGCAGACAGTGTTCTTAACTGAACGCTCTCTCCAGCTCCAACTGGGCTTTTATAAAAGCCTTCTGTTACAGTCACTTGTGGGTACCAGAGGGGAATGCACCAGAAATGAACGACTTTGTGAACAAAGTGAGGTGCAGCACAGTCTCTCATGTTTGGAAGATGCATCTCTCCCCTCTGTGACTCGGGCAAGATCTAAATCACAGCTGTCTGCATCTGCCCTTCGTTTTCGTTCCTTACCTGGAAGACTCTTCCGTGAAGCTGGTGGTATGGCACTGAATCCTAACTGATGGTGTCCGCAGGAGGCCACCTGTAGCTTATTGAGATCAGAGGTTATGTTTTATTTAGTTTTGGCTTTCTGGCCTCTGAGTTACCCATGCTTTGGAATCCATGAGCTTGCTGGTTGGTTCTTGGTGGACTGATTTGCTTAGTAAGAGCTTAGACACCAAGAATAAGAGATGATGGGCATTCCTAAGGCTGCTCATCACTCATATCAACTACTCCTGCTTGATGCTGCAGACTCCTTTTTAAGGGTAGAGTAGCTTCTATAGAGTTAAAAACACCACCACCACCCAAGTTATTCTGTACTCCTGATTAGCTACTACAAGTTGGTTCAACCGTTTTTCTAAATCAGCATTCTCATTATTCAGTAAAGATGAGCATGCTCATTGATTACTCCATTAGCAATGCCCTTGTAGCAATGGTAGCTGTTCCTGCCTTGTCCCCCACAGACTGTTCTCGATGCTGCAGCTGAGTGATTTCTGTAGAGGTGCAAGCAAGCAAGCCATGTCTGTTCAGGACCTTCTAGCATGTCACTCACAGCTGAAGTCCTGTTCTTTACCATGCCGCTTTGTGCCTGCCCCCAGCCTCTCTCCTGGCCAGGTCTTTCCAGCTATGGCCCTACTGTTAGGCCCTAACTTTACTTTCTTTTGCAGTCAGCAGACCGTGTTTTAAATTCCGCTCTCTCTCCCCACCCTTCCAACATGATGTCATTAGTTACTGCTGTCACTGTTACTACTGTTGGATAGATGACATTTTAATTAAAATTTTATTTTACATTTACTGGTGTGTGTGTGTGTGTGTGTGTGTGTGTGTGCATCAGTGCATGATGTAATATGTTGGCGCACATGCTTAAGCATGCATACTGAGGTCAGAGGACAGCTTTGTGGAGTCAGTTCTCTCTACCTTTCTGTGCACACCAGAAATTGAAATGCCTTTGCCCATTGAACCATCCCTGAAGACTAAGAGAAGGCATCTAGGTTTTCTCTTCTGGTTTGCTGGGCTGGTGCTTTACCTGCTAAGCTTCATCCTTTGTGATACATTCTGATCATGGTTTCCTCTCCCCAAATTTCTCCCAGACCCTCCCTATCTTTTCACCCACAGATTGATTCATTCTCACACCCCTAACATAAAACAAACACACCAGAGAAAGAGTTGGACAAAAGCAAACAGAAAGGAGACAGTCTAAAGCACATGGCACACATACAGATGCAGATCCGTACATTTACTTGCACACACAGAAGTCCCATAAAAACATAAAATCAAAAACCATAATATATAAGTGAAAGACCTGTGAGGTAAATAAATGCCCAGACAAAGCACTATAAGACAGAAACCCTTCAAAAATACTATGAGTTTGTTTTGTGTTGGCCATCTACTGCTGGGTGTGAGGCCTGCCCTTGAGCGTGGTTTGTATACCCAGTGAGACTATTGAAGAAAATTAACTTTTCCTTTGGGAGTGGTTGTCAGTTGGACATGGTTTCTGGGTCAGGGATAGGGGCTTGTGTCCACTGCCCCTATAAGCACTGGGATCTCGTTTGATGTAGATCTGTGCTGCCCCAGTCTCTGTGTTCATCCATGTTTCAGTTCTGTTGTATCTGAAAGTCTTTGTTTCTTGGTGTCCTCCATCCCTGTTCTTTACATTCTGTTTTTCCTCATTTTCCACAAAGTAGTGTGAACCCCAAGGGAGGGGTCTGATGGAGACATTTAGGACTGAGTGTCCTGAGGTCTCTCACCTTCTGTCCCCTTGTGGGTCTCTGTATTTGTTCCTTTCTGCCATAGGAGGAAGCTTCTCTGATGGCTGAGCAAGGCATTGATTTGTGAGTATAGCAGGATGGTGTTAGTAATTTTACTGTTGTGTTCCTTTAGCACAGCAGTAGTAATTGGTTTTCTCCTAGGTCCATGGCTTATCTAGTCTCAGGTTCTTGGCCACCTGAGTGAACAGCGTCAAGCATGGGAGTCTTCTTAAGGAGTGGGTCTTAAATCCACACTCCATTAGGTAGTGGATGGTCACTCCCACGCCTGTGTGCCACTGTCACAGCAGCATATTATGCAGGCTGGGTTGTCATTGTAGACTGAAGGGTCTGTAGCTGGGTTGGTGTTGACCTTTCTCTTCTGGTATCTTGTAGATTACCTTCCTGTATGGGTGGAGGCTCTAGGTAGGCACCAACTTGACTTTTCCATGTTCGATGAGTTACATAGCTGTTGTCTTCAACCATAGAGTCTTACCGTCAGTTTGTGGAGCACACTGATTGCCTTGGCAATAGGTTGGGGTGTTTGGGAGTTTCTGTGGGGCCACTTTGGCCAACAACTCAATTGGACTGAAAGTTTCACTTGGTGGTGAGAGATGTCTAGTTGGGGCCTTGTCTCCTCTGTTTGATTCCATTTAGATTTCTTTCATATACATATATACTTTAAGAAGCTTTTACTGGAGTAGGCTTCCCTATGACCCCTCAAATGGCCCTTAGTTTTAGTTGTTCCTCCCTTGCCTTCTGTCTTCTCTCCCCTTTTCTGTTTAATTCTGTTCCAGTCTCCCCCCCCATCCATCCACCCACCCACCCACCCACAACTATATATTCTATTTCTCCTTGCTTGGGAGATCCTCACACATACCCCTACATCTCCCATATCCAACTTCTGTGGTTATCTGCTTATCAAAGACTTAAAAAGCTGACATTCACATATAAGCTAATATATACCATATTTGTGGGGCTGAGTTACCTCACAGGATGACTTTTTTACCTGTAATTTTTTTTTAAACAGCCGAGTAAGATTCTATTGTGTAAATGTACCAGATTTTCTTTATCCATTCATCTGCTGACATATCTAGGCTGTTTCCAATTTCTGGCTTCTATGAATAGAGCAGCAATGAACATAGATGAGCAAGCCCAGCCCTTAATTTTTTTAAAATTATGGTTTGCTTCCCGGCACAGTGTGCTGTCAGTGCTGCAGCAAGAACAGCAGTGACCTAAGACCACACAAACACTGGGCAGAACAGCGGTGGCAGTCTCCGTTTAAGCTTCAGATGGGTATGCATGGTGACCAGAGACTTTGTTAGACAGGGTTTAGTCCTGCCCTCTGCTTTTTATGAGTGGAATTGGATTCTGAGCTCATTCCCACCTTAGCTTAACTTGTGACAGTGGAACTGCAGAACGCTTATAACTTTGGGCTCAAGATTGCTAATATTCACTTTATCCATGGAATGTATGTTGAGAGTGAATTTATACATATTAGCAAGAAGACAACAAAAAATTGAACGTGTGGTGAGAACGAGGCTAGTGAGAAGGTGCTCTTGGACTCATGTGTTCAGTGCTGCTCCATTCTTGCTAAGTTGTCAGTCATGTTCATATTCCAAGATGCAATTGTGCCTTTCCGTCATGTCACAGCACTGCTGCCTGCAGTGCCCTCTAAACACAGTCAGCCTTCTCCCCGCTGCCCCTCCCTGGCTCCACTCATCTCACAGGGTGGAAGGTGAAGGGAACGGAGGGGCTTCATCCATTGTGACAGGAGAGGAGGCCAGATCTGGACGCTGAGTTGGATGTGAAGTGAGTTTGTACACTGTTTCTTACAAAGGTATAGGATTTCTTTTTGAAACCTGTGTTCTCTTTGTAAATGAGGTTATTGCATCATTTGCTGAGAATTATAGATCAGAAAGGGGAACTGGGCTTTCTGAGGAAAGCCAGAAGGGTTTGTTTGACATTGTCACTTAGAAAGCAGTTGCTGAGTTTTTGAAAGGATTGCCAGGATCCACTGCAGCCTGCTGTGTGCAGTAAGTGTAAAGCTGGGCATGAGGTGCCTGCTTGTGGAGGGCAGCCCGAACATAATGCTGTCTGTAGAAGTCAGTGTATTGTAGAGAACACAATTTCTGCATCCAAGGAGCTTATAAACGTAAGGGGGGATTTACCATGTGCCTTTGAGAGGCAGTCTCTACTTCAGAAGTCCCATCTGGCTGAGGTAGCCTTCAGGAATGGGAAGAGTCTCTGAGTGTGTACGGGAGTGGGCAGGAGAAAGCTTAGTGCAGAGGTGTTGGTGCCACGGTGTTGGAGAGGTTTGAAGTTCTGAATCAGAGTATTTCTGTATGCTATGAGACATCAGAGAAGTTTATGGCTTTAGAGAAAATTCCATGAACATATATAACCCCTCAAGGAGTTCATGCATCTGTATTTTACGGAAAGTTCACGAGTGGCCATCCAGAGCGTAGTGAGCATCCTACTGCACTCTGGTGCCCGGTGTGGCTGTGACTTCGTGGGGCTTAGTGAGTGTGTCGTTGTGGAGAGCCGCTCAAGCTTTTTACCCCCACAGCTGTTTCTCTTTCTCTTTCTTTTTCTCCTTCTTTCTTTCTTTCTTTTTTTTAAATCCTTACCAAATTTGAATTCAGGACTTGAGAAAGTGCCAGTTATCTAAATACAGTATCATATTGTGATAAATATAGCCATTGAGATTTTAGGTCTATTCACAAAACTTTATTTTAATATTCATAGGGAACTTTTTTGGAGTGTTATCTGAAAATCCGAAGGCCATTTTATCATCAGAACTGACTATTAATTAGGGTATTCTTTCAGAAATAAAAGTTGATCTGCTGCTAAAACTCTATTTGAATATGTATGGCTCCAAGCTTGCTTTGTGTATTTAATAACTTTAGTACTATAATCACTCTGTTTACAATTAAATTTTGGTGGATATGCTAATATAGAATGTAACAGTGGGTGGTTTCAGCAAAGGGCAGTGTGGATTTGCATCTTGATGCGCTTTTCAGTTACATCTGCATTTCATTTAGAATCAAAGGGAAAAGAAATGGTCAGATTATGTAACCGTCCAGTGATGGTGAACCAACTTTCTTCTCTGCTGCGTAGGCTGATATTCCAGCAGGTTTGAGCTGAGTGTTCTGAAATTACAGATTGAACTTTCCTATAGGTTGGATTTTCTGTGTATTCCTTAATAGAAGCCTCAGGGCCGGATTAGTTTCATTATTAGAAGATACCTCTAATGTACTTGAGTGGTTGTTTAATTGAAGTCAGTGTCTGCAGTTCTTTTGAGCACTCAGTAACTTAATAAGGCAAGTACTTGTGCTTGTCTTATTTTTGTGAGCTTGGGTTTCAGGGTGTAAGAAATTGTCATTTTCAGAAATTGCCTGCAAAGCAACTGTAGATCGAGACAGCCAGCTTTCCTGTTCCCAGAAACTAGGAGACTTCCTGTTGCTCTTAAGTAGAAAATAAAAGGGGTTTCCAGTGCAGTGGGTGGGGAAGGGTCTAGATCTCAGAGAAAGCTGGTAGATAGTGCTGTCAAGGTAGTTGTGCCGCCTGAAGCACAGACCAGGAAAAGCCTGCTTAGGACAGGGATGGAATCAACAGAAAAGGTTTTAGGGATATTCATGATGGTAGGGAGAGGCTCTGGGTTCAAATGTGTGAGTCAGAGGTACATCTCGGGTGCTTTTCCTCAGGAGCCGTGCACTTTGAGAAGGGTCTCTTAGTGGGTTTAGGCTGGATGGCTAGTGAGCCCCAGGGTCCACCTGTCTCTGTTGCCCCAGTGCTGGGATTGCCAGTGCATGCCACTGGGCAGCTTTCACCTGTACTTTGGGGGTAAAATTAGGTCATTGTGCTTTCCTGGCAAGTTTGCTACTGGCTGAGTCAGTCTGACATGGAGGTTTCTTTCCATGGAAATGGTGTTTCAGTGATAGAGTTGATATGCGGGGGGATGTGTGTATGAAGTTGCTGGTTGGTTGTTGTCTGTAAGCATCTTTTGTGAGTGGGGTTGCTAAATGTGAAGGCGTGTGTGTGTGTGTGTGTGTGTGTGTGTGTGTGTGCTTTCCATCAGTGGTAGATCAGAGGTAGTTCTAGCTTTTTAGACAGTCTGTAGCCTAGGCAGGTTCTGAACGCTGGATCCTTTTGTGTTTGACTTCCTAATGCTAAGCTGGCCATATACCTGTGCCTACTTCACGTAGAGCATTTTAAACTGGACCTCTCATTTCTCACCTTACATTTATGACTTTTAAGGAACAAAGGAATAATAGATTAAGGATGTCACATAATTACAGCAGTCCTCAGTTATCCCAGGCGGGCCATTCCAAGATCTCAATGGATCCCAGAAACACATGGCCGCCAATGTGTATACTAGGGATCCTACTTTAACTTGTAAGGTGAGACTATGGTAATAACCAAGAACAAAACCCTCAGAAGAGGGTCTGATAAGTGAGGTGCCTGTGGCTTCCACATCTCAGACATTTGTGTCACTCTGAGGCAGTGGTGAGCTGATGGCTTGCCACACACACGCACTGTGATAAGAATCACCTTCACTTTGGAAACAGATGGCTCCTATGTTTGGGGGTGGTGGTGGTGCAGCATTTGTAGTGTGGGTGAATCAGAAAGGGGTGAGCCATGTCTTTGGTTGGACAGAGGGTTGGCTCTGGATGCATCCAGTCTCAGAATGGCACACAATGTCACATTGTATGAATTGTTTATTTCTGGAATTTTGCATTTGGGATTTTGACCTTGCTTGACTGGCTAGCTGGAAGGATTAGTGAGCAATCACTGTTCTCCTGTGCGATGTTCCACTTTTATGCACAGTGTTCTTGGTTAACAACCACAAAACCTACTTGGAATTTTTATTTTGTTTTGAAATAGCCATAGCTGTTTTTTTTGGGGGGGGCAGGGTTATCTTTCTGAAGGGATGTACCTCCCTAGTGGTCACTTGTGTGGGACATGGCTTCACAACTGCACATTGTTGCTTGCTATTCTCCTGTGTTTGGGTTTATGTCCTGTTCAAAGCCCAGGAGTTCACGTCCTTGTGAAGCTCATTTTGGCTGCAGCCCCAGCATCTTCTCTCTCTCTCTCTCTCTCTCTCTCTCTCTCTCTCTCTCTCTGTGTGTGTGTGTGTGTGTTTTTGTTTCTCTGTGTGTGCACTGCTCTGAAGTTTTGGGAATGGTATGGACCAGCCTTGTCTTTATCTACTTACATGGTGTTGTGGACACAGGAAGTGTTTCCCAGTTTTCCTGTGGCTATTTCCTAAGGTTCTGAGCTTGACTCTAGCGTTCTCCTGAATAGTTTGGGGTCTGGGGGGGGGGGGGATTCATGGAGGCCTTACCACACTCAGTGTCTCTTCAGAGTTCACCAGGCACGCCATGCTGTTCTGTAGAAGGAGGTTTTGGAGTGGCATTCCTGATCTTAATTATCTCAGTAAGCTCCAAATAGCTGGCTTCAAGAGTAAAACTAAAAATAAAAGCCAATAGTTTTATTCGGAATGGAAAAAAACCCCACTTTATTTACAAGAAATCTATATGAAGTAAGTGCTGAGGCAGAGTTTTCACTCACAATATGGTATTTTTATTGCATGGGGAAAGAATTCTAGAAAAAAAAATTGTCCAGACACTTCAGTTACAGAAAGAAGATTTTAAAAGTCATTTAAAACTGTTTTGACAACTATAAGGAAATAATCAAATAGAAAATTGCTGTGATCTGATAAAGCCGGATGAAGTTTAGAAGGGCTCACATTAGTGCCAGGACTGCTGTGTGCTCAGCTTCGTTCTTCTAGTTGAGTTGTTGCCGAGGTGCGAGGTGCAGAAGTTAATCTTTCCTCCGTGTTTTAAGTCTTGGTTGCCATGGTTCTCACCAAAATACTGTTGGGCAAGATTTCAGCGCAGATTTAAAAAGTACCTGGAGAGAACCCATCTGAGGAAGTGCTAGCCCCAAGTTCCTTTGCTTTGAAGATGCTTTCACCCCAGAGAAGTTTGAAATTGGGAAACACATAAAGCTTTTTTTTTTTTAAAAATGAGGAAGGTTAGATTTAAAGATTTCCCCATTAGTTAATAAAGTGTCTGCATTAGTGTTCTCTAAAGGGATGGGACTGATGGGATGAATTATCTATTGAAAGGAGATCTATTAGCATGGCTGTTGTCTATGGTGTGAGTGGTTCATCTGCAACTGTCTCCTGATGGAGAGAGAAGACTGGGTGTCTCCACAGTCCCAGACTGGAGCTGGAGTTTCAGGGAAGTCCTGAAGGAGTAGGTTCTAATCCCAGTAAAGGAATGTCTCAGCAATAGGACGGACGAACTTGACATGAATAGTGTTGGCAAGCAGGCAGAAAGCAAAAGCTTCCGTATTTCACGGTTTGGTTTAGAGGACATCTCACCAGCTCAAATAATCTAATCAGCTTTTCATCGTGAGTTGTGCTGCTTGGGTTTCAGTTGATTCCAGATGTAGTCAGGTTGACAACCTAGGTTAGCTATCACAGTATATGCACATATATTTCATATATGGAATTCATGCATTTGTAGTGATAATTGGTGAGTATTTGCTGAAATTTAATACTGTGGGAGCGGGGGGGGGGGAGGTAGTGATAAAGTTAGAGAAATGGTCATGCAGTTAAAAGAAACATACTGTTCTTGCAAAGGACCCGAGTTCAGTTCTCAGCACCCACAACTGAAAACCTGTAACGCCAGCTCCAGGGGAATCTCATACCCTGACCTCCTTATGCACCCATACAGACAGATAGATACACATACACATACTTTAAAAACAAGGGAATAAATCATTAGTTTTCTTAATGTGTATTTTAAGTTTATGCATATGGGTGTTTTGTCCACATGTGTATATGCACACCACATACACCACTGGTACTTGAGGAGGCCGGAAGGCTACGTGGGGATCCCCCTGGAGCTGGAGTTACAGATGGTTGTGAGCCACCATGTGGATGCTGGGAATTGAACCTTGGATCTCTGAAGAACAGTCAGTGCTCTTTGACCACTGAGCTACCTCTCCAAGTTCCAAGAAAATAAATCTTTTAATATAGTCTGTATGTTTAGTATATCTGAGTTCAAAATGTCACATCTTAGCAGACTCCCATTTGAAACAGAATTCTAAGGTTGCAGACCAGTCTGTTTCACTCACTCCCCTCTGCTTCTCTCTTCTGTAGTTTTTAGGGAACTGTAGAACCTTACGGAGATCTTTGAGTCAGTGTTGATAGAAAGAGGAATTTGGACTCATACAGCACATGTTTATGTGCAACACAGTTGTACATGGTGCAGTGGTTATGTCTGAGTGCACTTGAAGCTTAGACAGATGTGCTTTACAGTTGCATACTTGGATCCAAAGCTTTTGATTCCAGCTGTGTCTCCCCCCCCCCGGAAAACAGTCTTCCCAGAACACTGTTCCACTTGTGCTGGTGAGAAGGCGAATGAGCTGCTTCTCCAGAATATCCTGAGCTGCTTCTCCAGAATGTCCAGGGAGAAGGGACACATCAGATGGCCAGGACTTTGTGGAACTAGCTGGTGGTGGTGTGTGTCACTTCTGCTGAGCCTGTGTCCTCTTTTGTGAGGGGAAGGCTGCTGCAGCCTTCCTACTCAGCACCCACTCTTGTACCCCAGATGCCCTTGTCCCTGCAATTGAGATTGCAGTCTCTGTACTTGTGCTTAGCACATCCATATTGACTAAGGATCTTGTGGTTGCATTACTAGATGGTGTGTGTTCTAACTGCATACCTTCCCATAGCACATCTGTATTGACTAAGGGTCTAACTGCATGCCTTCCCTTAGCACATCTGTACTGATGAAGGATCTTGTGGCTGCATTACTAGATGGTGTACGTTCTAACTGCATGCCTTTCCTCAGTTGCACTAAGCAGTTCTTGTTTTGTTGTTACTAAATAGTATTTTAGTCATAGATGATATGCCATTTGGACTTAAAGTGCTTTCCATAATTGCATAGATCAATTTATTTATGGTCTCCTCTTCTAAGCTTGGTGACAACAAAATAGGATCCTAGCTATTAAAGACCAGAATTAGTGACACCCTTCTCTAGTCTCGAACAACCCCTGTAGAGTAGAAGCCTTCTGTAGGGGAATGTTTTGAACACGTTTAAGGTTATAATTGTGAGTAAAGTTGCTTTGTTTTGTGTTACAGTGAAAATGCCCCGTGTAAAAGCAGCTCAGGCTGGAAGACAGGGACCTGCAAAGAGGCGCCTTGCAGAGCAGTTTGCCGCTGGAGAGATCATAACCGACATGTCTAGGAAGGAATGGAAACTAGGATTACCTATTGGCCAAGGTGGCTTTGGCTGCATCTATCTGGGTGAGCGCCTGTGATTTCTAGTCACGATGGGAAGATTCAAATGCTTCTTATGGCACAGTCTTTCATTTGAGCTACTGAAGGTACTGTTGTTACCTGTGTTAGGTTAGTAGTTCGACCTTTGACATATTAGTAGACAATGGCTCATCTTATTGTACAAAAAGAACAAGATGCTGAAATACTGTCACTCAAACACAGTACCCTTAGAATCTTCAGATTGCTACACAGACTAGTCAAGCTCTGGAGGCTAAGAGAGAGATCTGTATCTACCCTTTCCCCTCACCTCGGCCAGGTACAATTGACTCCAACTATGTTTAGCTCATTTTACAGATCTTTTCAGCTATGGGTTTTTAAAAAGGTCTGTACTTCATGTTGGGCTTGACCTATGTTAGTTGTATTAGTTAGCATTCTTATCTTGGGATAGTTGGAAACCAAGTTAGAATCCTGGTCTTCTAAGAGTTTACTAAATTATCAACATTAAAAATGGTTTACCTGCTGGGTGGTGGTGGTGGTAGTGACCCATACCTTTGATCCCAGCATTTGGGAGGCAGAGGCAGGAGTGTTTGTTGTAGTAGGTATTTAATCTCATCTCAGGGGTAGAAACCCCTCCTTAGATCATTCAGTTCCCAGATAAAAGACACACAACTTTTCTATTTATAATAAGCCTTTAATGCATCAGAGCTGGGCAGATACCTGCCCTCAAAGCTATTAGAATCCACTTCCCCATCAATATCCCCAAATTATAACTTGCCATGTTCCATCTGGGCTGCTCTTAAATCCAATTGGCCAGACCTCATGGCCATATTTTCATGACTCACCTAATCCGTGGCGTCTTCTCCTCTTTCTACCCTCTTTCTCCTCCCTGCCTCGTGGTCTCCCCTCAGATGCCAAGCCCAGGAACCCAAACTCCGCCTATTTCCCTTCTGCCCTAGCTGTGGGCTGTAAGCAGCATCGTTAGTCACTAGTTAGAGATAACTTGGGGGGCAAGATTACATAGCATCACTTGTATGTGTGCAGATTTTCTTGTCCTTGGGGGCCAGTATTCAGCATTACAACACATAGCAAAAGACCAAACCTCAACAAATCTCAACAAATCATAATCTCTTGAGTTTGAGGCCAGCTTGGTCTGTAGAGCCAGGGTTACACAAAGAAACCCTAGTCAAACAGAAAGACCAAGGACCAAAGAACAGCAGCAGCAGGTTTACTTAGCCAGGGGGTGGGGTGGGGGGTGTTGGGGTGCAGGCTTTTCATCCAAGCACTGGCGGAGGCAGGCAGATCTGTGGTTTCCAGGCCAGTTAGGGCTATGTAGTGAGACTCTGTGCCAAAACAGAACAAATTGAAAGCAAAAACCTTGATTGCAGGTACAACGCTCTCCTTCCCTAGGAGTACGAGAGGGGGTATACTTGCTGCAGGTTCTGTTTGCTTTGGGCGCTTCTCTCCGTCTTTGCATTCTCTGGTTTTACCTCACTCTCGTTTTTTGTTATTGTAGATTTTTGTCTTTAAGGCTGAGGTAGGCCTTGACTGTACTTTTATCTCTGATCTTGTTTTAATTAGTTAACTAGTTATTTAATTTCTTAATGAATGATTACCTTTCTCTTTTTTGAGACATGGTCTCACTATGTACCTGTGAGACTCTGATTAGCCTTGGACTCATAGAGATTCTCTTGCCTCTGTGTTCCAAGTGTTGAATAAGAGCATAAGCCACTCTGCCTGGTACAACTTTTAAGAGATTATATATTTTTGGTACTGGCCAGAAGAAGGAGTTGGATCCACTGAGACTGGAGTTAATGGTTGTGAGCCACCAAGTGCATGGTAGGGATCCAGTCCTGGTCCTGGAAAAGCAGCCAGTGCTCCTAACCATTTAGCCATTACTCTAGCCCTGAAAAGTTCAAATGTTATATTTAATAGTAGTTTACATAGAATGAAATGTGTAGACATTTTAAAAAAAAACCATTTAAAAAAAAACCCACAGATGTAAACATCTGTAATATAAACTACTTAACTTTTTTCTTTCAAGTAGTTACTATAAAACGAAAACTTCTTTAAGCAACGTCTGACATGGAATGCTAATCTTACAGTGAGGGTTCACATCTTCTGGAAACTTGTAAGAATTGCTGTTCTTGTGATCCCCCCTACCCATGTTTCGGAGACCGTAGGGAAGGTCTGCACTGTTGTTTGAACGGCTCTCCAAGTGACGGGGGCGTTCTGGGATTTGAGAGCCATGGTAGGAGACCACTGCCTTCACTCACTCGCTCGCTTCACGCCCCCGAGTGGACGCCCTGCTTTGGTCTGAAACACAGCTGACAAACAGCTTCTCACCATGTCTTTCACACAAGCCTCCTGATGGAGTCTCTACTGGCCTTTGGAGCCATACATGCTGCTTCTCTGGTTTTGTTTGGACTTAGAGCCATCCTAGTGAAGTAGGCTGTCTTTATATAAGCAAAATCTTCCTAAACTATGGAAAAGCAGCTGTTCATAAATGTTCACATTGTTGCGGTAAAATATCCCAGGTGGGGTGTGGTGATTGAATCACATGGCCATTGTGGTTCCTGATTTCAGAGGGGTCAGACCACGCTGTTTGGCTCCACACCCCATGTGTTTAGGCAGAGGGCATGAGACAGGAGAGTCTCATCTCTGGTACACAGGAAGCAGTGGAAGGCTCCAGGGCAAGATGCCTCTGATGGCTTTCACCGCCCAGTGATCTTCTTGAGCTATGTCCTACCTCCTCAAGTTTCTAGAACTTCCCCCAGTAGTGCCATCGGCTGCGTATGCTGCAGCCTTCCGTGGGGGCGCTTTGTCTCCATGCACACCAATATGTTAGTTATGCCAGCTAAGTGCATATTTCAAGCTTGTGATTTAGAGGAGGTGCAGTGGTTGCTGCAGGAATTGGAGTTCATTAACAGGACCTTGTTACGTAGGTTGTCCCTTTTAGTCTCCTTAAAATCTGTGCTTCAGCCACCGTGCTCCCACGTGCTCCTCTTTTCGTGTTCTTCCTTTTGTGGCCCTTTGCAAATCTGGAACTTGCTTTGGGAGTGTGTTGGATATTTTTTCTATCATTGACAGGTACTATTGACTAATACTCAATTTTAGTACCCAGTGAAAAACAGTCTGTGAATTAGGCCTTTGCTTTCTGACTGGAGAGGAGGATTTGCTTGAAGGCTGTGCCTTCCTTGCTGTGTGCGCTGATACACCATGCTGCCCTGTGCGAGACCAGCAGTGGCAGTGTGCATGTCTGAGCATGGTAGTGCATATCCCTCTCCATTTTGATTTTACATAGGGCTGCTTTTCCAAAGCTGAGGTTAGGATGTGCACATGCTTATTCCCTGTCATTCCCTAACATTTCATGGTGCTGTCCACACTCAGATACTTTTCTCAGCTCCAGGATACACAGGTACTGTTCTTGTCTTCTTTGTGCCTGGCGTAGCATGTGCATGTGTTATGGATAAATCATTGTGTTTCTTTACCCTTTTCTCACTTGAGTGTGCAGTACTAATGGGATGCTATCTTCATTTTCATGTTTTGTTAAGGATTCTGAACCTACCTTATTACTAATTCAGTATCGAAATGCTGCTCCCTGGGGCTGGTGAATGTTTCTAGAAGCTGGTGTTTCTCTTGTGTCTGAGATGCTGCAACTCTTGTATGGTTTTCTTCCTTGGTTTCTGTGGCTGTTCTCACAGTCTGCCTGTTCTCTGTTCTAAGGTGACAGTGCCTTTGGCATCAGTCCTAGCACTCTTCTCTGTTCATTCGTGAGGAGATTTCTTTCAGCGTAAGGCTCTTCCAATTAAATGGCCCTTCCATTTAAACTGTGCTGGAGACTGAACCTAGACTTCTCCTACATGGAGCATACCCTTTGAACTAGAGCCTCACCCTGATAGCTGGCATTTCTCTGCTAATCACTTACGAGGTCAAGACTTGTGTCTGTGATGGACTAAGGTCTACATCAGCGCCTTGTGTTGCTATGGCAGAAACACCCAGGGGGAGTATTTACTTTGGCTCACAGTTAGACATTGAGTCTACAATTGCACTCATGTATACATGGGGGAACGTGGTGGTGGCAGGAATGCATGGTGGCTGTCCACAGTGCACAGACCAGGATGCAGAGAGTGTAGATCAGAACTAGGGGTGGGCTGTAACTAGCTGTCAGAGGCCCTTAGCCGTAGCCCACTTCCTTGAGTTAGGTTCCACTTGATCAAGGCCCAAAGCCTCCCACAATAGTACCATCAGATGAGAGTGAGTGTTCAAAACACAAACCGGGACATTTTAGATTAAAATCATAGTGACTTCTGAACTGGGATGTGTAGCAAGCATCTCAAACAAAATATCCCAAAGCATTTCTCCTCTGGTTCTCCATTTGTAGCTTTTGAGCAGCCCAAACCCTAGAAGCTCCTTACCGTCTGCATCCAACCCATCAGGGTCCTGTTAACTGCCCTTTGAGTCTGTGAGCACAGTTTGCTAGCACCACCTTGTACCTATGCAGCTGGCAGGCCACACTGCCCACTGCTCTGCCTGCTTGTGTTCTTGGCTGGTACACAGCCCGCCTAAGCAGCCCAATCAACGTTGGACTGTGCTAGTCCTTTTGGCAAAACCTCGGAGGCTCCATGTCTCAGTTTCAGCTGCAGCCCCAACCTTCGTCCTGTCTGTTAAGCCCTTCTTGTTTACTCTCTGCTCCTTTTCTCCCGGGCCTCCGCACTGTCCACATCCCATTTTCGCTGTGTGCACTGGTCTCCTGGCTTTGCAATTTGTGTAACACTCCCACAGTGAGGGCTGTGGTGCTGGTCTGTGTGGAATGTTGTTCCTATGAACTCCTGTGGCCTAAACTGCTCCGTGGTTTCAGGGACCCTCAGGCTCCGTCAGCACACTCCAACACTGCCCACCTCCCTCACTGGTCAAGTATTCCCTCCATTTCTTCTGTCACATCACAGTGACACTTCTGTTATAGTATACTCTACTATATATTTTGTTTGGTGTCTGCATTTTACCGCTCAAATGAGAGCCAGAAGTGGAAAGATTTTCTTTTTCCTGTCTACTTGCAAATTCTCATTTCTTAGAAAAATGACATGAAGATACTTGTTGATGAGCTTGGAGAGACTTCCTGTCCTGCATGGCAGTGGCTCAAGTGTTGCTGTGTACTAACCAGTGACTGGAGTCAGCTCCTCTGCCTCCACATGTCCTTCCCTAAAGGCTTTCACAGCTGGTTAGACCTAGGGATTCCAGCAGTCCCATCCTCCTGGAATTCACAGTGCATCATCAGCACACCAAACACCAGAGGACTTCTGAGTGAAAGAAGTGGTTTTAACTTTGTGTAACAACTTGTTAACATCTGATTACGTTGAAGAAACCTGAAATTGCTAGATAGATCCTGCATATGAAACAAGTCTTAGACCAGGTGCAGGGTTCTAATGATGCTCTGAATGCCATTTGGAATCTGGAATCCACACCTCAGAGGGACTCAGGGCTGTAGGCCTAAGTGTCTGTCATATCCTGTCTGTGGCAATGTCTCTCTCATTTCTTGTTCTGATATAAATGTCTCTCTCTCTCTTTAAACAGCAGACACAAATTCTTCCAAACCGGTTGGCAGTGATGCGCCCTGTGTTGTGAAAGTGGTAAGAAAGTATTGCTCATTTCTTTCTTTTCTCAATGTAATTAGTATTTGTCTTGTAAAGCATCTTTTTTGATGACTAGACTTAGTTAAACCATAAGGTATTGCATTGTTAATAATCGTTCATAAATATTTAATGAGACAGATAGTAGCTTTATAGTTTTAAGTAGCTTGAATTCAGAGTCTTCAGCTCCCCTGTACTAGACTGGCACAATTTGAGGTGTCTGAGAGACCACAGAGATCTGCAGGGGTGGGTCTGTCTGTTTCAGCTGTTTACCTCAGGCAGGTATGTTTTATATTTATGTCCTGTAACACCATGCTAAGCTGACTTTTTTTTGTTGTGGACATTTATGTGTTTGATTGTTTGTTTACTTTGCCTGCTGTCTGTCTTATTCCTTTTCCTGTTCATTTTAAGAAGTTGTGATTCCCCTGCAGTGGTAGAGTTTTCTTTGCAGTACTCATGCTGCAGTTCTGCATGCTCAGGATTGGCAGCAGGCAGCCTGTCGGATACCGCGTAGTGAGGCCAGTCACAGAATGGAGAATGATAGGCGTTTGCTTTCCTGTCAGTCACTGACTGTGTTTCCTCATGGCTCACTCATCCTTTTGATCAACATTGTTTATAGCTTCTGCCCTCCCCATTTTTGATCTGTGAGGACCCTTGTTAAACAGAAGAGCCAGCACAGCGGTAGTTGGAGAGTCCCTGTCTCCTTTCTTCTGCTTAAAGGTTATCCAAGCTGGGAGTGAGGAGTGCCTCAGGATTCATTGGTTCACTTTAGTGTATTCAAACTGAAGTATATCCCACTTCCTAGGAATCGAGTATCTTAGACCAGATTTTTTTTTTCCTAAGTTATTTATTTTGTGTGATTTGCTTGCATCTATGCATCGTGTGCATGCATGGTGCCATTGAGGGTATTGGGTCCCCTGAAGCTGGAGTTACAGATGGTTGTGAGCTGCCATATGGTGCTGGGAAGCCATGCAGGTCCTCTGGAAGAACAGCCAGTGCTCTAACCACTGAGCCATTGCTAGCCTTTGTTTTAGTGAACATTTTAAAGATACTTGCGAAGTGTAATTTTTCAGTAAACTATATAGCTAATAAATCAGCATTTGAACACTTGCGACAGGCGTGTGTGAGTGCTTTACCCACACCCTCTGTGGAACATTCTGCGGTCTCTAGAGCTCTGTCCTGCGTTTGAGCCCTGCCCCCACTCTTCTCAGGTATTTTCCCTGTCTAGAGCATTATCCATGGGTACTATCAGATATATGCTGTGTGTTTAGAATGATATTTTAAAGGTGTCACCTCTAGTTTTAGAATATCAGTCATTTACTGTCCCTCCCCCCCATTTTCTTTGAGACAGGGTCTCTGTATAACCTTGACTGTCCTGGAACTCATTATGTAGACCAGGCTGATCTTGAACTCTCAGAGAGCCTCCTGCCTCTGCCTCTGCCTCCTGAGTGCTGGGATTAAAAGCTTGTACCATCAGCCCTGATCATTCACTGCCTTTTATTGATGTGTTGACAGGAATCTGGGCTGTTTCCTGTTTAGGTGACTTGGAGCAAACCTTCCACCTAGACTCTTGGAGTGATGTTCTGGTGGGATGGGCTTTTGTGTCTCTTGGAAGCTAAATTACTTAGCAATAGGGAGAATACACTTCCAAAATTTAGAAAAGTTCTAGACATAGTTCCAGAGTGGCTATGCTGGTTTTTGTATTGCTAATGGTTGACTGACAGCTCTGCCTGCTCCAGTGCTTGCTGGAAGTGGGTGTGCCCAGCTTTTTGAGCATGCTCACTTCCCAGCCCTTCCAGGAGGCAGGTGTGGCATCTGGCTGCCGTTTAGTCTGCTTGGACAATGTTGAGCCCCTTTTCCTTGTGCATGTCTGCCATTTGTTTGGTTTTGTGTGACAAGTGCTTCTTCAGTCTCTCGATTCTTTTCTCCTTAAGAAAAGAATTGTGTAGCTTTTTATAACTGAGTAGGAAGAGTTATTCTAGATCTTATTTTCAGATATGTGTTGTAACCATTTCCTTCTAGTTTATAGTTTATCTGTTTATTTTTAAATGGTTTAATATGTCTTTTAGGCTGACTCATAAGCCTTTTCTCCTTTATTCAGTTAATATGGCTTCTGATACTGAACTGAGCTTGTAGTACACACCCTCCTTAGGCTGAGGTAGGCTTCTTACGTCATTCTGGAGCTGCTTTGCTCATGTTTTGCAGGGACTTTTGTGTTTTTATTCATAAGGCATCATGGTCTTTAATCTTTCTAGAAGTATTTTTGTATTAGACTCTTGCAGTCTGACTTTGGTGTCAGCTGCACTCGCCTGGTCTCCGTATTTATCGTCCCACTGTACAGGAGGACCTCTGGGTGGGCCATCTCGCTTCCCAGAGTGCAGCAGGCAGGGTTTGAGCCATCGTGGAGTTTGTGAGGCTAGAGCTTCTACAGCTTGTGTCTGCAGTGGAAAACCGTAGTCAGCTTCTGCCCTTCCTTCTCAGTACCTGTGTCTGTCTCCTGCCACCAGCTCCCTGTTTCCTGTCCTTCTGGTCTGGACTTTCTTTCTCATTGTGTTGATATTCCTTCTGAACCACGGGGATGGGTTGCTACCAGGTCAGAGGATCTAGAGTTCTTACTGTGACATTAGTCATGTGCCTGGGATTGTGGGGTGATTTCTATGCCTTCTTCTTCTATACACATGAAAACGTGGTGCTGGTGTGTGTGTGTGTGTGTAGGGGGGAAGATCAGTTCCTCAGAATCTTCAAAGGACTCCAGTGAGAAGAAAGCAAGCCTCCCTTGACTCATGACCATGTGGGTCAAACCAGTCCAGGCTCTCAGACCCTTCTGCTCTGCGTTGCATAATTGGCATACTTGGTTCCCTGCTCAGAAGGCTGTTCTGTATCACTGATGCTTTGAGTTGTGAGCCTCATCCTGAGTGTTCATTTCCCGCCCTTTTTACTTACCTAGCTGAGGGAAATGGGTTGGACAGGTATTTCCAGTTACTTTATCTGAGCACACTGAATTCCTAAGTTTTAAGGATGTCTGTTTTCAGACTTAGTCTAGTATTCTGTGTCTTCCCATTGTCCTTCTCTTTGTGAAGGGCGGTCTGCTGCTCCCTTGGTGACTGAAGTCTTTGGGTCCTTTAAATTCCTGTGTCAGTCACTGGATCACCATTTACTCTATAGTCTCCCTTCAAATTCCTTTCTCGTGCCAGTTAAAACCGTGTGTTTATTTCTCTAAGTAGGTTTTAAGTTACTCGATAGTGACCTTGCTTTAAATGTCCTTTACTGATCCCGTCCTTACATGCTTGCTTTGTTTGTTGTTTAAAATACTCTTTTAGGTATAATTTTCTCTTCCCTCTTCCTGCTTCTCTGTTCATTCCCTTTTATCCTTTAGATGTAGTTTACTTTCCTCTGTTGGGAATAGGCCAGGTTGTTATTTCCCTTCTGACAGCTTTGTGGTCTTTAAAGGTGAAGGAGACATCAGATACAGACACGTAGAATGATGATCGCACCTTTTCTGAATTAAAATCAGAACAGTTGCCATTCAGACATACACACGGAGATTGTTAAATGTGCGTGCGTGCGTTGCTAGAGATGGGTGCAAAGCCTCCTGGCTGCTGGACAGGTTTCTGGACCGCTGTAACTCCAGCCAAGGTTGGTGTTTTCAAAGACCATGAGTGATCTACTGGGCACGGGTAACAACAGCAAGATGCGAAGCTTAGTATTTGAAAGTTCTTTCTAAGGTGGCTCTGTGAACAAGTACGCCATGATACTCATGCGTTGTAAATACAAGCATGCCTTTTATTTTTAGAGCAAACATGGGCAAATTATTTAAGAAACACAGCTAAGTTGATTGCTGCTATGAAGTTCAATAGCCACATGCCAAGCAGTGCTTCCCAGTCCTTGTATGTTGTCATGAGACTGCATAGGGCCTGGCCAGAGGTGTCTTCCGTAAGTCTGCCAGGTCCTCCTTTGCATCCAAATTGAGAACCAGAGCAGAATCTGGAGCATTGTGCACCTTAGCTGACAGATGAGGTCATGTCTCTGCAGACCTGTGGCTTCATTCTGAGTTCTTCCCAATAGTTGTACTGAGATTCTACCTCAAAAGCTCAATTACTTCTGACTTGCCAGTTTTGTGAATGAGCTCTATCTACATGGTTACACACAACTCCTGCATTTGGAATTGGCACGAACATAACATACAAATTGAATGTCTCGGCATCTCCTGCACACTCTCTCCTACCCAGGAGTGGTCTCTGTTTCTGTTTGGGGCCTTCACCCTTGACTGATGTAAGCAGCTATGGGGCAGCACTGCTCTGTCACCAGGCTTATGTTTGCTTTCAGAGGCTGTGCACGAGAGCACACGCACACAGACGCACTCACAGAGAGACACATATGAGTGTGCACTCACAGACATATGCATATATACAGAGAGACAGACACATACGAGTGCATACACACAGATACACTCATACACAGAGAGGGAAAGACACACACACATACACAGAAGCATGCACACACACACACACACACACACACACACACACTCGCATGCACTTCTATGAAATCAGATGGCCAAGAAGAAATAGGAAATAAGGAACTTGGACTATGAGTAGAGAATTTTCTGACTCCCCTCCCCCACCAAACCTAAGAGTCAGTAAGAAATTAGAAATTACTTCTCTGAGTCCTTCTCACCTTCATGGGAGCAGAGTTGGAAGCCTGAAGATAGACTTCGGGTTGATGCCAGTTAAGAGCTGGTGTGTGATGGTCGTTTTCTTGGGGAACAACTGATGGGGTCTGTATTTCACAGCCTCCTGGAAAGGACTTTGCCTGATGTTGTGATGAGTGTTTCTAATTTTCGATTCAGATATCTTAAATTTTTTTTGGTAAGAAGGAGAAACTTTGTACAGCTTCATTTTTAAATGGCAGCCAGTTGCTTTTGGATGGTGCCATTGAAATATATCACATTTAAATTTTTTTTTCCTGTTGTCATCGTCATTTTGACACTCAGAAGTCTTAAGGAAACGTTTAGTGATATTCTAGTTAAAATGTCAGTCCCAATTTCTAAATCTTGGCTATTATAGAGTTGGCAAAGTATTTTAGATTTGAAATATGTTAATACAATTTTAGTTCTGAGTTAAGGTATTTTCTCCATAGATAGCTCCCTTCAGCTGGAGCACAGCGCCAAGAAGTAGCTTTTTTACTTTGTCATAATGGAAGCCTATTGGACAGAAAAATGTCTGAAAGTGCTCAGGAGCCTTCATTAGAGTGTCCCGATTTATATGGTTGATTCACATTATAAGTTTAATAAATTATTGCTTGAAGGGAACTTGAAAATTAAAGTTGATATGATGTAGGCTGAAACTGAATAAATCAAAAATCTTATACTGTTGGTAATAAGCCAGGAGTGGTCTTGGGAGAACGTCTTTTAAGCTAGAGTTTTATTAATGAGTCATTCTGAAAGCTAACCAAGATTCCTTTTTGTTAATTTCACTTTCTTCTTTTCTTTACACTGATTCTGTGATTGTTTGGTCATGGGCTTGAGACATTTGCTTACATTTCTGGCTTCTGTGCTGCTAGGAAAGGAGCGACAGGTGTGGGAAAGTTTCTTGCATAGCACATTGATCTGGGGCTTGGCATTCACATCTGTGTGTATGGATGTGATTGATCCCGTGGGGCTGGGTGATGTGCTATGCCTCTGAACACCACTCTTCTGAGGCTGAGCTGTACACATATGGTGAACTGCTCGGGTTCTTTCTGATCCAAGTGTTGGCCATTAGTGACTTAAGTGTTCTCTTGTGGCTAGGTACTGCTTGATTGCAGATGAGCAGAGTCCTGTAAACATGTTACCTGGAGATACCTGTCATATGAATTCCTATACATCTCTCTGAGCCGATAGAACTGTCTGTGTGACAAAGGTTTTAACTGACACTTCAAGGACCAAAATTAACTTCCTTAGTAGCTGAGGTTCCCTCAGTGAAGAAGTGGACGGGCATTATTTTCAGCGTTGGGATCGCACATCTCTGCAGTGGAGAACACACGCTGTCATGTCACAGCTCAGGTCTGCCGGTGCTGATGAACTCTGAATCCTTATCTCCACCCGTGTGGGTCTTCTGTCCCAAATATTTTGCTCAGATTAGTTTAGAAATCTTTGCTTTTGTGTTTGAGGTTATCACTGCTTTTAAACCAGTATAAAATATCAAATATTAAGTAAGTACTATTTTATATCAGTCAGTCACACAAAATTCACTATTTAAAAAGCCAACAAAATTATAAGTGATTTCTTCCCCATATTTGTTAAACAGCATGAAAGTCCTTAAGGGCTATTATCTCTTGTTGTGTGAAACATCTTTTTTGTAAATGTTTGCCTCTTTATAAATAATTCAAATGGTTAATATCCCCAGAAATGGGAAATAGGGATTGTCTAGTGAAGTTGGGGAAAATAGTTATTTAGCTCCAGTTTCTTTTGTACTTAAAAAAAGTTACAAGGTAAAAAATCATAAGGTCTGAGAAAGAGGATTCAGTGTCAGAGGGAGAAGGCACGCTGCGGTCTCTCTCTGTGATACAGATGACCCTCCGTGTCCAAGGACTAGGAAGAGCCCCGGTAGGGCAAGGGCAAGGGATGGGATTCTACTGTTAATTGTCTAAGTCGGGTGTTGGAATTTTATTAAATCTCTGAACTGGCTTGCAGCTTCTTAATGGTGATGCAATTAGCGTGGTTGGTGGCCTTTGCTTAATAAAGATGAAAATTAGTTTAAACATTTGCCTTAAACTTCTGCAAAGACTGAACTGTATTTCTGATTGTGTATAATGTATCAATTATGAAAGGTGAGCTTAAGAGAAAGAAAATTTATTGTTAGAACATATAAAGTATTTCTAAGGAGTTGAACTTAATCTTTTAATACTTTATAAATGTAAGTATCAAAGTTACATTGTGTTTGTAGGAAAAATTAGATTTACTCCTTTTTGAAAGCTCAGTGTAAATAATTCAATAATTTTAATTGACTCTTGTATTCTAAGGAACCCAGTGACAATGGACCTCTTTTCACTGAATTAAAGTTCTACCAGAGGGCTGCTAAACCAGAGCAAAGTAAGAAACAATAAACACATTTAAAATTGTATTGTTAAAGATTTAAACATTTTAAACAAGTAGTTTACCTGGCTTTATTTCACAAAGCTGAGGTTAAAGTGTTGCATCCTGTGTCTGTTTTCATTTGCTTTATACATAAACACCATTCAGGTGGTATTTACACCAGTCATTCTGATGTATTGATGTATTTGCTCTATGGTCTGTTGGCATGTGAAGTAATCAATGCTATGTGGCCTGCAATTCATGAACGAGCCTAGTTGCCAAGTGTGAGTGTGAGGCCTCTGACTTCTGAACATTTTGATAGATTCTGAGGCGTGAGCTGGGCCTGGCCCTCGGCTGCTGCTCTCATCTGTGTTCATCTGAGGCCCTAGCTCCTCACAAGTGAGGGAGCAGGAGCTGAACCTCCGCCTCTGCTCCTGAGTCTTGCAAGGGGAGGAAGAGATGTAAACACTGAAAGAGACAACACCACACTTCTAGAGTTTGGGGTGAAAGTCATTCTTCTTGTGGAAGCAAGCACACTCTGTGATTAGGAGGTGACCCAAGAGATTAGGAGGTGCTCTTGCTTTGTGCTTTAAAAATGTTTTCATAGGTAGAGAGTTCAAGATAGGTAAGGACAGGCGCTGTTGCTGCAGATTGGTGGACTTTTTAATTATACTTTGTGTGGGTCGTCCTGTGCCCTTTACACCCTGGTTTATGAGTGGAGGTGGTTTGGTCACACATACAAGTATGCTCTGCTTTTAGTAATTTGTTCTGAAGTGATCATTTACATACAGCAGTTGAAATCACAGGCCTCTCTTTTAACTTCTAGTTCAGAAATGGATTCGTACACATAAATTGAAGTACCTTGGTGTTCCTAAGTATTGGGGATCTGGTCTACATGATAAAAATGGAAAAAGGTAAAAATCTCCATTTTGAGCATTTCTTGTTGAGTTGGTTTAGTAAGGAGTTGCTTGCGGAGCACCCACAATGTCTGTAGGTGTGCTTCTGCACTGCAGGGCAGCAGAGGGGGGAATAAGATCTTATCTCTGCTTTTCTTTGTACACCACAGTGGTGGGGGCCTGTCAAATGGGGGTGCCAGTCTAACCTGTGGACTTCTATGGAGCAGCACCAGGTGACTAGAACCCCATGGACAGGAACCGAGTACACCCCGCCTCTCTCATTCTTTATGGAAAAGAGCCCCCAGGATCCCGTTTTATATCCAATATTGGATGCCTAATCTTCTATGGAAACTAGGGTCTTGTTCTTTATGAGGGCTTTAGTCTAGTAGTTAGAGGTGAGAATCATTTAGAGATAGCATTTCTTTTCTTTTTTAAGATTTATTTTATTTATTTCATGTATATGAGTACACTGTAACTGTCTTCAGACACACCAGAAGAGGGCATCGGATCCCATTACAGATGGTTGTGAGCCACCATGTGGTTGCTGGGAATTGAACTCAGGACCTCTGGAAGAGCAGTCAGTGCTCTTCACCGCTGAGCCATCTCTCCAGCCCTAGAGAGAGCATTTCTGAACCATGAGAGAAAAGCTCGATGTTTACTCAGTACCCTTTCCTCTTAGATGTCTTAGGAGTTGGAGTTAAGGAGTCACTGTGCAGCCTGCTCTTGTGAAGTGTCTGAGTGGATGAGTTAAACTTCATGGAGCAAAGCTGGTAGGAGACTGAAGGCCAGGCTGAGCTAGAAACTGGAGGCTACTCTGCCAGTTAGAATGGCGTCTGTGGTGAGTCATGGAATGCTATGACTCGGTTGTCTTCAGCAGTCAGCAAAGGCCTGGTTCCAGGCCTTGCTTTTTTTTTTTTTTGAGCTAGGGTCTTGCTTTCCAAGCTTAGCCTCAAGTCACTGTAGAGCCTGGGCTGGCACAGACCTTTCAGTCCTCTGGCCTGTTCTCGTGAGTGTGACTGGGTGCACAGTCTTGCACAGTTAACCCTCATGGTGCTGTTACTCTCAGTTAGTGTTACTGGAAGGCTGCTCCTTTTCTAGACCTCGCATGCAGACACAGTCAGTGCCCAGCGTCAGAAATTGGTGCCATTGTCTTGTGGATTTCCCTTTCCTACCAAGGAAACTTATGTAGTGTCCTATGCGACTTCCTCAGACATTTTCACGGTCACAGTTTTGTAGTTCTTATGCTTAAACCTGCCGCTGGCAAGATGCAGGTGGTCACACAAGTGTCTTGGTGAAAGACACTGTTGAGTGGAAGAGGTTGGAATGCTCACACCAGATTGGTGCTGTGTTAGCAAAGACTTGAGAATGGGGCAGTGTCGTAGTTAGGGTTTTCACTGCTGTGAACAGACACCGTGACCAAGGCTACTCTTAGAAGGGCGACATTTAATTGGGGTTTACGGTTTCAGAGGTTCAGTCCATTATCATCATGGTGGGGAGCACGGCAGCATCCAGGCAGGCATGGGGCTGGAGGAGCTGAGTTCTACTTCTTGTTCTAGACTGAAGACTCCCAGGCAGCTAGGAGGAGGGGCTCAAAGCCCACCCCCACAGTGACACACTTCCTCCAACGAGGCCACACCGGCACATAGTGCCACTCCCTGGGCCAAGCAGTCAGATCATCACAGGTAGCCATGTCTAGGTCTGCCAGCTTTATTTACAGAGAACCATTCATCTTTCAGGGAGTCTGGGGCTCCCTGGAATCTTATGCCATTTTGTTATAGGTGGTTTTACTGGAACAGTGTGCTGTGAGGTGATCAGAGCCAGAGAGAGGCAGTGGGCAGAAGGATAGCTATATTCAGAGGGTGCTGCTGGCAGGAGCTCTAGCATCATAAGAATGGGTGACTGCAGCTGAGCAAGTGTGCAGCTTGTGTTTCAGTGGTTGTCAGTGATGACCAGTCCTTCTCAAAATGGACGTTTGCTAGACCTTCCTCATTGGAGCTTGAGACTCACAGGTCATGGATGAAGTGTTGACTGTTAGGTTGAAGCACTAAAAACAATCGCATACGTTTTTCTGAAGGAAAGAAATAGAAAGAGGGTCTTTCTCCTAGCCTCCTCCCCTGCCAGCCGCCATAGTTTTCCTTAACTTGTAGTTGAGTGATGGGAGGGCTGGGTGGTTGAGAGCAGTATGGGGAGTGTAGTCGTTCTCACTGTTTCCACTTGGAACTCTTTGAACTGACTGATATTTTCCTATTACTCGAAGCATTTAACAAAGTCCTAGAAAAGAAAGCATCAGCGACCTTACCTGACAGACATTTTCAGAAATAGCCTCCCTCACTGTTCTGTCCAGAGCTCTCTCAGGAGAGTTGCTAACAGTGTATGCGTGCCAATTGTTTATCATTTAGAAACAAATAGTGAGGACATTTTAGGGCCATTTAGAGTAAGTGGCAGGGTGATCTGTGCATAAAGACAAAGACCTGTGTAATCTGCATTAGTAGGAGTCAGCTGTATTGAAGCAAATGGTGTTCATCCTCTTCCAGATGGTGATAGCTAGTGTCAATGGGTCACATGCCAGAGTTATCTGAAATGAAGGAACCTCAATTGAGAAAACACCTCTAGAAGATCTGTCCATAGGGCATTTTCTTAGTGATTAATATGGGAGAGCCCAGTCCATTGTGGGTAGTGCCACCTCTGGGCTGCTGGTCCTGAGTTCTGTAAGACAGCAGTCTGAGCAAGAAGCCATGAGAGCAAGCCAGTAAGCAGCACCCTCCATGGCCTCTGCATCAGCTGCTGCCCCCAGGTTCCTGCTCTGTTTGAGTTGCTGTCCTGATTTTTCTTCAGTGATGAACAGTGATCTGGAAGTGTAGGTCAAATAAATCCTTTCTTCCACTTGATTTTTGGTCATGGTGTTTCGTTGCAGCAGTAGTAACCCTAAGACACAGACTGTTGGCACAGGTCATTCTTTGTAATTCAAAGTATTGTAGTGATTACACAGGTTAACTTATTTGTGAAGGCAAATGTGTGTACCCTACTCTTCTCTCTCAGCTTTGCACAACTTGCCATCCCCAGGATATTGGGGAGACACACGGCTGTACAGGTCAGGGTAGTGGGAATCTTAACACAAATGAATATTTTGCTTTTACCATATAGTGTGACTTTGACATAAACTTTGCCTACATTAAAAGATACATAGAATCTCTAGTTCTCTCCTGATTAAGAAGTGGGTGGGACCCTGTGTTTTCTGTTACCACACTGCCTTTTCATTTTATCTGGCTGCTCCTTCCTTGGAAGCTCATGTAGTTTATTGTCATGAGCTTGATGGCTGTGATGTGAGCATCCCATGGGATGGTTTGTCCTGGGGTCTGTTTCAGTGATTTATATACACTGATTAGGATTTGGGCAACTGTTGAAGGTGAAGGTGACTCAGAGGAGCTGGGCAGTGTCCTTGCTGGTCTCCAGTGCATCTCTGTGCACTCAGAGTTTGAGTCCCTAGGAAGGATGAGACCCACCTCCTCGTTTCACTTCTCCAAAAATTATGGCCCCAGAAAACAATATCACCTGGTCCAGGTGACACGAGAGGGTGATGGCAAAATCAAAAATCTTCATTTTTTGTAGGATATTCTTTTTGCAGAACTGACCGTTGAGTGTTTAATATGTAATCGCTTAATACCATTTGGATAGTTTTACTGAATGTAGTTTGTAAGCCATCTCTCTCGACAGCCTAGATTTCACAGAACCTTTATTGTTGAAATGTGCCTTAAAAATGGAGGTGCAGTCATGAGAAAAAGAAGCTCTTGTCTAAAAACAGCAGTTAATTGTGAGAGGCCGGTAGGTGCTTTCCATTGTAGATGAGGGTTGGGTTCTGAGTGGGTACTGTCTTAAGTTGAATGTTGTCTCCTGTAAAACTCGCTGGGTCCAGGGCAGGATGATAAAACGTTTTGAATTCTTGAGATTTCTATGTAGCTGAGATTCTTCATGGCGTGTGTTTGCACCCCTTTCCTCCTCGTTTATAGCACTGCCTTATTAAGCATTCACTTGATATAATCTGAAGGGGGAGTATTCATTGCAAGTGCATGTTCCTAGTTATTTCCCTCACTGACTTTTCTTGTTTGTCTTCAGTTACAGGTTTATGATAATGGACCGCTTTGGGAGTGACCTTCAGAAAATATATGAAGCAAATGCCAAAAGGTTTTCTCGGAAAACTGTCTTGCAGCTGAGCTTAAGAATTGTATGTGAGCTATGCTCCTTGTGACTACAGTAAGGGCTGGTTTCGGCTGAGGCTCAGTCCTCTGCTGGCCGTGTCGGGTACTGCATTAACTCCCTGTGTTCTCCGTAGCTGGACATCCTGGAGTACATCCACGAGCATGAGTATGTGCATGGGGACATCAAGGCCTCCAACCTTCTTCTGAGTCACAAGAACCCTGACCAGGTCCTTAGAGCTTCAGTTTTTACTCTCGTCAATCATGCTGCTTGAGAGCAAGTGGGTGCTCTGGGCCGAACCCCATGCTCTGCTGCTTTGAGGGAGATATACTGGCAGTACCTTTCTCCAGACACTTGTATCCAGTTGGCTGGTCTACATAATGTTCAGAAGTGCTTGGCCCAGCATGCATCTCAAATAGCTGCGGGGGGTGGAAGCTTAAACTATAGAGTGCACCAACGAGTTAGGTCCGCCTTGTCACCTTCATTACTTCCTGTGTTCACAAAGTCCATCCGATAGAAGTGTCTGTTACTTGGAGAATTTGGTCTTTAACATGGGGTCTGCTCAGTCACTGACAATAAAGGCTGTTTAGTGTCGCCTCTTGATCTTGTGTACGAGGGAGGTTTTGAGTGCTTGGCTCAGGGCAGTGATCTGACAACACTCTCTGCCCTTGGGTCTGTAACCACCGTCTGCGAATGTTCACCTCTGTCTGTTCTTCTGATCACCTCCTTTTCTACCAGTGTGTCTGCTTTTGCTCTGGCAGCTATGGCGAGTGTCAGGGATCAGTGTAGTGCACCAGCGCTCTGTGAGGGAGGCTTCTCAGCCATCTCATTTGAGCTGTTTCCTGAGCACAGCCAAGAACCTGAGCAGTAAAGCTCCCTTCAGCCGGAGTAGGAAGGACTTACAACACTGATTCCTGTCATCTTGCACTTGACTGATGTGAGCAACTTCTGTCCACATAGCAGCCATGTGCAACTCTCCGACCTTTCAGACATGTTCTGTGGATGGGATTACTCTTTCATGCTTTGTCCATCTTTGTGTTCTCATGCACACGTATGCATGCGTTGTGACAGAAGCAGATGTAATGTGTGGCTGTCGGATGGCAGCCATGTGTTCCAGTGTTGTATGCCAGTCAGAGCAACAGGCTGTACCCACAGGATTATTACCCTGTTTTTTAAAAGTTAGCTTTAATCTGGAAGACCTGAATCTAATATATAGTACTTAAGATGTAGGTAAAGACCTCATCTAAGAGTTTTGAATATTATTATAGCCCTTGAATCATTTTTATGAAGTAAATAGGCATTTGACTATTCTAGAAGAATCAAGAGTAGGAGACAGCTGTTGTATTGTGTGCTAACAGTATTCATGTCCCCTTTCTCTGTGGACTCTTGAACATTCACATTTTATTAGTTTTGTTCTAGACTCTGTAAGAGAAACTTAGTATCTGTAAGCCTTGCCCATGGAGGCAGGATTAATTACTTTAGCACATACTTTCCTAAGAAAGCATGCAAAATGAACTAATATTCAAGGACTGTAGCTTTATGGTCATTTAATATTTATCAAAAGTAAAAAATTCTTGGCTGGAAGGGTGGGACTAGCTTATATAGAGAAGGTCCTGAGTTAGACCCCTAATACTGCAGACAAAATAAGATTTTTACAAGTAAGAATTCTTCCGAGATACAGCTCAGCAGCAGCAGAGCTCTTGGCTTAGCTTGTGTGAAGCTTTTGTGTGATCTCCAGCATTGCAGAGGTGGGGAGGCTCAGGACGTGCTGTAGAGCTCAGTTTACATTTGACTTGTTTGGAGAGCTGCTGTTTGCCCTTGTAGGTGAACCTACCTCCAAATGGCTGTATTTTATTTCAGTACTTTCTAGTAATTCACGGGCATTGATTTTCGTCTTTAATTTGGTGCTTGGAAATTGATAGGTGTATTTGGTCGACTATGGACTTGCTTATCGGTACTGCCCAGATGGAGTGCATAAAGAGTACAAGGAAGATCCCAAAAGGTGCCATGACGGCACGCTGGAGTTCACCAGCATCGACGCACACAATGGCGTGGGTATGTCCGCCGTGGCCTGGGGGCCTCCAAGGCACTGATGCTTCTGTCTGAATTTCTGCAGACTTACTATGCTAAGCAAGCACGTGGGCTGATAGAGAGTACTGGAAGAGTGGTGTGGAGTAGGACTGTACTTGAGTGAGGTCCTTGTGAATGCCCCTGGTCCTCAGGTACCGGACTGAGTGAGGTCCTTGTGAATGCCCCGGTCCTCAGGTACCGGACTGAGTGAGGTCCTTGTGAATGCCCCTGGTCCTCAGGTACCCGACTGAGTGAGGTCCTTGTGAATGCCCCGGTCCTCGCACAGCTTAGCTCTGTGCTGCTTGGTTTTCTAGTGTCCGGTTTCTATGTGGCTTTTGCTTTTATAAGCTAGCTTAGCCCCTTCCCTGCCTTTTGCTGTGGGGGACATATTGACAGCATCTAGGATGTCAGTGTCTTCATATCTCCAGACACAGCTGGGTGTGAGGTGTCTTCAGTCTTTACTTCCTAGATTAGTGGTAACAGTTTCAGACCCTGAGGCTTATGGGTTTGGGTTTTAAGTAAGTTATTAGTTGGAGATAGAGATTTGTTTTACCCACTCCGCTGTTCAATGCTTTTGTTATATGCAGGCGAATGTTTCTGCTGCAAGTTAGACATGAGTGGACTGCTCTATCTTGATGTTTCTCTGGAAAGCTGTCTCACCGTGCTTAATCTCTTGTTCTCTGTGTAGCCCCATCTCGACGTGGCGATTTGGAAATACTTGGTTATTGCATGATCCAGTGGCTCAGCGGCTGTCTTCCTTGGGAGGATAACTTGAAAGATCCTAACTACGTCAGAGATTCCAAAATTAGGTAGGGGCCAGCTGACACTGTTTTGGGTTGGGTTGTGATGGGGCAAAAGAAATGCCCCTTTTAAAAACCTTTTTTTGGTTTTGTGAATTTTACATCATATACCCCGATCCTACCCATCTCCCGTTCCCCTCATTCTCACCTTCCACACTTGCAACCCCCAAAAGAGAGAAAAAAAATCTTGTGGAGGCTGTAGCGTGTCATAGTGTGTGTCTCAGGACACCCCCTCTCTACACCCATTTGCTTGCAAATGTTCATTGCCATGACTGATGAGGCCTCTGGCTTCTCGATACTGGATCCTCACTGAGACTCCTCTTGGGTATCCTGTTGCTGCCCTGTATCATGGAGATCCTATAGTTTTCAATCTGGAGGACCAGCCCCCTTCATGGAGTCCAGCAGTTCATCAGTGGGATAGATTTGGGGTGGGCCAATTCAAAGCCCTGGACCTGGGCTGTTACCAGGGCCACCCTCACTCTGCTGCCCAGGCGAGGTGCAGGGCCCACTCTCCTGAGTGTTGCAGCCTGTGAGGGACAGGGACAGCTCTCCCACTCTCATGAGCCCAGGGCCAGCTCTCCTGCTTGCCATACGTAGTGATGGGGGCTAAGGATTTTGTCAGTATTTCTTGACAGTATCTGTGGAGTTTTATTCTCTAGATTATCATTAGTTTTGTTTTATTTTATTTTATAGGCAGTGCATTGTTGAGTAGCCCTCCTGCCCCAGTCAGCACACCTGGCAGTGATTTAAGTAGAAGATGCAGGTTAGATAGATAGCAGGACTGTCTGAACTTTGCTGTTCCTCTTAGACTCACTGCCTGCTGGAATGTGTCCTATTATCAAAGGCTCTTGGGACCACACTTGTAACTGAGGACTCCTTCCTTCCTCTACAGATACAGAGACGATGTTGCAGCTTTGATGGAGAAATGCTTTCCTGAGAAAAATAAGCCAGGTAGGGAAGGTTTCTGTGGATCTTCATACAGCTTTTGTTTTCTGGGAGGAAAAAGCCTCAGCCTGTGTGTGAGTTTGGGCATTTCAGGACATTGCGTTGTTGGAGGTACACCTTCACAAAGTCAGCTGGGCAGTGAGCTTAGAGCCTCCTACACTTGCCCTTTGCTTTCAGAAAGGGAGGCGTGTTCTGTTCACTTAGGCAGTGGTTATGGAGGTTGTATTATGTGCCAGAGTGCTGTCAGTGCAGGATGTACCAGGGCTTTTTGCTAGCACATTATATTGTTGGTCCTGTGGGGGGTATAGCAGTGTGGAGGCTGGGGAGACTGTCCTGGAGGCTGTGAGGACTGCGCTCCTGGTCATCATGAGGTCACTGACTTGAAATAGGAGAAGGTGCCAATGGCCTCACCTTCTAGAGACATGAAAGGTGTCTGCTTCCTGGTTGAGGGAAGACTGTCCAGGGCTGGAGTGGGGAGGGTCTTCTGTCACCATCCATCACGTTCCCCAGTCCTGGACCCAGTGTCCCCAGACTCCTGCTGTGTGTCTGTGCGCCCACCCTGCTTTCCTGCGGACATTACCCACATGTGCTGCTGCTTGTCTGGATCTTGTCCTCACAGCTCAAGCTTCTTCCAGACTGCAGTGCTCACATGGATTGTGTGAGAAGAGCTCAGAGTCAGCTGGCCTAGCATCCTCTCTCTCCTCGAGACTTTCTTTATCTTCTCATGACTCCTTTGTTAAGACACAGGTGTGGACTCTGTTCCTTTTATCTGTTCCTGGCTGTGCCACCTCAGATACTCAAGGCTGGCTTCTGTCTCGATGACTGGCAGTGTCTGGAGGCTTAAATCCTTGAGTTGAGTTGAGTTGGTTTTTAAACTCGACTTCTTTCTTTTCCTTTGTTTAACTAAAGAATTTTTTAAAACTTAAAACTTATGTGTAGGGCTGTTTTTCCTGCATGTATGTCTATACACATGTGTGCCTAGTTCCTTCAGAAGCCAGTAGAGGGTGTTCAGTCTCCTGGAACAGGAGTTTCAGATGGTTGTGAGTCACCATGTGGGTGTTGGGGATAGAACCCACATCCTTAGGGGAGCATCCAGTGTTCCTCTCTGCAGCTCTGACTTGGTTCTTAAGTGCATTCTGTTGAAGCTTTAGTGTCATTACGTCAGCTTCACACTCACACTCCCTCTGTGTTTGCCTCTGAGGTTTAAGAGCCACTGCCTCACCCACTGTGGCAATTATTCCGATAAATCCCTCCTTAAATTCTAGTTGTAGTTTGGTCTCTGCAGAAATTTTGCACAGTCACATTGGGTAATTGATGCTTTTTTATGTTAACTGTTCTGGTTTGAACATTCCATTTCTAGTTTTTAACAGTATATAAAAATAGGGCAGATTTTAATGTATTTTACCCTGTATTCTGTACCGCGCTGTAGCTGAATATTAGTTTTAGCAGCTTTGCAGATTCTGTAGGAATTCTGCTTTGTTGTTTCCTTTTCCTTCCCCTCTCTTCCCCCTCCCTCTCTCCCTCCCCCACGCCCTCCCTTGCCAGTACTTGGTTTCTCTGTGTAGCCCTAGCTGGTCTTGAACTTGTGTTCCTCCTGCCTCAGCTTCCCAAAAGCTAGGATTACATGTCTGCCTACCAAGACCATTTTGTCATAGACCTTGAGGCAAGGACAGTTGAGTTGCCTGCTCCTGAAGGTGGTTTGGTGCCTTGACTTGCTTCTTGCCTTCTTGTACAGCTAAAGCATACTTGGCTGTTCTGTTCTGTGTAGATGGTGGGAAAGGTGGATTCTGCTCTCTCCTCTAAAACAGGAACTTTCTGTTATTTTTGTCAGACACACTGATATTTGTTCCAGGTGTTTTTAAAAATATAAAATTCTTATTCATTTTTGGATGCTTCATAACTTTATATAGTGTGTTTTGATCATATTTTAGGTTCTGTTTTATCCGGTTAGGATAGTGGATGTTTGGCAACCCTCCTTCTCCCCAACTGTTGAGGATAGTGCCTGGCCACACTGTGACCCGTAAATACTTAGTGATTCCATATGTGTCTGTGGATGGTTCCTGCTCTGGATGTGGAATAGAAGGAAGACAATGAGATGCTGACCTGGGCTGGGAGGAGGGCAGCCTTTTTAGTAACAGACCAGGGAGACTCCCAGGGTCAGGAGCTGGGGTCTGAGGCGATGGCTGCATGTCAAGGAACTGATGATGAAGGAGCAGTGGACGCCGTGTCAAGGGAGCTTGTGAGCCTGGCTGGTCCTGTCAGTGAAGTTTCTTCTCATGCCCCGAGGCACCTTGCCTCTCTGGACCTGTCTCGCTGTTCTTGAATCTGCTCTCTGGGTTCTGTTTCTCACGTCATAGCATGTTCTCTTAGAAGACTACTAACTTCTAGGGTCATTGCAGCTCAGGCATACTATGTTCTGAGTTCTTTTTATATATACATTTTATGTGTGTCAGAAATGTAATTTATGTTCTCTTATTGTCTCTTAGGGTTGCAGAAATGTACCTTGTAACTGAAGTGTGTTGTCTTACCTTACTTTCCTGAAAGTCCCTGGGCTTACGGACTTACTTTGCATTGAGCTCTGATTGAGAGCCTGGTTCTGCTTTAACCTGCTGCACACTTGGACTGTTTCCTTAGGCATGTGATGGACATATCAGGTTCATGATTAAATGTATTGAAATGATTGTGGTATTTTAGGTGAGATCGCTAAGTACATGGAATCTGTGAAACTACTGGACTACACTGAAAAACCTCTCTATCAAAACCTCCGTGACATCCTTTTACAAGGACTAAAAGCTATAGGAAGTAAAGATGATGACAAACTGGATCTTAGTGCTGTGGGGAACGGAAGCATGAAGACAAAACCAGCCTCAAAGGTGGGTCTGGGTACTGAGTGACTTTGGGTTTCCTATGATTCCACGTAGGTGAGGCCTTAGCTCAGGAAGGAAGCTAGGTGGGCTGGTGGCTAAGGGTGTATTCAGGGGAGGGGCACAGAGTGTGTAGGGAACTAGGGACAGCGAGTATTTCCAGGAGCAGGTTGTTAAGTATCTGATGACCTCACCCGTGACCTGAGGTCAGGGGTCGATGGGGCAGTGACTCTTCTGCCATCGGCCTTGTCCAGGTGGGCTGCTGTAGAGGGAGTGTCTCTTTTTCAAAGGAGTTTTAAATATGCAGCCCCCCACTCCACCCCCACTCCCACTACCTGGCCAGTACTTTCTTTCTTCTTTCTTCTTTTTTCTTTTTGGCTTATAGAGATAGGGTTTCTCTGTGTAGCCCTGGCTATCCTGGAACTCTGTAGATCAGGCTGGCCTCAAACTCAGAGCTCTACCTGCCTCTGCCTCCCTAGTGCTGGGAGTAAAGCTGTGCACCACCACCGCCTGCTAGCATTTTCTGATTGAGGTTGCTGGTGAAGGTTTTCAAAAAGGTATTCCTAGTGTAGTGCTGCTCAGGTGACCAGGACCACACCACCCTTCCTGAATGTGCCTCTGTTCTTCCTGGGTCCTGCTTCAGCAGCTGGGTGAGGGGGGCCACAGGGTCACTTTTGCTTGTTGCAGACATGTTTCTAAATGCTTATTTTGGGCTCATTTCTTTAGGTTTTAGATAGAAGGAAGCAGTGAGTTTTCATCTCTCAAATGTCCCTGCCCTGATTTTCTAACACGTTTTGGCTTGTTTGTGTGTGAGTACTTAGAGTTAATTAGACTTTATCCGTTCTCCCATCAGAGCTGTCTTCCTCCGTAGCCGTCTCTCAAGCTGTTAGGAGGCAGGTGTCCTGTTGTTTCTCTGTGCTCTGTGTCCTTAGTGGTCAGAGCTCCCGAGTCTCTGTGTCCTTAGTGGTCAGAGCTCCAGAGTCTTATATTTTTTGTTGTTGCTGTGCCCTTTCTCTTGGATTCATCTTTTAGGGTATGTGCTCAAGTCCCTCCTCTCCCCCCCTTTTTTTTTTTTTGAGGAGAGACATAAATGGTAAACTTTACGAATCCACGATTTTCACAAATGCTGATACGTGCATCATTGAAAGAGTAATCTGGTTGGAGTCACTGCTGAGTGTCCCTCGGCTTCCAGTTTGTTAGTTTTGTTTTTTACTCGATTTCTGGTTCCCTCTATGTTTGAGGCCTCTTGCTTTTCCTTCTGCCCCTCTATTCTGCTTTCCACCACAGAATATATGTGTGTGTGTGTGTGTGTGTGTGTGTGTGTGTGTGTGAGAGAGAGAGAGAGAGAGAGAGAAAGAGTGAGAGAGAGAGAGAGCGAGAGAGCGAGAGAGAGAGAGAGCAAGCATTGTTTTCTTAGTTTAAACCTCATATATATGCTTGGTGCTTGGCGAACCCTGGCTGAAGACATGGCACTCATCCTGGAACTTGAGAAGTTCATCTTTGTGAGCCTGCAGGTGGTTCCTCTTCACCTCCCTCAGCATCTTCACTGAGACCTGGGGGAGAGAGCTGGAATCCAGCTTCTCTTTCCTTCTCTTTCTACACAGTGTAGCCTTTCTTTTTTTGCACGTCTAACTCCATGCATGACACCAATCTGTGGACTTGTAGCTCACCTCCCTCATTTGTGACTTCTCCGGCACATTTTAGGGGAATCGGTGATTTTCTTTGTGGCTCTTCATCCATTTTAATTATTAAATTAGTTTGCGACATCGTGACACATGCACATAGTGCATGCTGACCGCTCTCATCTCTCCTCCCCTGCTTCTCATTCCTCCAGGGGACTCCCACCTTCTTGCCGTTTGTTCTGTGACACACTGGGTTTACTCAGGGCCATCTGTGTGGCCGTAGGTCTGTGTGGCCGTAGGTCTGGGGCTATGTGTGGAATCTGGTGGGGTCAGCAGGTGCACAGCTGAGGACAGTGAATCCCCTTCTCCCAGAATTCCTTGGTAGCCAATAGATGAGCAGGGATAGTCACAGCCTGAGAGCCTCTCTCACATCTATGACTGACTGAAGACAGGGAGTTTCTTCTTGATGTCCTGGTGTGATAGCCTCTTATGGCTCTGTGGGTAGGATGCTGTTTTATAGCATGGGGACTGTGTGGTGTGAGGTTAGTGTCTCTGTCCTGCTCTGAGCATGGGGACTGTGTGTGCTGTGAGGTTAGTGTCTCTCTTCTGTTCTGAAATTGTCCTTAGGTTTTGCTCTTCGCCCCATTTGCAATGCTGTTACCTGTTTACTGTTCGCGTACAGTGCCTGTCACTAGAGATAGACTGAGAGCTTGGGGACCACTTGGGGATTTCTGGTGTCAGGACCCCTGGCTTCTCCACTTCCTCTGTCTAGTCTGGAAGTCCTTTAATACTCCTAATACCCTAGTACCTCAGGTCATATAATGCGGTTTTTCAAGACTGTCCTGGTACTGGTGTTAGATCACCTCGAAGCCCTGCCTCTTTCCTGTCTTGGACTGTACTCCTCACACCAGTTAAACCAATGCTAAACTATGGGGCTGGGACTCAGGCCCTAGGTGCACAAAGGCTTCTTAGATGCTTCCATCATCAAATGCAGTTGAGAACCACTGTGCATCAAAAGTTGACCATCTGAATTGCAAGATCTATGTAGATGTTAGCCTTTTGTAAGTAAGCCTAGCCACAATTGGGCATTTTGGGTTTTAAGTAGACTTTTTAGCTCCATGACCAGTTTTTGTATGTGCCAATGAGGCACACATGCCCAGTTTTGATTTTTGTGTACTTGTGCATCTGGCTGTAAGATACAAGAGACCATTTGGTACAGTATTAGTGCCTTGAACTCTTAAGAATTTATCTGTGTGTGGCCTGTAAAACTGTGAGAGTTTATCTGTCAGAAATAATTTCCAATTGCATAATGTTCTTACAAAGTGATTTAATTTATTTTAATCATATTTATAATGTGAAATATAAGATGATGATAATATTGGCTTCTAAAGTTTTAACCAAAAATAGCATTTTAACGATTATAGAAATGTCTACAAGTAATTTAATATTTTAATAATTCTGTATTTAATTTTGACATGTTTCTCATAATTCGCCATTGTATTTAATACTGTGCTATGATATTCCACAGTACATACATATTTTTGTCAACATAAATTCCTAGAAATAAGTTTACTAGATAAAGTTTTATGCACAATTTATACTTTGGTACTTGTTGGTAAGCTGTTCATTACAAGTACTGTATTGATTGTACTGTTATATGGAACATTTCTCTAAAGTTCTCTAACAATTAAATTTTATTATAAAAAATTAAAAAAAAAAAAAAAGAATTGATCTGTGGAAGCAACACAAGGGCGTCTTATCAGATGTCCTCAACGTCAGCTGATTGTCTTTAATCATGGCCAAGTTTTAGGATGCTAAGCATGCACGCCTTTGCATTTTTAATAAGGGGTGAATTTAAAAACAAATTTTCTGTGGAAATAACAGTGCATTCTTTCTTGCTCATGAGCTTGTCACAAGGGACAAAACGAAGCCTGGGTGCTCACACACGCAAGCATCGGGGAGTGAGGGCCGTGTCAGTGCTGTTTGCCTGCTGCTTAGCGCTCCTGCTTCCTTCCTTTAGAAAGAACAGTATTTTCATCTTATTCTCTTGCCACCATCTTGAGAACTGAGGTGTACAGCCTTGAAGTTGAGCTCAGTTTTAGTTTTGGATAGATAGAGACAAAGCCTGGTTTAGATTTCACTGACGAATGCACGGGTGGTAGATTTTAAGTGGTCCTGGCTGGCCAAACGTTGATTTGCAGCAAAAGACAAGATGATAGTTAGTATGAAATAAATACATACAACGTGTGGCTCCATAATGTATATCAAAACATATACATCTCAGCAGTGAGTTTGTGGTGTGGTTTCCTTTGAGGCTGTTGATTGGTATGGGTAAAGCAGAGGACGCCTGGCTTCCATGTCTGCTGTTTGTGTTTAGTGAGTTGGGGTTTTGTGGGTCAAGGGAACTGTTTTTAGTAGTAATTCTAAAGTGGCTTATGTGCTTTGTAAGGAACTGTCCTCACAAGGCCTGAGGTGGTTCCTACCACCATGTGGAAGGGAGATGGACATCTAAAGGTGACAATGTCATCACATGTGCGGTGGGCGCCTCAGGGTTTCCCTCTTCTTTGAGGGTGCAGAGGACTGCTGGTAAATGACCCTTCAAGCTTCAGGCTGTCACTTGCTGCTTCAGAAGCACAGGACAGAGCCACCTTCCATATGCTTTCAGATGGACATTGTGGCATCCACATGAGACACTTTGTTACAACCTAAAGATGGGCTTGACAGCTCTGAAGTGAGGACCCCTTCCCCTGGCTTGCAAGTCCAATGACCTGAGCTTGATCTCTGGTATCCATGTAACCGTGAGAGCAGAGGACCAGCTGCCCAGTTTTTCTTTGGCCTTCTCATGTTTTCTGGCCACACATATACCCACATATCCATCCACCTAACCCTGCAGATACTGAATGGTGTGGGTGTGGGTGTGGGTGTGGGTGTGGGTGTGGGTAGGTAGGGAGTCTCAAAGAAGGCAAACTGAGTTGCCTAGGGTCTTGCAACTGCCATTCTGTAGTTATAATGTAGTTTTCCTCCGAGAAGCTCATGGCACTTAAAGAAAGTCTCTTGGTGATTTTAGTCATAAAATACAGGTAATTAAGGTGTAACTCGCTGCCTGCTTTTGTCTTTTCCCTTGAACTGTCCATAAAACATGCTAAGTTTGATATTAGTGGTGTGATAGTGTCCTCAGAGGAAAGCATCATGTTAATTCCAGTGTGGTAGAGAATAAAGATACTAGTTTCTAGAGCTGAGTTCACTGACTCTCTAGTAACATCAGGTTTGCTCATGCTGGAGCTAGAGTCCTGGAGAGCCCTCGCTGCACCAGTTGCACATGTTGTCAGACATGCAGCTGGAGCTTTCCAGCTCTAAGTTGCTTCTTTACTAGGAAACTTCTGCACCTAGTGTGCCTACAGGCTCTGGCTAGGGGTTTCTGCTCGCCTGTTGATTAACTGTTCTTTTCATAAATATCAGGAGAGCTTCTAACAGCTCCTTCTCTGGGCCCTCAAGAGGCTGAGCCAAAGGGACACAACTGTGCTCCAGAATAAGCAGTGGATGGTGTAGGTGACCCCCGCTCTGTGATGCGCACAAATGCATCAGGGTCCCTGCACACTCAGTGGACCGGGGTACTTTCTGGTGCACCCCTTTCATGTGCCCAGCGTTGTGGTAAAGCTCAGCTAGAGTTAGGAAAGGGCCCGTCAGAGCCCCCTGCCCCGGACGGGCATCGGTCAGAGGGAGTCGGGTGTGAAGGTGGCTGTGCAAGCACACGCCTGTGCATGCGCCCACCAGATGCTGCAGTGGGCTTAATCTCCTTGTCACCCCGGCAACAAACACGGAGCCCATTCTCCTTGGCTTTTTTGTGTTTCTCTCCATTTTTTCCACGTAGTGCATTTTAACTGAGTCTACTCTCTGCAGGTTCTGTGGCACCCATGTTTGCTGTCCCTGTGTGTGCCAGTCTGCAGGTCTGTTGTCCCTCGTGCCGTGCCCCCAGTCACTTCTAGTTGTCTGTGAACTGTGCACATTTGCCTGGTGACTTTACTGGGCTCTTGACAACTGTGACGAGTTGGCATGTGTGTTTGTACCTGGAGACCTTTAGCTTAACACCAGGCCTGGGACTGGTGGGTTTTTTGTTTTTAAATGTATGACGGCCGCTGTGAGGCAGGGCACCCCAGAGCGTCCTGTGCTTCATTGGTGATGGCCATGGTCTGGCTGCTGTTTCTTAGATGTGGGCTCCTGCAGTGATCTCAGGCTTGACTTGAGCAAGGACTTGGTCTCTGATTTGCCTCTGAAAGAATTTTGTTGTCTTTTCTGTTGAAGCAGCTTTATTGGTCTCCAGTCAGTGTTTAGACTATTAGTAAATTATCAGTCCAAATGATTCCAGCTGATTTCTCTTCCTGTTTCTAAATTGGAAGTGAGAAGCAGCTAATTAAGTTTTAACCTAGCATATCTGAACACTTTAAAAATATAATGTGAACTATATTACTAATGTCCTTTGAAATAAGCCCACTTTTCAAGACTTTTTCTGTGTTGAATTAAAAGCAAACTATGTCCCACATGGGTTATGTAAGTTGCCCCTGTGTGTCATACAGTATCTTGGTTTCATTTATAAATGCAAATAAAGGTACCCGTGAGACATGGCATAGACTGTCACAGATTCAGAGATTGGCACAACCACTTGGGAAGTTTTTCATTTCGAAGGGAACCCACACCTGCACACCCAAGCTCTAAGGATTCTGATAGATGCTTAGAAGAAGCCTCAGCAGCTTGCTTTTGGGATTTGTGTGTCGCTGTGTAAGCCAGGTGCCGTCCGTATGCACTGTTAAACTAGGCAGGCTTCGTTTTATTTTGCTCACTAGTGATCTTAAGTTCACGGACCCTTTCTACTCAAACTGCATGTGCTGTCAAACAAGTTGGGTAGGAGCTGGCGGGCGGATGAATGTGACCCTCCGCTTTCCCCAGCACACAGGTGTGAATGTGACCCTCCGCTTTCCCCAGCACACAGGTGTGAATGTGACCCTCCGCTTTCCCCAGCACACAGGTGTGAATGTGACCCTCCACTTTCCCCAGCACACAGGTGTTCCTGTCCTTGACTGAATGCTGTCTGATTCTCATTCCTTATAATTCACCTGTATGGAGATTAAGAAAACTTATTTTTATTAAATATACTTCAAAACAAAATCAATGTGCTAGGCTCTTTGGTAGGAAATAGTGGCTAACTCCCTTTATAATGAGCATTTACGAAACTACCTGATAAAATCTGGAAACTGCTTTCTGTTCTATTGGAACACAGAGCAGAGTGCTGAAATATTCCTCCTGAATTTTGGTCTGAAGGAACAAAAGTCTGTGTTTATCCCTGCCTAATGCATCACAAGTCTGCTGACACGCTAACCTTGGAGTCTTGGCCGCCGTTAATCAGGCCTGTGAACCGGCAGGAAAGACGTACCTAAGGCGCTCCGTCAGTGCACTTGCATATGGAGGCTCTCATGGGGGAGCTGCCCGTGCCAGCTGAGGGTTACCTGCCCACTGCAGTTATTGTATGTAATTATCGAGCCAATCTGTTCAGCCCAGCAGGGTTTAGATGGTAATCACGAAGCAACGCTTTGGAAAGAGAGATGTAAGGCATTCTCCCCTTCCCTCAGCAGCAGTGTGAAGGCAGAGGCGTTCTCGTGGCTGTGTTTGAGAAGCGCACCTTCTCACACAGATCTCCTCAGTGAAAGCCACTGAGAGTTCCTCAGGGTCTAGCCAGGTTGTTTCTGTGCGTGGGAGGGAGCCTTTCAAGCAGGTGTGGGAGGGGTCTCTGACTCCGGCCTTTCTGCTGCCACCTTAGCCATGCTTTGGACAGTGCGATTGGGCGTCATACACTGACAGTGGTTCTCAGCACTGGGCATGAACATGGCAGCTTGCACAGGTCGGCTTCGTTATCTAGGGCGGAACCCATGGTTACCACTAGGGAGAGAGTGCTGTGCTGTCAGTAAATACTATCTTCTGCAGCTGGACACAAATGGCCTGAAGCAAGGAACACTTTCAGATGAAGTTGAGCTTAATATTAATTGCTAGACAGTGTAAGTGAGGACATCCCGTTGCATCATGCTGTGGATTCTGAATGTGTCAAATATCTCCCTAAAAGATCCAGAGTTCCGTCAGGGAACTTAGGCCTTGAGTTAGAATTCAGAGCGCTACACATTTAGATTTGTACCTCCATAGGACAAGGCTACATGAAAAATATAAAGTTATCTATTCATTGCCAACGTCCCTCTATAAACACAACCGCCGGGAGCTGTTATCTGATGGCTCAGCACAGAGTTGGTGTAGACTCGTGTGCCTGTGAGGCGTGGCAGCAAGGGAATAAGCACAGCCTCCAGATGCCACAGCTGAGAAAGTGGGGATGGAAGGACAGGGTGGAGAATGCACGGCTTCCAGAGAGCGGGAGAGCTTCGTACTTGACATCGCTCAAAGATCGAGTTTACGGAACTCAAACACTTGATAACACTGGTTCATGAGCAGAATTTGCCACCGAATTTAGATTCCACATGTGAGGTTAGGTGTATGTCTTTCTGTCTCTCAGGCTCACAGCGTCTGCTGTTACCTCTACCCATGTTAAGCCGAAGAGTAAATGTCACTGGCCTGTGGAGGTGACAGCAAGTTGGTAAACATTTCATGTCCTGTTGATCAGTATGACTCAGGTGGCAGAAGAAAGACCCCACCCAGGCTGGCTGTAGCTGGCGGCTTCTGCTCCTTTCCCTTGGGTTCTTCTGGCTGTTTTGGGACTCCCACACTTAGATAGTTTCATATATATGTTAATTTATATAATTATGTATATTTGCTTCTGTGGGTGCCAGACTACATTCCTCTCTTTCTCTCTTGTCTTTTGACCCTCGTTTCCTATGTAAGAAGCGGAAGAAAGAGGCAGAAGAAAGCACAGTGTGTTCTGTGGAAGACATGGAGTGCTCGGATTCACAGGTGCAAGAGGCCATCACACAGACTCGTAAGTGAAGACTCTCGCTTATCCCTTCCATATACAGCCCTAGATGGCACTTTCTCCCACTGGCTGGTGGACTGGCCATGTGCATCACAGTATTTCAATTTGATTACGAAATACCGTGGAGATAGGGTTTGTATTGCATCGTACCTATAGGAGTGTCTTCTGTATGCGCCTTGTGTCACTCACTCTCCACAGTGGTCAGGACAGGGATTTGGGAGGTGGAAACCAGAACTGCCTCTCAGGCCAAAAGCTTCCCACCTCTGCCAGGGTGGGTGGGGGACGTGCACAAGCCGCAGTGTACTTCTCTGCAGCTCTTCCCAACCAGTTAGGAGGGCAGACTCAAGCTTTGAAACATCACTGATTAAAGCAAGTGATGCAGAAGCAAAGATTTGAAGTCACTTCTACTTAGGGGCTGGTGCTGAAGGTCCCGCCTATAAAGTCAGTTAGAGATGGTGTCAGCAAAGGCATCTACACTGCAAGCTGGGACTGGACACGGTCTGCTGTATCAAGTATTCCCAAGCACTGCTCTCTTGGACCGAGTGCTTTTTAACAAACTTTTTTTTTTCCTCTTTCTCAGTTTTATTATTTTGCTGGTCCTTGGGCGTTTCTTAGTTTCTGATGAATAGCCTTGTTTTGGGCAAAAAAGGTCTCAGTAGCATAAATGCCCTAGTGACAGAGGCCAGCACTGTAGTTTGCCTTTCTGTTGACACTGGCCCTGGTACATGTTGAAAAGCAAGTTTTGGAAGACAGCTACCTTTATCCGGATTGTATTAGCATTTTGCCCTTATATTATGGGTCAAACCTGGTTAGGTTCATCTTCAGTCACCCTGGGATGCCATGCCATTCACTCCCGAGGCCAACGCTTCAGTCGTCCGTTTCCTTCTGACGCTGCCGTCTCCGTCTGCTACTGTTTGTGTTTACTGCCTCCTTTCCTGTCTTGTTCATTTGTTATTAGGAAGTGAGGAATCCCAAGGAGCAGTACATGGAAGCATGTCTCAGCCAGAGGCGGGCTGCAGCAGCTCTGACAGTGAGTGGGGACAGACTAAGTAGCGCTGAAGACAGCTCTGTTCTTACTTTGAACACACCCTTAAGCGTTAAAGCATCCCTTGTCATAGGAGCTTATGCAAGCCAGGAGTCGGTGCAGGCAGACCCCAGATGTGCTGTAGTCCGGAGGGCTTTCTTAATTGCCTGTGGGGTATCGGCAGTCCGTACACTGCTTGATGAACACAGACGTCTTTGTTTTGAGAGTGTGTGACTTAAAGTTCTACTTCTAACCATGAAAACTCATCTTGGCCCTGGCAGTCTGGGGTAGGATTGTAGTCACCGTAGCTGGCAGGTTGCTAAGAAAGTGTCACTGAGCTGGGACTCCTGCTGTAAGGACCACTCAGACTGCTTTGCTGCATAACTTTTTTTTTGTTTTTTTTTTTTTTTTTTTTTGTTTTTCTAGATATGGTTTCTTAGTTGTCCTGGAACTTGCTCTATACACCAGGCTGGCCTCAAACTCACAGAGATCCGCCTGCCTCTGCCTCTCAAGTGATGTAATTAAAGGCATGTGCCACCACTGCTGGGCTACTATAACTTTTTAAGATAATGGAGAATAATTAGATTCTATATTCATGTAAATTCAGAATTACTTTAATTTGTTGTTTTCTTTGAGACAGTCTTACTATGTATCCCTGGCAGGCCTATAACTCTATGTAGACCAGGCTGGCCTCAAACTCACAGTGATCCACTTGCCTCTGTCTCCCAAGAGCTGGGATTAAAGGGGCCCACCAGTATGCCTAGCATTTGCTTAAATGGCTTTTGAGTTTTCTTGTCATAGGCCATTTCCCCTGGAGTACTAGAGTAGTTATTTTACTATCAGAATATTCATGGGGAGAAGTAGTGCCTGAGGAGGTTGGTGAACATTATTGCTTCTAGAAAAAAACAAAACAAAACCCACCCAAACAACCCAAGGCCAAGTGCCGAGCAAACGTGTATCTTTACATTCATCACTTAAGGCTTCTGATGGCCAGGGCATGTTGCTGGGCTTGACTTTTACTATTTTGAGAAATGTGATAAATTCCATGAAATCTGTGGTTCGGGGCTTTAGGATTTTGTGTCTTAAATGTGTTCCAAGAATGGCTGCCTCAACGGCAGCTTTACAAATGTCAGCTTCTTCATTAACAATTTTATTTTCAAACACAATTTATGGTTTACAGTGTGGTAAGAGACTGTTCTCACCGAGTGATCTTTTAGAATGCTGTGCCTCGCAAAATGGGAGCAACTTTCCTGTAATATCTATTTAGACCATTTTAAAGCCGGGTGTAATTTTCTTGATACACCTAAACTCATTTTGAATAGTTGGGGGTCTATTGTGTGGGAGTGCACTCTGAAAGCTTTCTGTATGCTACTGTGCAGGCTGTGAGGGGGATGGGCGGTGCCGGGAGAACAGGGCCTCTAAGCCTTTTATTTTTATGCCAGGTGTAATTTTTACCAATTGAGGAAATTTGGTTATTTGCTGCAAGTAATTTTTCCCCCTCACAAAATGATAAGCCTTAAAAACTATGTATATTCTGGCATTTTAAAACTATACCAATATTCCAGAATTGTACTCAGATTAATTGATGTGGCCATGATACTTATGGCTTTGTACATGTCCCCTGTTGGACGGTGGAGACTGCTCTTCTGGAGGTTAGTTAGTGTGAAGCACTGAGGACTGGGCCTGTCCTGAGGACTTTCTTTGGGAGAATACTAACTTGTCAGGGACCAGATGTTTCTAAGAAAACCCTGCTGAGACACTTCCTACGTTCACCTTTTATTTATGAAAAGATGGATGACTTTCCCTAAAGTCACCTATGTTATTTTTCAAGTATCAGATTTCACACGTTAGTTTTCCGGTTAGCTCTGTTACTAACTGTACTGTTAGGAGCATGGCTGTCTTAGTAAGGGCATGACTTTAGCAGAATCCACCAGCCTCCTGGTGACGGTCAGCTCTGATTTCTTTAGGTACCAGGAGGCAGCAGTATTTGGAATTGCAGCTAGACATGCTAAGTCTAGACCACAGGGGTAAGCAGCAGTCTTTAGTTTAAGAGGGGAGTGTCAAGTTAGGACATTGTAAGGGCGTCGGCTGCTGGGACAGTCTCAGAATGGTGGCGTTTCTGATTTTCTTTGTAGATGTAACTTTAATATTTTATATGTGGAACCTTCAAAACATAACATGGGATGTTTTGTTTTTTTCCAACACAAAAGCTTTTTGTTTCATCAGGGTTCAGTGGCCCTTAGCTTATTTTTATTAGCATGGGTTGCTTATACATGACAGTGGTTTTGTTGTGCTCATTCTGACATAGAATACATGTTGATCTTGCTGACTCCTCACCCCCTCCGTCGTCCCCCCCAACCCCCCAGGCTCCCACCCTCATTCCTTTTCTGCTTTCCTGTCTTCATCTGTTCCCTTACCCAGTCAGTCCACTACTGCCCGGGGAGTTTCATTAGGTTCTCACTGGGTCCTGAGATGCTCAGAGGGAGCGGGGCCATATGAGCCCCTGAGCTATCACTGCTACTGTTGAAGGTTGTTACTCATTCGCAGTGTACAGGCTGTCTGAGTGGTGGGGACGATGCTCCCAGAAGTCTAAGGTTTGCTGGGACTGAACTGAGCAACAACTGAACAGAAACTATCTGAAAAAATTTTAATTTTAAAACAGATTTTCCAGCTAAGTAACTAAAAACTCCCATAATCTGAATACCTTTAGAAACTATAATTGTATGGGATTAGAAACTTTGTCTCAGATTCAAAAAAAATTCTTGCCTTTTTCCGAAAAGAAGTTGATTAACTATTGACTACCAGGATGCCCTCATTCCAATGTTTCTGGTCATTTCTGGCCCAGAGAGCTTGAGGCTGGGAAGAATAGGAGACCAGGCTGGGCAGTGTGGTCAGGCCTGGAGAAGAACCCCTCGTGAGGTGGGTAAGAGCAGTCCTCAGGACCTTAAGTCAGGAGGAGCGGAGTGTGAGTGCCAGCAGAGAGGACTTCTCACCCCGTGTCATGTATAACCCAAGCACCCCCCAGGAAGGGTAAACTCCGGAGTTACAATGGAAGTCAGTGGCTCAAATTTTATAATACAGAGTTTGGGGAGAAATACTGGGGTGCATTTTTACCTGTGGGCTAAAACCAGAAAGTAACCTGACAGGTCCCAGGCTGGGCAGCTACAGTTGGACCCCTGTGTGGAGTTCACCTCCACAGCCGTCAGTCAGTCAGTCAGACAGTCAGACATGAAGAGATTTGTATTTCTGACCCTGTGCTTTTGTAAGTTAGTGGTTACTTATGTGACTTCCTCTGATTCCTCCTTAAGGTTCACGAACCAGAAAGAAAGCCCAGAAGTAAATGATGCCAGCAGCCGTCTTCTCTGCCCAGCAGCCGTCTTCTCTGCCCAGCAGCCGTCTTCTCTGCCTGTTCACTTGGTTTTTTTCTCCTTGTCTGTTTTATGTTTTATTTTCATGTGAGTCTTCTGGAATGTTAGTAATAATTAAATACCTATTTTTTTTGAAAAACAAAGTTTATTAAAATGAATATTTTGTGTACTTTATTGAAGGATAGTTTCTAAAATCCTGAGTCTTTAGTTGTCACAAGCCATGTGGTCAGGGGCTTGGGAGTGTGTTGCTGGCTCTGGCTGCTGTTCGAGTCCCAGATTAGACAGAGCGCTCAACAGGCTCCTTGCTTTTAAGGGATGAAGAACTTAAATAAAGGTCTCTTTTGCTTGATGTAGTGTACATGTTGTGATACTAAATCCTGGTCTACATGGATTCTGCTCTTTTATATAAGCATTTATTGAATACCTGCTGTGTGCACGAAGAAAGATGGCAGTAAGTACAGCGTGCCTGAGAGGAGACCCACATTCTAAAGTCAGATCATGTGAGAGTAACTACGGAAGGCAAGGAGCAGGAGGACACTAGTCAGTCGCCCAGCGGGAGAAGGACCAAGGATGAGCAGAGGCAGGGTGCCCTCCAGGGGAGTCCTGTCAGTGGGGGACAGCGCCTCCCCCACTTAGATTGTTTGTTTTTGTAAGTTTAATTTTTGTAGAAATGATCATTTGTAAAACTCAAGATTTTTTTTGTTTGGTTTGGTTTGGTCTTTTTTGGTTTTCTCAGTTGGACTTGTATAGACCAAGTGTTCTCAAACTCCTGACCTGCCTGTATCGGCCTCCCCAAGGCCGTAGCTGCAGGGATTACAGCTGTGCTTTGCACACTAGCTGAAGTGGTTACAACCATGTGTGTCGCACTCTCTGCAGAGGTTACGTGTTTGCACCCCACACTAGCTGCAGGGGTCAATAGCTATGCACCTTGCACTGCCTGCAGAGATTGCAACCGTGCACTCCACTAGCTGCAGGGATTATAGGTATGTACCCTACACTAGCTACAGAGCGCATAGTGTGTACCCCCCTACACTAGATGCAAGATTTTTGTGGTTGGAAAACTTAAGATATACAGAGTATTTTCCAAGTTGTTTGGGAATAAAGCTCATATTGGAGTAGGGTGCGGTCACAAGTGCAAAGCTGAGCTGCAGCCCCAGAGGCTAGTTCTCAGCGTCCTAGAGGTACCGTGGGTCTTAAGGAGAAGGGGCTGAGAGACCCCTGTTTTCTTTAGAATATAGGGTTGTAGTACTGAGTAGTGTGTCTCAAGTTGTGTTTTTAAACACATTCCTCCTTAAGATAGGATAAAATGTGTGTGATATGGTCTTGTCTGTATGCTGTAGCTTTTTTTTTTTTTTTTTTAAAACACAAAACAGCACAACCTGTTAGTTAAATATTAAGAAAACAAATATTTCCTCACATATTGTTTTAAACATTAAACAAGTGCTGACATTTTCTCAAATGTTACTATATTGGCAGGGCTACATAAATTAGTTAAAAACTACTAGCCAGAAGTAGCCCGATTGATCGTCAGCTGGGTCCCTTGTTCTGCTGAGCTTTCAGTCCCTACGGAGCTTGGTTCTTCCCGGGTCAAGCCACGTCAGCATCCACAGTTGCTGCTGTTTCCTGCCCGTTTCAGTTCCATGGGTTTATCTTCTTGCCAGTTCCTGAGCAAGTGGGTTTACAGCCTCTCTTCTCCTTCTACAGGCCAATATCTGGTATCTGCACTCTTTAACACACCTAGTTCTGTGCTGTTTTTGTGACACGTTGTCATGTCCTTACTGACCTGATGTGTTCTGGACCTTGGGGACCATCACCTGTGGCGGACTCTCTTTTGAGCACAGGATCCTACAATGGTGACCAGGAACTCAGCTTCCCATGTTCTCCAGTGGCGGATTCTTAAGACAACACTATTAAACCAGAGCCGTAAACACGCCCTTGTTTCCTTGAACTGCTGAGTTAGCTGTGCCTATATAGACCGAAGTTGCATAGCACAGCCTCAGTGTGCCCTTTGTTTCTCTGTGCCTGGGTACATAGCTGTAAAATATTATATTTTTGTTTTTAATGTGCATTACAGTGTCTGGGGTTTTTAAAATAATAAACAGCCCTTGGCGAAGATTCCAAATATACAGAAAAATGTAACCACCACTCTTGGGCACTCACTGTAGATAGTCACACTTTGTCTTTTCATACTTTATTTTGAATACTTCATATACCACTCCATGATGTCATTTTTAAAGCCCACTATGTTTTTAATATCATAGTTCTTCATGTACATAACAGGGTATCTGTATGAAGTACAGTGTAGACGAAGTACATCCTCTAGATGTGCGATCCTGTTATACATTGGACTTTAAATGCCTACCAGTGTTTCACATTATAAACAGTGGTCTTGAACAAAATTGGGCAGAAATCTTCGTCAACATTCGTGACAGACAGTCCTTAGATTTTAAAAAAGTGGACACCAGGCCAAAGACTGAACGTTGCTGCATGATATGCACACCTCTGTTGGTCTATCAAAGTCCTGTCCATTAGCACTTGGCCTGCTTTGCCTGGTGGCATCTAACGCCATGGATGGAAAGTTTGCGTCACACCTGCCTTTTGCCTGGGTCACCTCGTCCCCCACCATAGAAGTTGAATCCCAGATGTGATTATTGGAAGAAGGGTCCTACTGTGTGAGATCAGTGCCTTTGGACGAGGAGGCAGGTGACATGACCTCTTTCCTATGTGTGACTCCACTGGGAATAGCATTTGTGCACCTTGCCTGGGGCCTGATGCCTGTTGTTTAAGCCTCTGGGTTTGTCCTAGCCTCAGCCAGGACAAGATTGGTTTTCTTGGTCAGGAGTTTGTTGCTGCTGTTAGCTATTATTTGTAAACTAGCTGTCCTGACTTCTATTCCCTGTGCTTGTGTATATTGCTTGGAGATTAATGACCAGAGACATTTGCCATGTTTTTTTTCATTTGTCTTTAATTACTTTAAAATTTTTAAAAGTATTTATCTTTATGGCTTTAGTCTGTTGCTTTCTATTATAATTTCTGCCAGTGTTTTGAAATATTTTCTAACCAGAAATCAGGAATATTTGATGTGACTTTTTGCTGACTGTTACTCCAGGACACCCAATCAGTAGCTTCTCCCTCTGTTTTGTTTATATTGAGTTCTCATGCCAAGTCTGTTACTGGACAGTACTTGCTTTCAGTGAGAGATCCTTATGCCAACGTCACAGCCATGTAAGTGCCACCAACGTGCTGATTCTTACTCATGGTCCAACTTACATTAACAGAAATAAAAGTGGGAAAAATAACTTACTCTGTCACTCCAATAAAAGTCAAACTCTGGGCCAGTGAGATGGCTCAGTGGGTAGAGACACTTCCTGAGCAAGCCTGGTGAGCTGACTTAGATCCCCAGAACCCACAACCCATAAAGTTGTCTTCTGACCTCTACACACACATACCTGGCACATCCCTTCCCCAAATAATAAAGTTTTAAACACCCAGCCCTTCCTTACCTTAGATGATGCCGTTCCTAGTCTTAGACCATGCGTGTGTATTTCCTTGCAGCAGTTACACGGATAATGGCTTTTAAAGGATGACAAGTCATTCTGTAACATGTGCATGCACACACCACACACACATACCGCACACACACACCACACCACACACACACCATGTGAGGGAAGAATTTTTTATGGTCTTTCCAGGGATTGATAACAAAGCTGAATTTGCCCAGTACTGATGTGCTATTGCTTCCCAAGCTACACGGTAAGTTTAGGGGTGCTCAATAGTTGCAACTGCAGAAGAGCTATGCCCGTGTTCACTGAAGTACAGCCTTACCACAGCGGGGAAGGCCGGCACTTCATCTGTGTAGACCCCACAGGCGGTCATGGGTGTACCGATAAGCCGTACCAGATGTTTACGGGAAAACCCTTGGACAGCATTAACTTTGTAGTGTCTTGTGCTTCAGCTCTAGGGGATCCAATGCCCTTTTCTGATCTCCTTGGGTACCTGACACTCAAGATGCACTATAAGACATACATGCCAGTAAAACATTCATACATATAAAAATATGAACATAAAAATGAGAAAAGTTCTCAGTTTGACTTTCTGACCTTGATGAGAATGAGTTCAGAATCCAGGGTGGCTCATCACACAGTTCTCATGTCTGAGAGGCCCTGCATGTGTCCCTATGGCTTCCCCATTGGGGGCCTGGACACCACTGATCTGAGGGCTGGAAAAGCCTGGGGTGTCTGTTGGCAGGGAGAGTTCACCTGGGAGGCCACAGTGGCTCTCTTGGGCTGTCTGGGAAGTCTAGGAGGGGTGATGCACCAGCACCGGCGTGCAGCAGCTCCAGAGAGTTGTGTCTGTCTGCGCCTCCATTGCACACCTGTGGGCTGTGTGTGTCAGGCAGCAGAGCTGCCAAGAGGCACTGAGTTACCATGTAACAAGATGTCCCCAAGGCTGGGCAAGCAAGATGCTTTGGCAGGTTAAAGGCACTTGGCCACGGATGCCTGACAACTCATGGTAGCAGGAGAGAGCTGAACTTTTAAGTTGCCCTTTGACTTACACACATGTACATGCACACACACACACACACACACACACATCCCCCATGCATGTGTGAGCATGTGCACACGTCTTCACACGTGTATGAGTATATACATGCATACTAACAATAATAAAGCTTAAAAAAGAAAACTTGATGTGTTCTGAGCATTTTATAGCTTTCTCCCCTACCAAGAATGTAACAAAACATCCCGATGTTCTGTCTTCATTCAGTGACTTACAGAATATGGATTCCATTCAACTGGAGAGGGGCATATCCTACTGTGGTTGGTTTTGTAGTTCTACAGTGTATGATCTAGCTCCTGTGTACCTGCCAGCAAACACACACACACACACACACACACTTACTTTGAACATAGAAATTCCTAGCAGATAGTTAAGTTTATAAAGATACATTCTCTATACAACATCATTTGAAGAGCCATTTAGACACTCAAGATGTGAATAGCTTTGGTTGCTACCCCCTGCTCCCTTTCTCTAAAATTCCCAAACCAAGGTTTTGTAATCCAGGCACTGCAGTCACCAAATATGCCTTCAATATATCATGCAAAGTCTTTTGTTTTAAATCGGATGGCTGAAATCACATCAAAATGGCATCCAGAGTCCTGTCCCTGTAGAGGTCAGAGAAGCTACAGTCTGCAGAAACACAATTTGAGGTCAAGAATTCTAGCACCTGCTGTTCCCAGTGGACTGTGTGATATACTCAGAGTGTTGGAGGGGTCAGGCTAAGTGAGCAGCCACCCGGTTGTCTATTAGTGTAGCAAAATTGAGGAGAAAGAGGAAACTGTAAGATGGGTGTCTTTTTTTGGTGGTGGTGTTGATAGCCCTATTTGAATGTAAAGTTCTGAGCACAAAAGAAACGAGCTGTCTTTGGGCTGCATTTACTGCTCTTGATGACTCCAGTTGTGTGTAAATATTAGAAAACAGCAGGGTCCTGCATCCCAAGCATCACTTGAGCTGTGCCACAAGACAAGTGTCCTTCCTGGCACTGTAGTCTTACCACCCGGCCCTCCTGCTGTTTCTAATCTGTGCGCACAGCCGTGAAAAAACTGGACTGACATTTACCAGCACAGCAGGGAGACACTTGACTAGGGAATGTTAAAGACTCCAGTACCTCCATTCAAAGTGGCCACCACACACGATAGATCTTCACAGGAGAGCTGGGCGGTGCTCAGTTGATGCTGTAACGAGGGGCTCCGTAATGAAGCAAAGGAGCATAGCATCCCCTCCGTTCAGCTTCTGAGCCGTCGGGTGTTTACTGTGGCTTTCCTTCAGACCTAACTATTAGACAAGGCTTCTGTGGAGGTGAAGGGATCCTTCCTTTTGCATCGTGCTTTTTGGAGAGTGTTTCAGTCTCTCCTTGTTGATTATCATTCAACTTGAGCTTTGCAGGATTGTGCCCCAGTCAAGAGAACTTTGCTGGAATGGGCTGTAACCTGTATGGAAAGAGGTCAGCTGCTTTCAGACGAGCTCCTCGGCTGCCTTCCCTGTCTGGTTGCAGCAAGCTGCCAGATTTCTATGCGTAGCACCAGGAATGCAATTAGGTTTGCTATGCAGTGTCGGGCTGGCTTTTCAGTTAAGAGTCTCTTTCCCTATGGGAATAAGACTAGACAGACTGTCATTTACTCTTCCTAATTCTGCTTAGCATCATCGCTGGGGCTTTTTTTTTTTTTTTTCTTTTTTCTTTTTGTAATTAGCTATCTTAGTTGGCTCTTAAATTTTAATAGCCAATTGAAGCTGTGTTTTAGCCAAGTCCCGTATCTAAATTGCATTCAGTCCATTAACAAAGTTGGTTAAAAGGCTATTAAAACTGAAGCCAATGTATAGTGGCTTGTGTTTGTATCTTCACAGTATCGTCACAGCCTAAAGGAATGTGCTCCTTTTCAACAAAGTTCTGCCCGGGCTGGTCTCAGCCTCCCCACGGGAGAAGATGGTCAACAAGATGTTTAGCGTGTGGGCATACTCGACACTGGCCCTGCCTTGTCTTGTTTTTCGTCTTGTGGGAGGCTTCTTTTCAAGTTTGGATTTAGTTTGGTTGATGGTGATGGAGGGAGGAAAACAAAAAGATACACTGAATCCTCCAAATTAAAATTGACAGTTTTTGAAAAGTGAGTAATTGAAATGATGTTTTTTTTCCCCCTCCTTTCGGCTGATCAGAATTATTAGCAAAACCATCTGAGGCACCTTCTGGTAGGATTGTAGTCTTGCTGCGTTCGCTTTGTGAAACATTCTGGCAGGCACTGAAAAAAATCTGTAGTGGAGCCAGCACACAGGCACAGAGCACTCACTGTCTAATTGACAGGCCCATTGTTGCCCTGGTTAGATTCAGAAGGCTGGCCGGGGCAGCCCCACCCCAGTGTGAGCTTTACCAGATGTAGCTTCTGTGTGGAGTCCTTCCTTCAAATTGTAACCTTATTTCAGTTCTGTGTTCTCAAAGACACTCAGTTTCACAGGTCTTTATAATCTGTGCTACTGACTGTCAAAGGAAAGTCAATGTACTGAGGGGTGCTGCATTTACATTTCTTAATCACTCTGACCCTGGGAATGCAGATGCTTCTGCTCCTTGACTAGGCTGAATGTCCATAGCAGTCACCCCCCCTCAAGGGGCACCATGTTGCCATCATCGTTTTCTGCCTCAAAAATAGACAAACTAAGAACCCAACTGTAAGCAACAGTGTTCCTTCGTGGATCATGTTGCCCATGAGGCAAGTATGCTCAAAGTTAGCCCAAGTGTACTCAAAGTTAGCCCAAGTGCCCAGTCCTTGGCAGACAGCAATGCAGGTAGAGGATCCTCTGGGAGCATATTCTATTCTTTTATTCATTCTCTCTCTCTCTCTCTCTCTCTCTCTCTCTCTCTCTCTCTCTCTCTCACACACACACACACACACACACACATACACACACACACACACACACACACGGGTGCACAACCCCCACCCCACTCCCACCCCCTTCATGTGGTGCTGGAATTCTGTTTCCACCGGTCTCGATTTCACAGCCTTTGCCTGAGGGCTGAGTCTAGTGGGTAAGATATGTCTCCCTGTCAGGACTGCCTGCGCAGCAGGGCTCTCTGCTGACCTTTCCCCTGTACCAGATGCTGATAGAGAAGGCAAAAGGGGCTGTTTTATTCCCACAGATGAACGCAGTGAACCCGGCACAATGGGAATGTATGTGAAACACGAATCAGCCTTGGATAAAGTAAACCTGCCTTTGAAAGTCAGGCCACTGAAGGTTGCATGTGTAGCACTACTAGTCTGCTTTATACACAGAAGGTCCTGGGTTCAAGCCCCCTGTGGATCCAGGGCCACAAAACAAACTTTTCATTTCAAAAGTACCCTGGATAAAAACAGCATTATGAGATGTTTTTTTCAACTAGGCATGGTGATGCACATATTTAGTCCCAGAACTTAGGGGGCATAGGCGGTTGGATCTTTGTGCGTTCCAGGCTAGCCTGGTTTACATAGTGAGTTCCAGGATAGCCAGAGATACATAGTGAGACCCTGTCTTGGAAAAACAAACTATGAGGCCACACTCTTCTGAAAGATCAGGTGGGATGACACCTATGCAAAACAAGATGGCGTTCCCAGAGCCCTCCCCTAGTTGTGAACTGTCCTCTCATGAGCTCTGCACTTCACAGCTCTCATCCAGCACTGGGAGCCTCTACTCCCACGGGTGACACATGTACATGTGGTGCATGATAGAGAGGTTGGGGATTAAGGTAAGCAGCAGGATTTCCAAACCTGTAAGAATCTGAAGAGAGAAAACTGCTGCTTATTGCCCTAAGAAAGGAAAGACTCCCTGACCAAAATAAAATGGAACTGCTGGTGCTGCGGCCTGACAGACAGTTCAGTGGACTGACTGCCTGTCAAGTAGCCCAGTGGTGGTCACTGCCAAGTCGCCTGCCCTCACCTGTGAGTCCCCTCACCAGAGGACTTTTGGGGCAGTGGCTTCCTGGAGTCCACTTGGGCCTGAACGCAGACCCTAACCTTCAGTGCCCTGTTCCAGTTGTCACAGTGTCCCGGCTACTGGTCCCACCCTGGGCCGTGCTCCACGCCTCCGGTGTTGGATCACGTTTCCTGAGCCGGTGTTCTTCCTCGGTTTACCTGTCAGGCATGTGGCTCATCAGCAGTCGCTGAGGAATGGGTGTGTGGGAGGTAAACTATTTCGAAGTCTTCCTGATGTAAGATGCCTTTGTTCCACCTTTCTCTTGACTGATAGTTTGACTCATGTTGGATTATAGATAGGAATTAATTTTTCTTAAGAACTTTGCTGGCTCCATTACTGTTGTTTAGCAAACTCGAGCTCGCTCTGATCTCTGTTCCACATGTGACATTTCCCTCCCTTCTTTCTCCCTCTGATTGTCCTCATTTTCATAAAACGAGTTGGTGTGGGCCTGTTTCCTGGGTGTGTCCTGGAAGTTTTGTTGAAATATCTTTTGACAGCTTCTCCCTTTCCATTTCCTCTGTTCTCTCAAGAAGTTCCAGAACATTCATTGTCTCCCCTCTTTTTTATTGTGTCCTCGGTTTCCAGAAGTTCTTTGTTTTCTTACTTAATTTTAAGACTGTGATCTTGGTCTTAGTTTGTAGCTTCAGGCTTTTACGTCCCCAAAGATTTTAATTATAGTACATCAATGCTTCCTGTCTTTGCATAGTTATTTTATTTGTTTTAAATGGTGTGTGTGTGTGTGCGCTCTAAGGTATCAATTCTTTCCCTCCAGCTTGAAGACTCTAAGGATGAACTTGAGTCCTCAGGCCTTGGCAGCAAGTACCTTTACCCACTGAGCCATCCCTACAGTCCCCAGTGTGCTTCTCCAAGGGTTGCGATGGCCTTTTCAGGGGATGGTGCTCTGTGGCATTGCAGGAAAGAGCCCTCAGCCAGGTGGCTAGCCTTTGGAGTTTCTGTGAGGGGTCAGTGTTTGGAACTGTCATTTTCTTCCGTCTGGTTGGTGGTTTTAAGAAGAGTTTCATCCAGTTTGGGGTCTCCAGGAAGCTGAGCTTGACATGAAGGGTTCTGTGCCGTGCAGATGGAGTCTGTGTGTGGTCTCTGAGAGAAGCCAGGGGCTCCTGTGAGGGAAATGGGGGAAAGACCAGTTATTCCGAAGGCCTCAGCTGAGAGCACCTGACAGTCAACGTTTCTCAAAAGTGCATCTCACAAGCCGGCCTTGGGGACCAGCATCCCTTTGCTTCTGAGCTGCACCAAGGGAGGTGCACAGTCCCTGGCAGGTGTGTGAGTCACCTCTAGAGAAGGAGGGGAGAGGGCGGGCAGCCAATCTCAGGATACCAGGGAAACTCTAGGCTTGGTCCTTATGCCTGGGTAGGATCAGGAATATTTGGAATTCAGCCTCTCCTCCCTTTCTCCTCTGGGACAGTGAGGCCAGGCATTTCCTTAGGGAAGACTTCCCAGCTTCCTAGCAGAGGTTCAGCTCTTCACCTAGAGGTGGGAGGTCACTGCAGGGCAGTGTTTTCAAGAAACTTCTGCCACCAACTCCATACCTTTGTCAAAAATCATCTAGACGTCAGTGAGCCTATTCTGGGGTCTCTCTTCGGTTCCTTGAATGCTGTCTTTCCCTCTGCAAGTATCAATTAAAAAAATCACTCTATGTAGGGCTGGGGTGTATCCCAGTGAGGACCTGTACTCAGACCCCAAGAACTGTACAAGGCCAGGCTGGTGGTGTACAATTGTGATCCCTGTACTGGGGAAGTGGACAGGTGGATCTGTGGACAGGTGAGTCTGGACAGGTGTGTCTGTGGACAGGTGGATCTGTGTGGACTGGTGGATCTGTAGACAGGTGGATGTGTGGACAGGTGGGTCTATGGACAGATGGGTCTGTGGACAGGTGGGTCTATGGACAGGTGTGTCTGTGGAAAGGTGTGTCTGTGGACAGGTGTGTCTGTGGACAGGTGGGTCTGTGGACAGGTGGGTCTGTAGACAGGTGGATCTGATCTATGGACAGGTGTGTCTGTGGACAGGTGGGTCTGTGGACATGTGGATCTGTGGACAGGTGGATATGTGGACAGGTGGATCTGATCTGTGGACAGGTGGGTCTGTGGACAGGTGGACAGCCAGTCCAGCCTGATGGGTGAGCTCCAGGTCTGGTGAGGCACCCTGTCTCAAAAAAAAAAAAAAAAAAAAAAAGTGGTTGACTCCCGAGGAATAACACTTGAGGCTGACATGTGCACATGCACACGCACGCACACACACACACACACACACACACACCACATATTTCCTAAGCACTATGCCTTACCATTCCTCCCATTCTGCTCTTTTAAAGTTAGTGATAGCTGCTTGAGAACCTGTTTTTCATGTTTTAGAATAAACGTGTTTATGTCGACAAAGCCCTGGGGATTGCGGTAGGAATGGCATAGAAACCGCAGACTCATTGAGGAGGGCCGCTCTTCTCATCAATGACTGCTGACTCCATAATGTGTCTGTCCATCTCTTTACAGTGTCTTTGCTTTCTTTCCTTTGTATTTTTTAAATGTCAAGTAGCCAACCTTGGACTTACTTTGTTAAGTATAAACTTAACTTTCGCTTTCTTAGTTGCCGTAGAGAGTATGTAAAAGCTTCCACAGCTCACCGTTAGTATAAAGTATAAATAGCTAGTTGATATGTATAGTTGCAGGTGTGTGGGGTGGCTCATGGCCACAGTCCTAGACATCTAGGGGCTAAGGCAGGAAGATGAGTTCAAGGCCAGCCTGGTGACATAGTATCTCAATATGAAACAATAAAAACTGAAGGGTGTGTGTGTGTGTGTGTGTCTATATGTATGTGTGTGTGTCAATATGTATGTGTCCCTGTGATGATCTTGCAGCCTATGATACTGATATTTTATAAACTTAGGTGTTCATGTCTTTCTTGTGGGAGCTGAGCCCTTAGCTCTCCGCTGTCTTCTTCCCACTGCACCTGTGCGTCTTCAGATGAATGGATTCTTTGTGGCCACCTTGTTTCCACTAGGAACTTCTATTGCTTCAGTGGACTGTGACATTATTTCCCATTTTCAGAATAAAATCCCCTTCCCCCTTTTCTCCTGGAACTAAAAAGTTACCTTATTAATTTGTATTAGAATAAACTCTGCATGTTTGGTTGTCGGGTTATCTTCCACACGGTGTCTAACAGCAGCATCTTTCAGCACTCCTGCCTCCTTGAACGGGAGACCTCCTTCCTAAAGCCATTTGCTCTTTATGCTGGTTCTGTCTAATGTCGAGGAGTCCCTGGGCTTCTCCAGCTCTCTATCTGCTGCGCCTTCTTGGAGTCATTCTGGACTTGTCTCTCACTCTGCATGCCAAGTCTCCTGTTCCTATCTTAGTCAATCCATCCATCCATCAATCAATCAATCAGTCAGTCTCTCAATTGTATCTCCAGCTTTTCGCTAGCATGTACTTAAATGCTTCTTTTAAAAGGTTCATAGCAATATATTTATATGTTGTTTGGAAATGCATCTTTGATCTATCTTCACATATGGAAGCTCTAGCTGGGTATGGACTCTAGGATGCAAATTATTTCCCTTCACTTTTTTTTAAGTGACCACCTTTCCATATTCTGTCAAGCATTCCATGTAGCAAGAGCCCATTTAATCTTAATACCCCCCTGAACAAGAGTGCTACGGATTCCCAGGACTCTGAAGTGCCACTTACACAGTAAGTGAACTGTCTAGTAGTGTCTGAGCTTCCACTAGCTGCTACATGGAAGGGGCTGCGGTTGGCAAGAGGAGATGGTCTGTAAGGTTGTACATCCTGTAAGACTGAGCTTGGGGAAGCTCGGAGCCAAGCAGCTAGCTACGTTGTAGTGGTGTCTCGGATCATATTCCCAGACACAGAACTGGAGAGCCAGTAAGCACATGGCGGAATGCTAATAAGCGTCAGCTTCCATCAGTTTTCAAGAAAGACGTGGCTCTTGGTCTCAAATCCACTCTCCTGTCTGCCATTGAGCAGCATACTCCAGGGTAGCCGTTAGCCCAGCTGTGGCTGGACAAAGAGAGACAGGGCCAGGACTACTCTGTGGAGCAAGAGCGATGCCCAAACCCAACGCAGACCCTGATAGCCTAGTGGCGGCTGGCAACCTGCTCTGGATGTTTCCAATTCTCATCTGTTTGTGGTGTCAATGAAGAAGATAAAGGTATGATCATTTGTTTGTTTACCTTTATCTGTGTGAGGGGGTGGGGCGTGGGCGTGTGCCACAGCATTCCTGCATAGGTCAGAAGCTAAGTTTTATTCATCTCCCATCTTGTTTGAGATGAGGAATTTTTTATTTTTTTATTATTATTTTTTTAATGATCCTGGCCATTATTTGACATGGGTCCGAGATGCCAGGCAAGCAGTGAATTCTACCTTTCCAGAACTAATTTACTCATCAGGAGCCTGCTGTTGCCTGGCCTGCATAGATCTATCTGGGGGGGTTTTAAAGCTGAGCACTAACATGGGAGTTCTTTGTGTGTGGAGTTATAATCTTGTGGCCCAAGGGACCCTTTCCACCTTATAAATAAAGCCTCTAGTTCCTAGATCCTAGGGCACTTGGAATTCGACTTTCTCCTCATGATATTAAGGGCACCTCGGGCCCTCTGTCACCCCATGTTACGGCCCGTCCCTACTCAACCTGGGTCAAGCCTCTCACTGTGACATCAGGAGATTGGAAGAGTAATTGATAAAATGACCAGGGTCACAGTGGGCGTTGCTGGCTGGCTTGCAGCTGTACCCCACATAACGTCACCTCGTACTTTTAAGTTAGGTTCCTGGGAATCTCCCTGACCCTGACTTGGGAAGGTATCTTCAGTCAGGACATTGCTGAGGAGGGCCTTTGGCTCAACTGCTGCAGATGGGTGTGCTAGCCAGTGCTTAGTGATTCCTCAGGATGGATGGATATGGGGTCTTAGTTTGTAGAGTGTCTCTTGCTCTGACAGTGTTCTATCATGACCCCTATACCAGTTAGTGTACACAATTGCTTCCACTAGCTGGTGCCCATCAGCTCAGGCACAGAGGTGTCTGGGAGCAAGGCAAGTCCCACTCTGCGTACCACAAGGAAGACTTCAGCCAATCCCAGTGTCACAGGGGCTGAGCTGGCTCTTCAACTTAGTCCCCAATCGAAGCACAAGTGGACTCTTGTGGACCTATCCCAGGACAGATCTCAGAGAGCAACTCTACAGTGGGTGCCTGGACACTAAACAGCTGGAGCTTGTGTGAGATTCACAGCACCTGGGTCCTGACAAGCCATCTCCTCGCCACTTCAAGCCCCGGGCTGTTCTTACCACAGGCAACAAACACAGGCTTCCAGGTCTGCCTGGTCTGCCAGGGAGGTCTCCAGTGTCTAGACTGGGCTAGATGAGATTCCTGGATTTGTCCCTGAGTGTCGGGGTTCTGTGCTGTTCCTCTATGTCCTTCCTTGTCTGGATGGAAGTATCCACCCCCTGGAAGCCTATCTGGAGGTAGTCTTTCTTTTGGTCCCCATCCTCTGCTTAGCTCTTGGAAGGTCTGGTCCTTCACAGTCACACCCTAGTGCCGGTTCTTCATCCACATCAAACACCTTGCTTCCATCTCTCCCTGGTGATTGTAGGCTCCAGGCATCTGTAAGATGCTTGGTGGTCACTGGGTCACCAGTGAAGGCAAGAAGCCTAAGGGAAGGACAGATACTTAGGTCTCCAGCTAGTGCACATGGCTTGGCATCTTGGTCACTTGCTGGTCTTTGTCACATTCTTTTTTTTGCGTACAAGAGATAAAGCTCTTCGGTGACACATTGAAAATGCTTGAACTAGAAACTAGCACAATGTGTGTGTGTATGTGTGTGTGTGTGATGGTCAAAATTCCCTGTGACCTCTGACCCTCTTCTCTTGGTTCAAGAGCTTCCCCACTACCTCAAGAGTTTAAGTTCCTGCGTCTGGTTAGCTTGTTGGCTGTGTTTCTCCCATGATTGCCCATTTTCTAGAGCAGATGGAGACACTCATGACCTCATTCACAATCGTACCCTGAAGGTTCTGGAAAAGCAGTGTGGTTGGAAGAGCCCTTTCCTCTGTGCATAAACACCCAGTGAGGAGCAGAGGGCTTGCCGCTCCCAGGCGCCCCAACAAACTGCCCTTCCCTAGAGTTGCTTGCCCTGTTCTGCCCACCCCACACTCCAGTCTTTTCAGGGCCCCTCCCCATGAACCCGAAGCCTTCCTTTGATTTCCACCCGAGTCCATCACCATTTCTTCTGGGAAGCCTTACCTGATCCCATCAATCCCCCTTCTGGCTCCTCCTGCTTTGCTCAGGCAAATAGCTCCTTTTGTAACTATGTATCCAGGTTTTCAGTAAGTCCATGGAAACGCAGGGAAGTGTTATTTTCCAACGTTGTCCCACAGCCCAATGCTTAGATCACAGTAAAACTAGATAAAGGAAGTCTGACGCAATTTTTAAAAGAATTAGATGGTTTCAAAATGGATTTGATCTTAGGACTATGGATGGAGGACTCTGGCTGCAGAGGGCTGGAGAGATGGCTCAGTGGTTAAGAGCACTGACTGCTCTTCCAGAGGTACTGAGTTCAATTCTCAGCAACCACATGGTGGCTCACGGCCATCTGTAATGGGATCCAATGCCCTCTTCAGGTGGGTCTGAAGACAGCTATGGCTATTTCTATACATAAACTAAATAAATCTTAAAAAAAAATCTGGCTGAATATCGAGAAGTCAACACAATTTAATTTATTCAAAGAGGATGCGATATATGTCTCCGAACTTAATGGGTAAAATTTATCCCTTTTGAGCCTCCATCAAGAAAATTAAAGGGCAAGGAGGAAAAATATGATTAGTCACATCAAGTAAGTATGAAATGACTGCAAAGAGATATTTATGACATACTCCTGCTGGTTCTTAAGCCTGCTTTATATGTAAGCATGGGCAAGGCTGGGGCATCCTGCGCTCTGATTAGTTTAGCCTGCTTGGAGATTGCTCTGCCATCTCCAGCCTTGAGGGCGAGCCACTTAGAGGAATAGTCTCTGCGTTTTGGTATCTTCCCAGTAATTAGGCAATTCTTATGTACGAGGTGGCTGACAGCAAGCACACCTACACTACGCTGACCTTTTCCCCATTTACCTGCAGCGTGTAGTATTTGGGGAAGTGACTTTTCCTGGTGAGTGATGGTGTCAGACTGTTCGCCAGCTCCTGCTGCCCCTGTTGCCCTTGGGGGCAGGGGCCCAGGACCTCACCAAGGCAACCCAATCTGCAATTCCCAGCCCAGAAATGCCAGGGCTCCTCTCGGATGCCCTGGGTGGCTCTGCAGTTTTCCTCTCAATAGTTCACAGCACGTAATTCTGAGAACTAGTTTCCTCCTTGGGTGATGCCTGTGGGCGGGTGAGGGTGGCAGCGTGCGAGGTTCCCTTATGCACGAAGACAGGTGCCCCATGCATGGGAGGAGAACTAGCTTATAAACGAGCTCTTCATCCCTGTCACCTGTCTAGTTTTCAAATTGTGCTTCTCCGTTGAAAATGATTCTAGGAGTATTTTTAATGGAAAGTGTCTTGTCATTTTCTCCAGAGTTGACTGTGCAAAGTAAGGCTTAAACTGAGGATCAGACTTTCCTTCTGTTTGTTTGCTTTTGTTGTTGTTGCGTGTGTGTGTGTGTGTGTGTGTGTGGTGTGTGTGGTGTGTGTGTGTGGTGTGTGTGTGTGTGTGTGTGGTGTGTGTGTGTGTGGTGGGTGTGGGGTGTGTGTGTGTGGTGGGTGTGGGGTGTGTGTGTGTATGTGTGTGGTGTGTGTGTGTGTGTGTGGTGTGTGTGTGTGTGTGTGGTGTGTGTGTGTGTGTGTGTGTGGTGTGTGTTTGTGTGTGTGGTGTGTGTGTGTGTGTGTACCGGCAGAGTTGGGGTTACAGGATGGTCCTACCACACTCTTCATGATTCGTTGCTTATAATGTTGTTGCTGCTGCTGCAGCTGCTGTGTGGGACAAGATGGCATTCCGAGATGGCATAATGACTTTGGAGGAGAACACTTAGAACACAGAATTAAAAACAAAAACAAAGATGGAGGCACTCCTGCTCACTTCCTCCAATGTGCTGACATCATGAATCAGCTCCTGGGTATAACCAAGAAAGCCCTGGGTGTCAACTGCCCACCCATGAGGAGCAGAGACCAAATACCAGACAGAGATAAACCTTGGAAGGACTCTGAAGGTCATACAATCCCAGGCTCCAGGCAGCTCAGCAGACATTGGTCTCGGACATATCTCAACACACCGGAGCCATGTATGTTAGCAACAAGAGACCCTTCTGGTGAATGCATCCCTAACAAGGACCTCCTGTCTCTGGACTAGCTCTGACTCTGGTGGCCTGGCTGAGTACTGCTGTAGAGCCAGCATCCTTCCCTTCACCGTCCTTCCCCTATAGTGGGTGTGGACACAGATGTGGTGGCTTACTCTGCTTCGGGCAGTTGGACCTGCTTGTGCCAGCCCTGCCCACAGTCTGTGAGTGAAGTCTGCCTCCAGATATCTGTGGTATCAATTTGAGTTGGATTGTTAGTCTTAGGCTCTTTTGCTGTTTCCCTTTCCCTGAAATGTGCTGTGTGAACAATAAACTGTGCATCCCAAAGGAACACTAGGCTATCTGCCTCTCTGTGACTCTAAGCCAAGACACAACTCTGGCTTAGCAGAGCTCTGAGATAGCCATGACAGGATGGAGTCTAGTGAGAGTGTCTGCCTTTATATCTGTTCAAGAGTAGATCTAAAGATTAAACCAAGATGAGAGAGTCCCTTTGATGAAGATGGAAACTCAAAGTGACATGAAGCTTTAGGCCCTTAGTATCTTTTCCTTTCTTACCAAATTATAAGATCCAGGTGGAATGAACTACAGCGTTAATAGAATATAGGCTGCTGCATTGGCGGTGCAGTGTGAGAACTCCCACTTGTGAGCTTGGTTCACAGCAGAAGGTGTCTACAGTGACTGAGTGGTCACCAACACAGCATGGTTCTATGGTTTAGTTTCACTAACACTCCCAAGGGTCAAACACTGACAAAAAGCAGTATAGGAGAGAAAGGAATTATTTGGCTTAAAATCCTAGGTTGCATTGCATCATTGTGGGGGAAGTTTTGGCAGGAATGTCAAAGGATGGTGACACACATCCACAGTCAAAGGCAGAGAGGAATGAATGTGGCAGGCTTAACTTGCTTGTGTTCAGCTCAGTCTCTCCACTCAGACAGCTCAGGACCCCTGCCTAGAGAATGGTGCCACCCACAGTGGGCTGGGTCTTCCCACATCAAGTAACTTAAGACAAACCCCTACAGACATGTCTACAGTCTAAACCAACGTAGACAGTCCCTCAATGAGACTCTTCTCAGGGGGTTCTGGGTTTGTATCACGTTGACAGTTAAAGGTGACCATGACACTCTGGTTTCTTGTTATCACTTGTCATTGCTTTTGATGCTCCCCCCCCCATTAACATCATCTATGAGCATCTTTGTGTGGCTGTTGGTCCTTCTGTCTTCATTTCTGTACTTTTCTTCTGCCTGTTTTCTTTGTTTTCCTCTATTAGGTCTGGCCTCTTTTTCTTTTCCATTTATGGGAGTTTCTTGAACCTTCTGAATAGTACTGTGTTGTTGGCTTAACAACACAGAGAGAGAGAGAGAGAGACACACACACACAGAGACAGAGAGAGAGAGAGACAGAGAAACACAGAGAGAGACACAGAGTCAGAGTTAGAGGAAGAACTTGCTTGTCAGTCATTAGACACCATCCACTTTCTTTTTCTTTTTTTTCTTCAGTTTTTTCGAGACAGGGTTTCTCTGTGTAAATCTGGCTGTCCTGGAACTCACTCTGTAGACCAGGCTGGCCTCGAACTCAGAAATCCACCTGCCTCTGCCTCCCAAGTGCTGGGATTAAAGGCGTGCGCCACTGCTGCTCGGCCACTTTCTTTTCTTGAGCCAGGGCTTCTCACTCTCCTAGAACTGACCAGTCAGGCTCAGCTGGCCAGCAAGCTCCAGGGATTGCCCTGTCTCTGCGTCCCAGTGTTGGGGTTACTCACATGCACTGGGGTTACGTGAGTTCACCGTCACATTTACACACATGCACGGTCACACCTGCCTTCCTTTTCACTGGCATTGAATTCAGCTCCTCATGATTTCATGCCTAGCACTTACTAAGCTGTTACCTGGCCCTAGATGGTTCATCTCTGCGTTTCCTGTCCTCTGAGCTCATTGTTTGCCACCTGCCTCTCAGCTTGTTAATTTAGGTCTCAGGATGATAGAGACATGACAGAGTTCAGCTTTGCCCTCTCAGCATCCCTCGTTCCTCTAAGCAGTTCACCACAGAGAAGCATTTAGGCAATGCTCACACTGTGGGGACCAACTTTCAACTCACAGTTGCTGACCTGGAGGCCAGAGCTCTTTCACTTACAGTTGTGGTTTGGCCCCTGCTGATCTTGGCGTCTCTGTCACGCTGGCTAGAAAGCTCTAAGCCTGGAAGAGATACAAAGCTCTGAGTACATGGGGGAGTCCAGCATGGCAAAAGCACATAGACTCCCACATTGGTGACTAACACATGCTCTGGGCAAGCAAGAGTGAGCCCTCCAGGCACAGGGCATGAAGGATGACAAAGGCTTCCTGGAGGAGATGGTGTAGAAGCAGAACCTTGTGGGTGAGAGGGAAGTCATGACGCTCACGGGGCCTCCCCAAGGTTCACTGGAGCTCCTGAGGTCACCTGGCGTGTCCCCCCTTTACATCTGACAGTGGACCTCTTGGCAAAGTGGGGTAAGAGGTGAGTATATATCCATTTTTCTATTATTACACTGAGGCAGGTAACTTACCTACAAAGAAATGAGATTTATTTAGCTCGTTATTTTGGAAGCTGACAGAGTAAATGGGCAGTCCCATCGAAGGACTCCTGTAAGGACCTTCTGAAAGGATGACGTCACAGTGGTGGCACCAGAAGTTAGGAATCACATGGTGAGACAGAAAGGTGAACAGGCTGGGGTGGTGGGCGGGCTGGGTCGGTAGGCGGGGCTGGGGTGGTGGGCGGGTTGGAGACGATGGTCCAGACAAAACATCTTCAACTACTCACTCTATGAGAACCAACTCAGATCCCAAGAGACCTGCCTTAGTCCTTCTTGGTACAGCAAACACCCAGGGCCCAGTCACCTCCTTCTGGGCTCTGCCCTTAAAGGTTCCTTCACCTCCTGGTGTCTCTATACTGAGAACCAGGCTATTAGCACGGGAGCCCTTGGCTGATACACTCCAACTGTATCGAGCCAGAGCGTGGGATTGCTGGGGGATGGGTCCAGAGTCAGAACCCCCATGTATCCTGGGCCCAATATGCAGAAGCTGGGAGGTATCCACAGACCTTCCCTTGTCTTCAGGCCTTCACAGTCTCCTCACCAGATGAAGGGTGGGACAGAGACCCCCTGTCCCCGCAAGTTCTATGGTCAGGCCAAGGAAAAAGAGTCAATTCGACTTCATTTTGTTTTTCCATCCCAAGTCAAGGGTTCAGTATGTGTACTGTATGCTCAAGTCATATTAAGGAGACCCAAGGACACGTGTTGATGGAAGACATGTAACTGGCAACAAAGAGCAGGTGACCAATAACCTCCGCCTTCTACATCCCTCAGAACAGTGACTCCAAGCGGAAAGGTCCTCAGCTGTGGCCACACGTTGAGGTCTGAGGAAAGTACTGTGCTATATTTTATCAAGTATGTGTGTATGTGGGGGACTGAAGGGGTAGAGAGGGGTGTTAAAGAGAAATCAAACAACTTGAGGTGGGCATAGTGAGACAGCTTCTCAGCTGGTCCCACTGGGGCTGAGAAGGTTCTCAGCTTTCTGCCCTGGTCTGTGTGTGGTCTACTCCAGGGAACCAGAGTCCCTGCAGAAGGACAGTTTTATCAACATGGATGGTTGCCCGCTGCCAAGTGTCTGAAGCTATATCCTTTCCTTCCTCTCTATGGAAAGCACCAAAGCTGTGAGCCTGTGAAGCCAGCGTTCCACCCCCACCCCCACAGGAAAGTTCCAGAACGTTCCTGACTTTTGCAGGATGACTCACTGGGGCTGGGTTGAGTGGACTGGGTCTGGAGACTTCTGCTCTAACACCCCATTAATACTGGTGTCCCTGGAAGACCGGACTCCTGAGAAGCCCAGGAGTGGAGAAACAGCGTAAGAGAATGTGTCAGGCTGGCAGTGGTGGCGCTGGCCTTTAATCCCAGCACTTGGGAGGCAGAGGCAGGCAGATTTCTGAGTTCCAGGCCAGCCTGATCTACAGAGTGAGTTCCAGGACAGCTAGGGCTACACAGAGAAACCCTGTCTCGAAAAAACCAACAGAGAGAGAGAGAGAGAGAGAGAGAGAGAGAGAGAGAATGTGCCAGGAAGACAGCCGTCTGCAAGCTAAGGAACTCGACCTTGGGAGAAACAGCCCTGCGGGCTTCAGTCTGGGACTTCCATCCTCCAGGACCAGAAATACAATTGGTTCATTATTCAAGCCTCTTAGTCTATGCTAGCGTGTGATGGCAGGCCTAGCAAATAATGCACATGAAATGACCCTGCAAAGCACACCGTGTATGTGGATGTATGCAAAGTCAGAAGTTAGCCTCCGGATTAATTTCTCGGGATCTATCCACCTTGCTTTTGACACTGGCTGGCCAGACTCCAGGAATCTGCTGGATCTTCGGTCCTGGGATTGTGAGCATGGCCAGACTCCAGGGATTGGCTGGATCTCCAACACAGGGATTGTGAGCATGTGCTAACATGCCTGGCTTTTTTATGTAGGTTCTGGATATTAAGCTCAGTTCTCATGCTCAACTAAGCTTACCTTACCAACTAAGCTGCCTTCCAGGCTCCAGGCCATTGTGTTTCAGAGATACAAGTTACACAATGATAGTAGCTGATAAATGTTGAACAGCAGGACACTCAGGAGGAAAGCCTAAGGATTTGGGGTTCTGACACATACCCCCTTGTCACTGCCTCCCTGAATTGTCTTGGCCTATTCTTTCATTTTTAAGGCCTCTCAGCCTGCGTATGGAGCCTTCTGGATGCATTCTCAGAAGCTGATTCAATAAAGAGAAATACCAGACTGTGAAGAAATAAAGAGACTGTGGATCTGACCACAGTCTGGGGTCCCCTCCTCCCTCTGTACCTCTGCAAGTGATTACTAAGGGCAAAGGCGGCTAGGCGTCAACTGTCCCACCCCCTAGGAAGTATTCTGACAAGGAAGGCCTAACAACTTCATTTTTACTGTCAGGGCAACACCCACTCCCTGCTTCCACTTTAAACTTTAAGCAGAGTGGAGTGAAGGTCAGGTGACCTTCCTGCTGTTCATGAGGGCAACAGAACACAGGGATTTATTGTCTCTCAAGTTAAAACAGGTTAAGACATGTGCAGAAGCCAAGCCAGGGAGATTGGATTTCTGATGATGCCCTCTGAGGGCTGGGCCCAGGGCAGATGGCTGTCTGTGACTTGATATGGAATTGGGCCAAGGGCAAGTTCAGACTGGGAGACTTAGTTGGAGTTTCCATCCAGATGTCAGGAAAATGAGCTCCTGACAGCAGCCTCCCTCGACCACTTGGTCCTCCGTGTACCTGCCGCTGGTGTCTGATGGCCTCATGGTGATGGCAGGACTGATCAGTTGTGTGAGTAATGACATCGATGACAGAATGCAGGAACATGATCATGCTTTGAGGGTACTTATGGTTGGATACAGAAGTTAGTTTTCTGGATGAGAGGGCAGAGGCTTGGGGGAAGCACTTACCACTAGTTCTGAACCTGTGTGATCTCAGGCAGCCCGCATACAGTTCTGAGCCTCAGTTTCCTCATCTGTGTATTGGGGATAAAACTCCATACCTGGAGAGTGTGAGTGTTACGCAAAATTGTGTGACTTGGATAGACAAAGTGAGCACTCACTTCATGCTGATTTTTTGTCCCCCCACTTCCTCTCAAGGAGCGACTTGAATGTTTACTTGCTTATGTTTAAAGCCTGCTTATTTATTTATTTATTTATTTATTTATTTATGTGTACGTTATGTATGTGCAGGCACACAGGAGCCTGTGTGATACAGTATACTTGTGACTCAGCAGGCATTGTGAGGTCAGAGGGTAACTTTCCACATGTTTTCTGTCTCCTTTCTTTTTGAGGCAGGGTCTCTCTTGTAGCTTCTTATGCTGTGCTACGTTTGAACCTCTGCCTGGTTCTCTGGTGTCCACCCCTCATCTCCCAGTAGGAGCACAGCCGAAAGCCACCATAATTGGTTTTTTAAACATGGGTTTGGGGGATTGAATTCAGATAGGTGAACACAGCAAACGTTTCCACCACTGAGCCATCTTACTGGCCCATACTAGCTTATGAACTTGGCATTCATTGAGTGCCTACTGTGTGCTCAGCCCTGTGCTGTATGTTGTGAGTGTGAGAGCAGGTTGATGAAATGAACGAAGAGTTTCTTCTTCGAGTCAGGGAAGCAGGACAATAAAAATGTCAGGCTTGGAAGGCACTAGGGATGGGGCAGGGATAAGGTGAAGGAGAAGACTCACTCAGCAGGTAAAGGTGCATGTCTCCAGGGTTGGAGACCCAAGTTCCATGCATGGCACCTATGTGGTGGAAGCAGAAAATCTACGTCCTTAACTTGTCCTCTGACCACATACGCTGTGGCACACCATTGTTGTTCTCTCTCTCTCTCTCTCTCTCTCTCTCACACACACACACACACAGAGACAATTATTAAATTGGGAAGTAGTGTCACTCTAGGGTTGGGCTGTGGTGTGTCTCCTGTGGAGTTCCTGGTTTATCCGTACTGTGTTCATCCATGAAGAATTTTCTTTTGGACTACCTTTCCTGTCTTAAAAAGTAGGCTTATTGCAATTTCCTTAACCTCAGTCAGGAAGGCTCTCTCCCCCTTCTCACACCTGCTCCAAATTTCAATTACACAAAATATCTTTAACCCCGAGTTCAGCCAGATTCCTTGGGGGGGGGGGGATGGCGCTGTAAGTATTCGTAATGTGTTTGCATTATGGAATAATTACACGTAATTGCGCTGTCTTGTAAATAAGTATTTGCCAGTCGGCAGTGGGAGATGCTGTGAACCCACCTTTCCCCGTGGAGGACTTGCTCATGGGAACCAGCTACAGCATCGGCAATCCTTCCGAATCAGCAGGGGCGGCAGTTTCTCTGTGAGCAAGTGCAGAGGGTGCAGTAACCACTCATGGCTGTGACCAGATGCCTGGCAAGAAGTCTGTTAATGGAAGAAGGCTTTATTCTGGGCCACAGTCT